>JAKWJD010001763.1:33745288-34165365 GCA_027705065.1 Solanum peruvianum | reverse complement strand
ACCTGTGACGGTCCGTCACGCCTGTGACGGTCCGTCCTGCACGTTCGTCAGGCGGTCAGAAAACTCGTTTCTCTCGAACCAAATTCTCAAACGTTGAAGTGTTTTGCAACGAAAACTCACGACGGTTCGTCGTGGATGTGACGACACGTCCTGCAGCGTCAACACATTTACAGAGAGTCGATTTTCAGTACCCAATTTCAGAATTCCAAGTATGATGCAACGATTCACCCTCGACGGGCCGTCGTGCCTACGACGGTCGCGTCGTGGTGTCCGTAGTATGGCCCAGTTTTTCCAGAATTAAAAATCTGCTGCTCAAACGACTAACACAGGTCGTTACAATAGATACCAATTTACCCCATCGTTCGTCCCCGAACGATCAAAGGAAGAAAAACAGTGGCGAAAAGGAGTACCTGAATCTGTAAACAGATGTGGGTATTTTGCTTGGCATATCTGCCTCCTTCTCCCAAGTAGCCTCTTCAACCGGTCGATTCTTCATTGCACTTTGATGGATGCAATCTCCCTCGACCTCAGTTTGCGAACTTCTCTATCTAATATAGCAACCGGTTCCTCTTCATAAGATCAAGTTTCATCCAACAAAACTGAATCCCAACGGATAATGTAGTTTCCATCTCCGTGGTACTCTTCAACATGGATACGTGGAACACCGGATGCACTCCGGACAGGCCCTGGGGCAAGGCTAATTCATAAATCAACCTCCCTATTCTCTTAAGCACTTCAAATGGTCCAATATACCTTGGACTTAAACTTTCACCTCTTTTACCAAACCGCATCACCCCTTTCATGGGCGAAACCTTCAACAAGACTGTCACCTTCCATGAACTCCAAGTCTCTAACCTTTCGGTTGCATACTCTTTTGTCTACTTTGCGCCGCTTAAAAGCTTTTCTTGAATAGCTTTCACCTTCTCCATAGAATCTCTCAACACAGATCAGTCCCCCAAGGTCTAACCTCGAAGGCATCAAACCAACCAATGGGAGACCTACAACACCTCCTCCCATACAATGCTTCAAATGGAGCCATGTCGATACTAGAGTGATAACTATTATTGTATAAAACTCTGCCAAAGGTAAGAAACTATCCCAATGGCCACCAAACTCTATCACACATGCGCGAAGCATTCCTATCCTCCAACTTGAATCGTTCGCTCAGACTGACCATCGTCTGAGGATTAAATGCAGTACTAGGTCCAATCTAGTACCTAATTCAGCATGCAATGTTCTCCAAAACTTAGAAGTAAACTAAACTGCGTACCTCTATCTGATATGATTGAGAGTGGAACTCCATGCAACCGAACGATTTCTGAGATGTAGATCTTGGCTAACTTCTCTGCATTGTAGTCACCTTGACAGGAATGAAGTGAGCAGACTTAGTTAACCTATCAACAATCACCCAAATAGAGTCATACTTACTCAATGTCTTTGGAAGACCAACCACAAAGTCCTTGCGATTCTCTCCCACTTCCATTCAGGAATGGGCATTCTCTGAAGTGTTCCTCGGGCCTTTGGTGTTCATACTTTACTTGTTGACAATTTGGACACTTGGCAACAACTCAACAATATCTCGCTTCATTCTACTCCACCAGAAGTGTTGCTTTAGGTCGCGATACATCTTGGTTGCACCAGGATGTATAGAATATCCGGAACTATGAGCTTCTGTAAATAGTGGTGATCAAATCATCGATGCGGGGTACACATACTCTTCCCTGATCCTCAAAACACCTTCCCCATCGATTATTGCTTCCTTAGCCTCTCCTTGCAACACTTTATCTCGAATTCGCCTTAGTTTCTCATCGTCAAAC
This sequence comes from Solanum peruvianum, assembly GCA_027705065.1. NCBI lineage: Eukaryota > Viridiplantae > Streptophyta > Magnoliopsida > Solanales > Solanaceae > Solanum > Solanum peruvianum. The sequence continues at coordinate 34,163,548 of JAKWJD010001763.1, read as the reverse complement.
TGTTTCCCCTTAATCTGATCAAGAAAGAGGATTTTGCCTCTACACAAGCTAACAATCCCCCTTCTCGTTTATTTCTAACCTCATAAGGTCATTAGCCAAAATCTGCACTTCTCTTGCCAATGGGCGTCTAGAAGCTTGCAAATGAGCTAGACTTCCCATGCTTCCGGCCTTTCTACTCAAAGCATCTGCCACAACATTTGGCTTTTCCCGGATGATACAAGATAGTGATGTCGTAGTCCTTCAGTAGTTCCATCCATCTCCTCTGTCTCAAGTTCAAGTCTTTCTGAGTGAATACATACTGTAGGCTACGATGGTCCGTGTAGACTTCACACTTAACCCCATACAAGTAGTGTCTCCATTGCTTTAGTGCAAATACTACCGCGGCCAATTCCAAATCATGGGTTGGATAGTTACGTTCATGCACCTTTAATTGCCTCGAAAGCATAAGCAATTACATTCTTCTCTTGCATTAGTACTGGCACCCAACCCAGAATAGGATGCGTCACAATAAACAATGAAGTTTTTGCCCTCTACCGGCAAGGTGAGGATAGGCGCGGTAGTCAACAAAGTCTTAAGCTTCTGAAAGCTTTCCTCACATTCATCTGACCATACAAATGGAACATTCTGCTTAGTCAAGTTCGTCAATTGGGAAGCAATGGAAGAGAATCCCTTGACGAATCGGCGGTAGTAGCTAGCTAACCCCACAAAACTCCTTATTTCTGACACGTTTGTAGTCTTACCCAATTCTTTACCGTCTCAATCTTAGATGGATCTACCATCACTCCATCCTTAGAAACCACGTGCCCCAAGAAGGACACTGAATCTAGCCAAAACTCACACTTGGAGAATTCGCATAAAGCTTTTTCTTTCTCAACAACTCTAACACCAATTTCAAATGCTCCTCATGTTCTTTCTTACTTTTGGAGTATATCAGTATATCATCAATAAACACAATCACAAAGAGATCCAAATATGGCTTGAAAATCCGTTCATCAAGCTCATGAAGGCAGCAGGGGCATTAGTAAGACCAAACGACATTACCACAAATTCATAATGCCCATACCTAGTTCGAAAAGCAGTCTTTGGAACGTCCGTTGCTCGTATTTTCAATTGGTGATAACCGGACCTCAAGTCAATCTTTGAGAAGACACAAGCACCTTGTAACTGATCGAACAAGTCATCAATGCGAGGAATGGGGTACTTGTTCTTAATAGTTACTTTGTTCAACTGTCGGTAATCTATGCACATTCGGAAAACTCCCATCCTTCTTCTTTACAAACAAGACCGGAGCACCCCAAGGAGATGCACTTGGTCAATGAAGCCTTTGCTCACAACTCTTGAAGTTGCGCCTTTAACTCTCTTAATTCGGCGGGAGCCATTCTATACGGGGGTATAGAAATGGGGCGAGTACCGGGTTCCAAATCAATGCAGAAGTCTATATCCCTGTCTGGTGGCATACCGGGAAGATCTGCAGGGAACACATCCACAAACTCACAGACTACCGAAACTGACTCAATCGATGGTACTTGAGTAGTGTCATCCTTAAGATGTGCCAAGAAAGCTAGACAACCCTTACTAACCATCTTCTGAGCACGAATAAAGGAGATTATACGCACCGGATTGGAAGTGTAGTCACCCTCCCACACTAACGGATCTGCCCCAGGTTTGGCTAACGTCACTGTTTTAGCATTGCAATCCAAAATCGCAAAGTTTGGAGAAAGCCAAGTCATACCCAGAATTACATCAAAGTCACCCATTTCTAAAATAACCAAGTCTACATAAGTGTTGCTCCCCACAAAATTCACCAAACAAGACCTATACACTTTTTCGACTATCACAGACTCACCCACCGGAGTAGAAACACGAATAGGCATGTCAAGTAATTCACAATGTAATTTTAGACATTAGCAAATGAGGAAGATACATATGAAAACGTGGAGCCAGGGTCAAATAATACAGATGCCATGCAATCACAAACCAATAGATTACCTGTGATAACAGCATCAGACGCCTCCGCTTCAGATCTCCCAGGGAAAGCATAACAATGGGCCCCATTATTTGTCTGTCCGTTGCCCCTACCATGTTGTGTAGTAGTGGCTCCGTTTTGCCCATCACCTCTGCCATTTTGGTGACCACCATTACCTCGGCCACCACGCCCTCCAGAATAACGACCTCTACCATTTCCACCTCTTCCTCTAGCCATTGGGGGTCTGTAACTCTGGTTTGGACAGTACCTCTTAATGTGCCCAATCTCTCCACACCCATAACATTCTCTGGGTTCACGCGTCGGCCTCTCAAGAGAGTGTTGACCGTTCTGAGGTGGACCCCCAACTACAGTCTGTAGTGAAGACTGTATTGGTCGATTTGAGTGACCTCCGGAGTTCTGTCCTCTAGAATAAGAACCATTAAACTCACCTCCCCTTCGAAACCTTTTGATGTAGACGTTGAGGTGAAGTCATCCGGTTTCACTCCTTCCACCTCTATCACAAAGTCTACCACCTCTTGGAAGGATGTTGCTGTTGCCGCTATCTGTAAGGCTGAAATCCGCAATTCTGACCTCAACCCCTTCACAAAACGGCGGATCCGTTCTTGTGGACTGAAACAAAGTTGCGTGGCATATCTGGATAGCGCGCGAAATTTAGCCTCATACGCGTTTACTGTCATCCTTCCCTGTTCAAGACTCAAGAACTCATCCCTCTTTCTATCTCTCAAAGTCCTTGGGATATATTTCTCCATAAATAGGGTAGAGAATGATTCCCAAGTCATAGGTGGTGCCTCTGTTGGTTGACACTCAACATGTGAACGCCACCACATTTTGGCGTTCCCTTGGAACTGATAGCTCACGAACTCGACACCAAACCTCTCTACTATCCCCATCTTGTGTAGTAGCTCATGACAATCAACCAGAAAATCATAAGCATCCTCAGATTCTGCACCCTTGAAGACTGGAGGTTTCAATTTCAAGAACTTACTAAAAAGTTCGTGTTGATCGTTTGTCATAATAGGCCCAGTAGTCAGACGTGGAAATGTGCCTATTCCCAATGGTGCATCCATGCGGGGAGCCATAGTAGCCGCATGTCGTATCTCTGAAACCGGAGGTGTTGGTACAGAAACCACTGGAGGTGCTTGACCCTGATCAGACAACCCGCTAAGATAAGCAAGTACTTGGTTGATCATCTCCGGGGTAGGTTGGGGTGGCATTTCCTCATTCTGCCCTTGTTCAGTTTCCCCTTCCTCACCCTCTCTTACTACCTCCTCAGTCGGTGGAGGAGTCACCGCCCTAGTATCAGATGGGCTAGGGGCTCGTCCTCTCCCTCTAGAGGACGTCCTCCTACGACCTCTTCCACGGCCTCTTGCCGCTGTTCTCCCTCGAGCCACAACCCCAGTGGCTGGCTCAATCGTTTCCTGTCTTTCCGTTGTTGCTGCTGGTGCGTTCGTTGCTCTGGTTCTAACCATCTGCGAAATAGAGTGAAGATGGTCAGATACCAATTTGTATCACCTAGATACCAATTGGACAAGTAGTAGCACGAAAGAAAGAATGAAAGAATGAAATTTTCCTAAAGTCTTATAGCCTCTCAAAGAAAGTAAAGGCGTCCCCCTACCGTTCCTTAAGACTCTACTAGACCTGTTCTTTGTGATGAGACCAATGACCTAATGCTCTGATACCAAGTTTGTCACGACCCAAATCGGGGACGCGACTGGCACCCACATTTACCCTCCTATGTGAGCGAACCAACCAATCTAAACCTTAACATTTTAATACAATATCAACAAAAGTAATGCGGAAGACTTAAACTCATTAATAAAAAACTCAAAACTATTATTATTATCCCCAAAATCTGGAAGTCATCACCACAAGAACATCTATCTCAAATTTCTAAACTAAAATTGTCTAAGAACTAAAAATACATAAAAGCTAGTCCATGCCAGAAGTTCAAGGCATCAAGACTTGAAGAAGGAGACCCAGTCCAAGCTAGACGCATTAGCTCACCTGAATTTCCGATGGAGTGAAGACTGGCTTGATCTACTGCTGAGTCGAAGTTGACGGAACGTTTGATGTATAACACAAATAACAAAGGGAAACATAAAAGTAGGGGGTCAGTACAACCACACGTACTGAGTAGATATCATCGGTCAACTCAAAATAGGGAACAATATATATCAATAATAATGTAAATCAACTACAATACTCAACATGTAGCAACAACAATTACTTTATCATTAACAATTTCCGTCAAGTTCACACATGAGGACTCAAGCCTCAATACCGTACTCATTTGGGAATTAAGTTCATTAGAATGAGTATATTCATTATCTCTCAAGATTCATTATCTTTCTTCCTCTTGTGTCGGTACGTGACACTCCGCTCCTCTAATTCTATCCTAGTGTCGGAACGTGACACTCCGATCCTCATATTCATTCTATCCTGGTACCGGAACGTGGCACCCGATCCATATTCTATCCTGGTGTCGGAACGTGACACTCCGATCCTCATATTCTATCCTGGTGTCGGAACGTGACACTCCGATCCTCATATTCATTCTATCCTGGTACCGGAACGTGGCACCCGATCCCCTAATTCATCAAGCCTTCTTTTATACTAAGGCATCCTCATTATCATTATATAATTTATCAAGCCTTCTTTCATACTACGGCATCATCAATCTTATTATATAATATATCAAGCGAATTAGGGTTCTTTCAAGATTTGGGATTCAATAGCTTCATCATGCTTGTTAATTCATCACAATTTCATAATCATAATCATGCAAGCATACAATTTAAGCACATAGACAGGTTTACAACATCATCAATACATATCATACACTATCAAGAGTTCACTACGATTATCGTAACATAAAAACCATAACCTACCTCCACCGAAGAATTGAAATCGACAAGAAATCTCCCAAGCTTTGTTATTCTCCTCAGCCTCTCGATCGATCTCTCTATCCCTCTTTCTGTTCTTTCTCTTTTGTTTTCTTATGTTCAAACCCTCTTTCTTTTACCCTAAGTAATTAGACTTATTAATGTTACCCCTCAATCTTTATAATTAAGGAAAGAATAGTCAAAAACGACCCTTAAAACGTGTGGAGAAATCCTAAACTGTCTGGGACTGCGTGACCTGTGACGGGCCGTCATACCTGCGATGGTCCGTCACGATGGCCGTCGCACCTGCCCAAAATCACACCGTCACCACGGACGCTGTGACGGTCCGTCACGCCTGTGACGGTCCGTCACGCCTGTGACGGTCCGTCCTGCACGTCCGTCATGGCGGTCAGAAACTCGTTTCTCGAACCAAATTCTCAAACGTTGAAGTGTTTTGCAACGGAAACTCACGACGGTTCGTCGTGGATGTGACGGCACGTCCTGTAGGTCCGTCACAATTTACAGAGAGTCGATTTTCAGTACCCAATTTCAGAATTCCAAGTATGATGCAACGATTCACCCTCGACGGGCCGTCGTGCCTACGACGGTCCGTCGTGGTGTCCGTAGTATGGCCCAGTTTTTCCAGAATTAAAAATCTGCTGCTCAAACGACTAAACAGGTCGTTACACCTGCCCTGGATTACCTAGTGAAATAATAAATACAAATGAAGAAACAACAGAAAAAGAAATAATTATAGGAGGAATACCCTTAGCAATACAATTTAAAATATACCAAGGAAACTATAATATTACTTTGGGAATAAAGTGGTTAGAAAAAGTTAAGCCATACAACATAGAAAATGAACAATTAACAATAACTTGCCAAAATAAGAAAATAATTATGAAAAGAACAAAATGATTAATGAAAATATTTATACTTGCAAAAATTATTGTAGAAGGATATCACAACAGGTATTATACACCTATGATAGATACAGGAGCAGAAGCGAATATATGTAAATATAATTGCTTACCAGAAGATAAATGAGAAAAATTAAAAACACCTATGGTAGTAACAGGATTTAACAATGAAGGAAGTATGATTAAATACAAAGCAAAAAATATAAAATTACAGATATGGGATAAGATACTAACAATAGAAGAAATGTATAATTTTGAATTTACCACAAAAGATATGTTATTAGGAATGCCATTTCTAGATAAATTTTATCCACACATAATAACAAAAACACATTGGTGGCTTACCACACCATGCGGAAATAAGATAGGAGCAAAGAGAGTAAATAATAAACAAAGAAAACCTATGGAATGGATAAAAGGAAGTGAAAAGATAAACCAAGAAATGGAAAATATAAACAATAAACAAATAACACAATTAGAAATTGTTATATTTACTATAGACAAAATTAAATTAATTAATGAACAACTAGAACAATTATATAGTGAAGATCCACTACAATGATGGGAAAAACATAAGGATCTCCAGGATTCCACTTATCTCTGTACCATCATATGTATATACTGTATTAAGTAATTCATAATTGTAACAGGTTTTAACTAAGTTTGGATTAGTTTTAGGTTGTGCGATTAACTTATTATAGCCTTGGAATTTTTGGGTTACATAATCCTGGGTTTTATCTGTTGTTGTGGTAGATCTGGGTTTAAGATTCAAAAAGTTTTTTTCTAGCTGGTTAAAACAGTTATCCATAAAATGTTGGAATCTACCTGGTGCATTTTTATATCCAAATGGTAATACATTCCATTCATAGAAACCTTGCGGTACTGTGAATGCTGTTAATTGTTTAGATTCTTCTTCTAGTTTTAGGTGGTAAAATCCTGATTAGGAAGCCACCCTCTTGTGACCACAATACACTTTCAAGAATAGACCAGACAACATTATTAGCATAGGAGACTAGCTAACTTCGTATTACAATTAAGACTCCTACCCCTACCTATTAACACTTTCACATAGGGGTACATAGGTAAGATATAATTAACCATTTATATTGATTTAAGGTAGAACCTATCCAAACCCCAACCTAGTCATTCATATATTTGCAACATTAGCAATAAACCTAGCTCACAATTTGAATAGAAAAGCTAGGGAAAAGCTTCACATAGGGTGATCATCACCAAGACACCTTCATAGTATAATTGCCTTCAAGATAATGATGACATCACACATATATTGGCAATACAGTAACCACAACTAGCATAATTTGACCATACCACATAATTCCATACAGGTCTTCATCAACTAACAACTCTATAAATACTAGAAGGGAAGAGTCATTCTTACCAATTCATCAATCTTTGATCATCATTGATTTATTTTACCTTTTTCTCAAAAACTAATGTATTGGGCCATAGCTAAATGTAGTATAATTATAAAATAAACCGTGTACAAATTACTACAAGATCATGACACATCATAGTAAAATACATTACAAATATACTAGAGAGTAGAAAGACATAGATCACTTACTAATATTTTTTACTTTGATCAATACTTAAAATCAATTCATGTTACTATTCTAGGGAAATATCTAATGAAATAATAACCACGTCTAAAGCATGCTTCATCTACCCAAAAATTGAGTACACATCATGTACATAGAATTATTAATCTTTAGGCTAAAAGAATGTAAATCAATCTTCCTAAGACTCCATTACTTAGATCATGAATAATTCATACCCAAAATTAATAAATAACTTAAATATAAGGCAGTAGCTACAATTTTCTTTACATAAACGAATCCTTCGATCATTCACTAATCGAGATTACAATGAAGGCATTGCATTAACATTCAATTGGAAGAAAGGATCAAGTCTTCATGCATCAATAGTCATTGGACCAACAATACATAATTCATCATTAATACACATATTAGGAAGTAGATATAAGAAATTCAACATGCTTGAATCATAATTCAATCAATACATGTCACGATAACAATGCCCACACTTAGTCTAAACATAGAATTAAAGGGTACATCGGTTGATCATGTAATTGGATAGAAATACAATGTAAAATAAATACATTATTATCAATTCATCATGAGAAAGCCTTCAAATTTGTTTTGAAAAAGAACCTAGGACTAGATTGAAGAAAAAGAGATTGATCATATTTTCTCTTTCAATACTTTGAGATTAACTCTGTAGATGGAATAATAACTAGAGATGAAGGATTAATGTACCTCAATGTACAACAAAACCTCTAAAACTTGATGGGTTCTAGAGAGAGTTGGTTTGGTAGGGATGTCTAATTTGTGTGAATTGAATTGGGAATGGGTTTGTCTTGTTTTTTATCACATACATACACCCCAAAATAACGAAATAAACCAACTAGGGTAAGATTAGAACGTGGAGTGAATTTCTCATTCACCTATTTAATGAAACAGTACATAGGTTAAAGTTTTAGGCAACATCGACGAATAGAAGTCAACGGGCATCCTGATGCTCCATCGTTCATGACTACAACTCTTTCTTTGGGACACAAGGCTAGCCAAGCCATGTTTTGAGGTATGCCTCCCATGGATAAGGCATCAATTGGGAAATGGGATATAAACTTGGTTCGTTGATTGACATTGCCAAGGCAGTGTCTCAACAACCTTTGGGTCCTCCTTGAGGGCTTGTAATGGAGACCTAAGGGAGTCGTTCTTGGACTTTTACAATGTTAATATGTACCGTAATATTGACTTTATTCCTCATCTTGTATAATTAATTTGAAAATATTTTGAGGTCTAACGTCCCAGACATTCGAATGTTAGTCTTTAGATGTGTCAGTGTGTCCTTGCATGTTTTCCATTTTTTTATGTGTTTCTTTGAGTCTAAATACAATAGAGGTGAATCTAATGTCTTAATATACATGTTTATGCTCAAAATGTTTGGGTATTACTCTCTGAGGACCACCCTAAAGGACCACGAGGAGGACCTAAATGCTGGACAAGGAAGCTGCCCAAGGCAGCGTGCAGAACAAGGAAGTGAACCCCACCTTGTGTCACGTGCCTGGTACGTAGTCTGTCTGTGTGTCCCGCGAGCTACACAAGACTCACTCCGTTAAAAATTATGTTAGGAATGATTTGGGACTGTCTCCGTGACACACAACCACTCTCCAAATTTGGTTGCGTCATTTTTAAGTCATGTTTGAAATGTCTAAAAGTCCCAGTAAGTATGAGGGTGTTTTTGTAACATTAGGATACGGTTTTGAACTTTTTTGTATTTAAAAATTTTCCTAAGTCAAAACCCTAACACCCATCATGAAATAAAATTCCCAAAATCTCCAATGAAGACCAAGCTCAAGAACAAGCTATGTAGGTGGATTCTTGGAGATTTCTTATCAAATTTCCATGGTCTTTATATTGTAAAAGGTACAGTAATTCTTCATCCATAGATAGTAATATATCTTTATGTCCTTTTAATGCTTTTCGAAACATTATTCTTTGTCAAAAATCCTATATTTAAATCTAGATATACGGGTTCTTTCACAAATTGATGTCGATAGAATTCTAATGATGAATATATCTTTAGCTACTGAATTTAAGATGAATTTATATTAAATTTTATGGAGAACCCATGATCCTCCTAATTTGTTAAAGTTATCCTATAATGTGGGTCTTGTGATCTTGATTTCATGTTTATATAATAGTGATTAATTTTATTGAATTTCTTATTGCTATAACTATTTATATCAATTGAATTTAAATTATTGGGGATCGATAAAGATGGTCATTATCTTGGAGATTTTGTAATTTGACCTATTTATTTTAAATAGCATATAATATACAATAAATAGTGATGATTACATTCTTCTACATGTTTATGTGATATGATCATAACCTAGAAGGCATTCGATATGACATGAATTGATATAATGATTCCATGTTTAGGGAGTTTATGTATTTAGCGTTGATTCTAATATAATATTCTAATCAATGTTATCTCAAGTATATGAATCACCCTCCAAATGAGTTACATGACTTAGGTGTGGGGATGAAATTATACTTATATGTGTAATGATCATGTAAGGCTTAGGTGTGGTCCATATGGCTAATGATGAATAATGTCTTTGTAGCATGACCCCCACTAATAGGAACTTTATATGAATGTGTAATCAATGTATTCTATGACTCTTCTATTTTATTGTTGAATATGTACTTGCCTCATATGACATAATGTGAGTGTATTTAGCTTATACACTTAAATACTCTAGAAGTGTTAGACTCGAGACATGAAAAGTTGTTGTACTTGTTATATTTAGAGGCTGGCTTCCTCAATTCTTTTTACTAGCCTTTTTGTGATTATGTTGACAAATGTACACACGCACACCGTGCATATATATGAGTAGGGTAGACTCATGATGATTAGAGAAAGGATAGTTACCCTATGCATCATTACCAAATTCTATGCATGTAAGTTATATGATTAATGAAGTTAAGAAAATGTGTGCCAAAAGATGTTTATGTGAAGATAGATCTCACATATATGTAAGCACACATGCATGTATGAACGAAGTATGTTAATAGTAGTCTAATGAATAAGTTAGTCTGGTAAAAGTTATTACTCAATTGTACTCTAATCTATACTATAGTATGAATATGATATGATTATGTGTAAGGACAATCTTATATAATGTAGGTTCTATGATATGATTATGTGTAAGGACAATCTTACATAATGTAGGTTCTATGATGAAAGAACATTTTCATCCAAGATACCTTTTAGATATATGATGTATGAGGGAGTAAGTCCCTAAAGCCTAATCTTTATGAAATAATGTTACGTAAAGGGTTAATGATGTTCAAAAAGGGATTTTAATCTTAGCACACAGTGAACATGACAAATGAGACTGGGAGCTTCACATTAGTATGTCCTGCTTCCCACAAAGGGAACCTTCACGTTAGCAAGTTCGTGTTCCCAACCTAGATGTGGTCTCATAAGATGGAAACCTCCACATTAGAAAGTTAAGGTTTTTAGAACAAATTTACTTGTTCCATAACTACGTGCCCTCGTAGTCTTTATCTTAGTGGATCCACTAGAGTAGCTATTTTGTATGACGGTCCTACTTTGGCAAGTAATACCCTCTATTTTTGGTGTTGGAGTAGAAAATTGTATTCCATGTAGCTCACATGGTCTATGTCATTAATGGTTATTTCTCCCAAAAGTTAAGAACTGAACTAAGATAAGAATATGAATTCTAATAAAATTCCTTTAGAGGTGTACTTAGTATAGGAATGACTATGGACCCTGCCTATGTATTGCATTAGGTGACATCAAATAAGTATAGGATCGGCTCCTGTTATGAAGTAAATACTTATGTTTTGTATAATTTGTATGAATGCATTTTAAGTGACCTTTTTGTGTGTAGACATGAACTATGACTATGCATGTGAATTACACTTATGACTTCTAAATGACTTTACTTATTATATGTTAGGTATAGGACTCCATGTGTACATTGAAGAAGTAAGCTTATGGAGGGGTAATGAGGGTGGTTTACCTATGATATGAACTAAATGAGTTATGACTAAGGTTGTAGTAAAGAAAAGGGTCCTAATTTAAGGCTATGCAGTATGTGGTTTTATGTCTAGTTATGAAAAAAAGTGTTATGATTTGTCAATGATGTAGTTAGATTGTTATCAATTGTAGGCGATTAGAGGTTTGGAGACCATGATCATACATCTAACCGTGTAATTTATTGTTTCAATAGTTTATTAAAGTCTCATATTAAATGATATTTATTGCATAATTCTTGAATAAAGTTGTAGCCCTAGATCTTTCCCAAATCATTATTTGAATCTTAAGACATTGAATCGCAATAGCTATAATTTACTTTAAGTAAAAGTAAATAATAAACAACCTTGACAAATTGAAAATTTCATTTTTGTTGACCTACTAGTTAGAGAAATTGATAAATTCTAGTCTTATGTCCTTGTTGGTATGATACCTAGCTCTGTTAAAGATACACTTTATTACTTGTATGATCACGTGCAGTTGCGTGTGAGACATTAACGGCAATAAGTTTTTGGCTTCGCTGCTGCGGACTTTAGCAATTAGAAAATATTTGATTTGTCAAGTTCTGAAGTTAAATACAAGTGTTGACAAATTGATCTTAGCATTTCATCATTTCATGTTTTTTGATACTCAAATCTGGACAACTATCAAAATATGTTGTCGCCTCTCTCAGAACATGAAATATTCCTACACAGAAGGAATAGACTAGCGGAATATCCAATCCCATTGGTCATTGGGGAATTATCAACTCTAGTCACTAAGACGGAGGAAAGAGAACAAACACTTGATACAATGACAACTAATGACATGAGAGTTAGACATGTACCAATCCCACGACCCATAAATGTGAATTCATTAATTCACAAGCTTACGGTTTGTATGAGATTTGAATTGAAGAGAAGTATGGTACAAATAGTACATTCGAATGGGTAGTTTACTTGTCTTTCAAATTAGGATCATACGGTGCACATTCAGAACTTTCTAGAGATGAGTGATGTTTTCACTCCAATTGGCGTGAATAAAGATAATGTGTGGTTCACTGGTACGACCGGCAAGTACAACATTGCAGTTAGGGACACCCTTAGGTCGGACCAAGGCGTAATTTACCTTTTGAAGGTCTTGTACTAGCATCTTACCTATCAATCATTGCATAAGAAATGTAAATTAGTGCGGAAGTTGAAACTTTTCATGATAAATTATGATAAGGAAATCATCTTTTATAAATACTAGAGGATAGTCTCATTGTCACAAGACAACTTAAAGACACAACATAAATATCATAGGGACATGGCCCATTACATTTTCGAAAAACATAAATAGTCTTATATAAGTCTGAAAGAAGAAATAAAGTAAAATAGACTATTCCCTCTTGTATATGAGGATATATATAGTCTTCAGAGAGTCGATTACCAAGCTTGCGTTCTAACATTCAACTTGCCTCCAAGGTATACTTATAGAGTATAGAAAAGTATGGGTTAGTACAAACATTATACTAAGTATGTCAGATGCAAAATCATGCAAAAGGGGACATTTTACTAGGAATAAAGCTTTCATGATAATGAATAAATCTTCCATGAATGTAGAACAATAAAAACATATGAATCATCATTTAACACATAAATTTAAACTTACATAATCTTAGCATAAAAATGTACATTAGAGTGAACTCAAGATATCATTGAGTGAACATATTTCATACTAACTCACAATGAATTTATTTCCTTTGAGGTTTCCTAACCAAGTTATACTAAGACTCACTTGGATTATGCATGGAGCAACTGCCAACCATAGGCTTACCTCCCATGGATAACAAGTCCACACTCTATAACTAGACTGTCACATCAAAAGAACACTTCCTAGAATATAGGGCACAATCTCGGATTGTAACCTGATTACTCGACCTCTAAGAGGTCTTATACAAGCCCTTTGATATAATTCATTGCATATACATTAGTGAAAAGTAGTGCGGAATTAAAAGTTTTCACTAAACACATCATAGTGTTTACAAACTCTTTAATATAAAATTATAGGAAATACTGAGTGTCAATCTCATTTAACTTAATATACAAGAATACTTGGGACATGGACCATGCACAACACGAATATAGAAATACTTAGTCTTTTTCAATACATCAAAATAAAAGACATAAAAGACATTTATATATACCCTCAAGTCAATTGAGGACATACTTCAACTTCACTTTAATGATAGTACGGTCCTAGTCTTGCGTCCCAAATACTCCTCATCTACAAACAACTATAGAGATAGATAAAAGCATGGATTAGTAAAACCACTTCTACTAAATATGGCATAATGCATAAAAATCATTAAAACAGACATTTATTTGAAATATGCATATTTTCATTTAAATATCATAATATAATTATAAGAACAACATTTATCAACTTAGAAACACATAAGAAATCATTTAAACCGAATACTATAATTTTAGAAGTAACTTTACAGTAACCTCAATTCAATGTGCAGTGAAGTTGCTTATATTTAACTTAAGCACCTTCTAGCATGTAATCGTCCCACTAAAAGCTATCATAAGATTCACATAAGTCACACATAGAGAGACCACACATACACCCTCTATAAATGTTCCTAAACAATCCTCAAAATTACTAATAATGCGACACATACACAGTAATAATACATCTAACGTATGACATATAGATATGACATTTTCCTTACCAAGGCCATAAAAAAACATAGTAAAGTACTCCTAGAAGAGAACACCCATACACCCTATTCAAGGTTACTTAACTAATCTTAAGACTTCCTAAGTTTAGTTCATGTCAAACATAACAACAAATTTCCCTAACTAGAGTCATACTCAAAGCTTTTCATATGCCTTCTTCAAACTTTGTCTAAGGAATCCCTAAGTCACTTAAGATTAGGTACTCATTCATTTAAATACTTACTAACATAAATCATTAGTTCATTAGTTCACTAACACACATTCATCACATTAAGGACATTGAAGTAATGTTCTTGGAGAATACCTAGGGACTCCAACTAACACCTTCAAAGCATATTGTGCAATGTTTAGATAATGTCCCATACAATCACCTTAACTTTATAGAACTACTCTAATGCTAATAGATATCCCACATTATGAGAATAGACAATAAGTGATATAGACCATGGTAGCAAAATATAGAATCTGGAGTTTTATCCTACTCTGATGAGATTTTTCTACTTTCCAATGGTAGAACTTGGACACATCCCATGTTGGCACATGTTTAAGGAATCTGAAAGGCATGATTTATAATCTAGTGTCATTCTTTAACGAGAGATACTTCTCTTACCATACTCACTCTGTTCTAGCCTTCGTTCTCACTGATTAGATCACATTAACGTTCATACAAAAGGGTTCCATATTAAGTTCATAACCCAATTACATTTACCCTACCAAAGAAAGTTCCATTAGGGATACCTCACTATGGTGACAAGAAGTTCATCATGACTTTCCTAAGGATTGATATGATGTCCTTCTAGCCAATAAACCTTATGTCCATCACTATTACATGAAGGATACCATTACAACTTTCGACTTCAAGTTTAATAACATTACCACTAATTTCAAGGTTTCACATAATGGACACTCTTATCATCATTTAGGGTATCACCTATCATTCATTCATTCAAGACTAAGACACTTTAGCTTTGTATCTCAAGAAATCTCATATTCACTATCATACATGTATCAAGTAAGGAACACATGTCTAGAAAAACAAAACACTTCATGACTTTACTTTAGCACATATTACATGTCATTGTAGAAGCACATAAGGACAACCATTATAAAATTAATTTCATACTACATACTACTCTATCATTTTCAATATAACCATTATATACTCATATAGAAAAGTAGGAACAATCATGGATTCAACTCTAAGACTACACACAACACATAGTCATTAGTCTAACATGATCACCTAGATATCATCAATACAAGAACACATACTTTCACATATAGGTACACATGATCATACTTCCCATAATAAACTATACTAATCAAATAAATCCTAAAGTAGTGTCAAGAAGGACATAATCAACATAATATTTAAAATAACTTGACAAGGCCACATCAATTCACATAACACCGCCACAATAAGTAGACCATACCAATAACAACATAATTGAAGTCTAATTAACATTAAATAATTTTAAGTAGGGAAGTAAAACCAATTATTCATCAACAATTCAATCCAATGTCAAATAACCCAATTCAACATATCAAGGCCCTTACCCGTGGCCATGAACATCAATTCAATACATAAACTATAATACTCAATGAAATATATTTCGATGAAATATAGATTTATCAATCTAATAAAAATCATATAATAATTGAGGTACAATTCTTACACCATAAGAAACTACACATTAATTCATAAGCATTAAACAAATATCAAGTAACCCATAAATAAGACAAAAAGTAGGGTCATCAATTACATGGGTTCATACGTAATTTATGTTAAAATAATCAATAAAATAACAATTCAATCCATAATCAACGCTCAAAAACCAATAATGCAAGAAACCAAGGTAGATCATGAAAAAGGTCAAGTTCAACTATGAAATCTTTAGAAAACATCTTCGAAAGTTAAAATCCTTGATGAAACGAGTTTAAATGATCAAAAGCCATATAGCAAAAATGATAATACTCCAATTTTATAGAGAATCAAAACAAAAATCTCCAATCTAAGTTCTTCTTTGATTTTTATCTTCAATGGACTCTTTAGGGATTTCTAAGGGATTTTGGGGTTTTTATTTTGATGAATGAAATCTTCCAAATGTCAAACACTTAAATACACATTTAAAATACCCAAAATACCCCTTAAGAACCTCAAATAATCTTATTGGGATATGGGGTGAATTTACAAGTTCAACCCTTAACCTACAGTGAACCTCTACGCAGGGACAGTGACATCGACGGTCCAACAGAGCGTCTTCTTGGTCCGTGGTCAGGCATTGAGGCTGGTCCTTGGCTGATCTTCACCAACTAATAAATCCCAATAGACGATCCACCACCAATGGGGCGTTGACTAGTCCACTGGGTCTCGATTGCCAATAGTTTGTTGGGCTGTCTTGCACACCATAAGGGGTCCTTCCTCAAGTACCCTTTGTTGCTCCTTGGGAAAATTTTCATCGAATATTCCAACATGACCTTATAAAATTTTAGTACCTATTACATGAATTTCATCCAAAACGAACACGTAAAACTCGATAAAACATGCCTATAAACACAAGGTCATTTTATGGCACATCTTTCATACGATTGCCAAATTCCTTGACCAACGGACCGTCCTATTGATCCGTGGTCTTGAAAAGAGGATGGTGTTTGTCCTCTTGCCTCCCATGTATAACTACTAATTGAAGAGACCGAACCAACGGGGAGTTGATTGACCCACTTGGCGTCAATTGCCTCTGTTGTTTGGGCTGTCTTGGGAAGCCTTGGCACAAACTCTGGGTCCTTCCTCAACGACTCTTGGATGGTCCTTGGATATACTTTCCTGGATGTTAATTACCCAAACATGACCATATATGATTTTAGGACCTCTTGCATGAATTTCATTCAAAACAAACACGTAAAACTAGAGCAAACATTCCTAGACACAGAAGGTCATTTCAAGGCACATGTTTTGAACATCGAGGACGTACTTGGAGGTTTCACCTCCAAACATCACGAAAATTGACACACTGCATATATATACCATAATAACTAATTAAATGACTTCACAATGCACCTAGGTTGTCAAATATCTTGGTCGCCTCTTGTCATTTAGCTTCCAATGCACCTAAACTCTTAGATACTGCCTCTATACAACATAATAGACAATTTAGGACCTTATGCCATAATGAAAAAAAAGAATCTATTTCACCTAAGTCATTTTTTGGATTTTAAATAAACACTAGAGAAACATACATGCATTAAGGATTTCATGTAGGTTGCCTTCTCCAAGTGGACTTACAAGTTACATTAAGTGCAATGCGAAAGTAGCATCCCATAGTGCTACTCACAATGTTCTCCTTGAGTATTCCCCTTAATTAAGCACAACATAATCATCATTCCAAATTTCATCACATACGACATATCTTCAACATGCTCCTTTCACATTAGACATTTGGACTTCATACTTCATGAACATTAGGCGTAGAATCAACAAACTTCATAAACATTAGACATAAAGTCACAATACATCATTAAACTTAGACTATGGTCCTCATATTTCATTTCATCATATAATGACCCATTAATTTATTTCATAAAAGGACACACCAAGACTCCTTCCAGATTCCCACTTGTGCAATGGATAGATAGAGTCCCATTCCACTATCTACCCTGAGTAGTAGACCCTTATGAAATTTTAGTTCATAACATTCATTTGTGGGGGATAGCTATAAACGACATAGACCATGAAAGCTAGACATGGAATCCCGGTATTAACGCCTACCAGGTAAGGGATCCCCACTTGCCTAAGGTTGTTTCATTCTTGAGCCTTTACATGGGAGTTTCCAATAAATAGTCCTATGTGGGCGCATAGTTAATGGATAAGGAGATTCCTTCTATGTGACTCATTCATCTTTTATCTAGGAGCACTCATCTCAAGCTGTACATTGGATACATCATCTCTACTCACGAAGTGTACCCACCCTTTTTTCAAATCCTCTAGGTGCTAAGAATAACTCCCATAATGAGTCATAATTATTCATTGACTATAGGATAAGGGATAGCAATTTAGTACCATATATCAACTAATGTAGTGTACTTATCCCTAGAGGTTACTTGTGGACACCACATATCAACTCACGAATGGTATCCAACCTCCATCCTATCTTGAAAAGCTCTTGGCAAGAGTGAGGTTTCTACTAAGCACTTCATCTCAGCTAACGAAGAGTGTTAACCCCAAAATACCCCTTTTAATGCTATGGGAATAGTATGGATGGTCTAGACACTTCATCTCAACTCACAAAGAGTGTCTAGCCTAAAAATTCCACATTTCATTCATTAGAGTCTTATTTAGAAAACCTTTTATTATATTCTCATTCATACTCTTTCATAAACATCATTTATTCATGCATTCTAGTTGTGTGTGTGAGAATACATGTGACAACATATTTCGCATAACCCGTATCATTCATCATAATTATTTCTAATCATCTTCACCTTGCATTCATCATAATCACACACTATCATGATTAATATACACATATTCTTAATGTAAACCAAACATCTTATAGATACACATGTATAATAAACAAACATTCACTTCACTTCACATTCAATGGCTTCAAGTCCATAAATTACAATCTAAATATATATTCATCTACTTCAAGTAAACACCACAACAAAAGGTGGACATACCACTCAAGATCATTCACAATAAGATGTATGCAAGATTAGAATAACTTACCCTTCATCCAATCCTTTACCACTTTTTCTCAATTTGTTAAACAATACATCATAAAAAATCATTTAGGGTAGTAGCTTAATTCCATTGTAACATAAAGAAAATTATACTTCTAACATTATCAACAATGTACATTAAACCCACTTCATAAGAATAAAGTTGAGTAATTAAATGAGCATGGGTGCATTGGGATTTTGACATTAAAATCATCAATTACATTGAAAAATATCATATTACATTCATTAAAACGTTTTCAGGCAAGACCCATGCTTAGAGTAAAAAGATAAGAGTTTGGTGTTTCAAAACCCTTTTTGAAATCTTTTAGGAATTGCTCCTTGAATGAATGATAGTTCAAGGATGAACTACCATACCTCAACATGAAGATACCCATGATAATTCATGAAAAAATCCTTTTGCATCCATAGCCCAAGATCCAAGACCTTCACCTTCAATGGAGACTTGAGAGGGTTTTCAAAGAGAAAGAGTTTTGGGTGTTTTGGGAGTTTTTGATTTCTAAATGAGAGATTAGGGTTTTGGATGGGTGAATGAATGTTTAATGACCTAAAATTAGTACATGACAAACCCCCAAAAAACCCTAAATACCCCCCTACATTGATTGAACCATTTTAGACAAGTCAAACTTAACTTAAATTTTTGGAGTTTATTGTCTTGGAACATGTCCGCGTTTCAAAGTTATTCCCACAAGTTCTTGGAAAAATATTCCGGGATAGGGAAGTACGCGACGTGGCTGTGTGGCAGACCAAGACTTTTTTCCTAAGATTGACCAATTTCGTGACACGCTAGTGTTTCACCTAGGAACAAACTTATATATCCTTGCGCAGCTTGCTTGGGTAATGTTAGGCTCCTTGGGGACCCTTACTGTTGTACTCGGGGAGTCGTACTCGGATATTATGTATCAACCTAGAGATGTACCTATAGGTTCTAAGGCCATCCTCACCGATATTAGACTATAAAAACACAAATAACACATACAACATAAAAGGACACACTAGCACGCACACACACAAGGTTAGTTTTCGAATGTCTTGGTCATTCCTTGACGTTTGACTTCAAAACTTCACCAACTAATTTCTAATTCCTAAACTACATCATTTTCAACTTCCAAACTTCACCAACTAACTTCTAATGCTAAACTACATCATTTTGAACTCATTATTAATTTATGGAACACATGTGAAGATCTTGTTAAGACCCTTACCAAGAATCTTCAAGGTCTCATACTCCAAAATCGAACTACACCTCTCATAAGGTGGACGCTTATACCAACCATAACTTATGAACATCAATACTAACTACAAACCTTACTAGTCAGACATAAATTCCTCTTTTTGGGATTCATGTTTGGGAACATTCTTTTAAACAGTACTTAATTAAACTCTTAGCCACTACTAAACTCAAACTCGTGAAATAGAAACTCCTTCTCATGAATAAGTCCTAAACAAGAACTTCAACCTATCATCAGGAAAACTATAAAACAATACTCAATCGAAAGGGAAACTTCCCACTTTTACTATTTTCACAATTCTCAAATCTACACTATAGCTTTCTACTATCATTGCACATACCTTATAAGATAACTCGTCCCAAAAAATAACTTCATTATACAAATAGAACTCTCATCAATATAGAGCTACACCACAATACAATTTCCATAATAATATTTCCAGTCTCGTAGATTACACATATCCATATATTGGCATCACATCACAATCTTCCATACTCACCTTCATATCTACCCATCTAGTCTCAATAAAACAATAAGTGTAACGACCCAAAAGTTACCCCCAGAAAGAAGGGAGAACCCATAGGCCTAATAAATTGTGTACTTCACCTTTCAGAGGTTTTATACAAGGCTTAGCTATCATTCATTACATAAGACATTAAAAGTAGTGCGGAATTAAAACTTTTTATGAATAAATTAATAAAGAGAAAATCTTTCATAAAATATAAGTATTTGATCTCGTCTACACAGGACAACTTAAACACACGACATAAATATTTTAGGAATACGACTTTTTACATTAAATCAAAATGCATAAAAAGTCATAATGCTAGAATGTAAGAAATTGAACTATGCCCTATAATATATCAGGACTCACATAGTCTTGACAGAGTCATTCGCAAGTTTGTCTTCTAGTATTACACTTTTCTCCAAGCTATGCTTATTAAGTATAGAAAAGTATGGGGTTAGTACAAAACAATGTTCTAGGTATGACATATGAAACAACATGTAAAAATAGACATTTTAATAAAAAAGAATTTATGCCAAATAACAAAAACCTTCATAAATTTAGATTTGAAATATTATAATAATCATAATTTAGCACATAATAACAGAAATACATAATTATCGCACAAAAAGTCACTTTATAGTGAACTCCGAAAATCATTACAGTGACAGAGTGGCATGTTACAATGAACAATTTATCCCAAGCAATGTGAACTCTTTTTCTTTGATGTTTATGTAAAACATTTATCATCAAATTTCCTAAGGTAAGAAAAGAAGGTAAAACCCATTTACCCCCTTCAAGCTACACCAATGTGATCCTTAAGACTTCCAACCATAGACTTACCTTTTACTTGAAATCAAGTCCACACTCTTGGATAGAATTGTAAAATAATTTATTCATAAGGACTTCAGGTAAGTACCCTTCTCCAATTTAAGTCACACTAAATGCAATGAGATGGTAGCATCCCATACTACTACGCACATTAAGAGTTCCTAGAGGAGTTCCATGGATTAAACACTCTATAGTAGTCATTCATAACTTCATTGCTTAACATTTAATTTTAAATTGCTCCTTTAACATTAGAACTTAAGTTATCTAACTTCATTAAGAAACATGATAACTCATTTATTTACTACATATAAAACACACCAAGACTCCACTTTCAAAATTGATAGATAACTTGTTATACCACCACCAACCCTAAGTAGTACGTTCTTTTAGTAGACTTAGTTCATACACTTCATAAAAACACACAAAGACTCCCCTTTCGGAAGGTCTACATAGTGCAATGGATAGATAGTGTCCCATACCACCACCTACCTAAGTATTTTGTTCATTTAGGAGCCTTGGTTCTTTAATTATTTTATGGAGGAATAGCTTTAACCAACATAGATCATGAGATCTAGACATGGAATCCCGATATTACCCTTGTTGGATGAGGGTTCCCTACTTTCGTAGGGTGGGGTCTTTCTCTTAAGTGTTACATCATTTTGTCCAATACTTACACTTATGCGGGCACATAGTTAAGGGATAGGGAAATTACTACTATGTAACAAAGTCTCAACTAACAAGGAGCCCTCATATGAATAGGTACATTGGCTATAAAATATCTACTCAAAATGTGCACCCACCCCTTCTGCAAATCGTTTCGATGCTAAGCATAACTCCCCCACGGTGTCTTAAAAATTTTGACTAAAGGCCAAGGATTACTTTTGGACACCTCATCACAGCTAACAATGGATATTCGTCCTCAAACCTACATTACTAAGCTCTTGTAAGGTAGTAAGGTTGCTACTAAACATTTCATCTCAATTGACAATGAGTATTCTCCCCAAAAAAATCCCTTTTCAATTATATTCTGTAACTTGATTCATTCATTGATTCAAAGTGTGAGTGTTTGTGTACATGTGAGCACACCATTCACATAAATCATCACTTTAATTATGACTTCATTCTATACATGCTTAGACCTTCATTCATCACATCACTCTTTTTTAAATACGTCATATAATCATATAATTCATTTAGATGTAATCTTTAATATAACTTTCATAACAAGCTTCATTAAACACATTATCAAAAATCACATCAATTCAATCCATCTTCACATAATATGCCTTCATGACCTCATTCACAATACACAAGTACCTACAAATTCATACAATTAAAGTAAACACCCCCACAAAGAAGGTGGACCATACATCTCGAGCATTTAATAATTAAAGCAAAATAACATAACCTTCTTACCCTATAATCCAAGATTACATAACATACAAAAGTTTACTCGACAATTTATCATAAATTAGCCCTTAGGGGTAGCTAAAATCAATGACAACAAAAGTAATACAAAGCTCAAAGACTACAAAATCAAGCTCATTTAACCCATTTTAATACAAAATTTAATAAAAAGATTTAACAAGATTTCATTGAAGTTTTATCATTAAAATCACCAACTAACATTAGAAGCATCATATTTGAATCAATAGACACATTATCATGCAAGACCCATACTTAGAGTAAAAGATAGAATAAGTTTGGGTTGGAAAACTCTTGTTTGAAATCTCTTAGAAATAGGATCCTTTAATGGAAAAGAGTTCAAGAATGACTACCATACCTAAAAACAGAAGAAACCTACTTATTTTTATGAAGAACACAACTACCAAAAGCCCTCTTAGTTCCTTCATGACTTCTAGCTTCCATGGTTACTTGAGAGTCTTTTAAGAGAGAGGAATTGGATTTTAGAAACTGAG
Source organism: Solanum peruvianum (assembly GCA_027705065.1). Taxonomy (NCBI): domain Eukaryota; kingdom Viridiplantae; phylum Streptophyta; class Magnoliopsida; order Solanales; family Solanaceae; genus Solanum; species Solanum peruvianum. The sequence continues at coordinate 34,140,217 of JAKWJD010001763.1, read as the reverse complement.
GTCTAAAATTAGGTCGTATGGTTTGAAAAACTTTAATTTTACTAATATATCCTAAAGCCATCACCCAAGGTTCATATAATACTTGGGTGAATTTATCAAACACCGCACGTCATTACAGGGAAAACAACAACTTTTAGCAATCTTCATAAACGGCCCCAACCAATTAACCATTTGTCCATCGAAGGCCTCTCAGTGGAGGGCCGTTGGTTTTGACATAGCTCCCTTCAAGATATGTTTTGCAGGTCCAGTCATTGGACTAAGTCTACGGTCCATTGGTTGGACCACTGGCCATCGTTTGGTCTTGTTGGTGGATACTGCCAAGGCGGTCTTCTGTCCTAGTATTGGGGCCTTCTCTAGGTCCCCTTGTGGGTCCTCGGTGGGGTCGTTACCGTACGTTAAACCCCTAAAAATAGTCGTATAGGTCATAGTAACATCTCACATCAATTTCAAGCAAAACGAACACGTAAAGTTCTATCAAACACATGAGAACAAACAAGCACTATCTAAGGCATATCTTCCAACGTCATGGACATTATGGGACGTTCGACCTCCAAAATTAACCAAACATAACACACTACATAAGAACATTAATAATACTCAATTTATCACTAAATAATCTCAAGACACAATTAAAAATATCTATTTCACCTAATTTCATTATAAGGTGTTACATTTTACCTAACTTGGTATAATATTCTTCCTCGAATGACACTTAATACGTTAAGACAATCAAGGACTCACATAGCATTACATAATACATTATAATCAAGTATCAAACATCATAGTCAAGGCACAAACTAACGAGGCGCGGAATTTTACACTTTGTAACACAAGTACTTTGCGAGAACTTTCACTTTTCAAAATTTACCCTTATCATTCACCTATTGAGGAACTATCTTCTTAAACACTAAACATTATCAAATACAATACTTCTACATAAATCTAAGCCGCAATTCATCACAATGAAGATTTCTTCTATGAGCATCATTGTACAACAGGAATCTTTACAAAACCTCTCAAATTCAAAACTCACTTTCAATTCTTCTTTTGATAGAGGAACTACCTTCTCCAACATTAAATATGCCTATACACGTCATTCTCATTCTCATTGAAATCGTCATCAATAAAAAATGGAATTTTGTCAAAATTTGAACTTCTTTATAGTGAACTCAAAACTTCAGTGTCACATACTTAAAAATTTCAATAATGCACCTTTCAAGCAGCTTTGACAAGAAGGCATGACAATATAATTGACAATGCAAAACTAACTCACTCCAAAGAGACTTGGTAAGTTGCACTAAGTGCAATGTGAGAGTAGCATCCCATAATACCACTCCCACTTAGGGTAAAGCCATCTTTAATGTCTCATTCTCCAAAGTACCACTATGACTCCCACAAAGTAGGTAGTAATACTACTATCAACTCATGCACATCAAGACTAAACATCAACCTTCAAAATCAAGTATAACATTTTCCTCTTAGGAACCAATCTTAGATAAATCTGTTCAAAATAACCTTATTCAATTCTTAGGCACCTCATAACTCAACCTCATAAAATGGAAACTCGGTCATTCTTCAAAAATTACCACATTCTTTCAACACTCCTCGAATTCACACCATAGCTTCCTCCTATCATTTCACACAATCACAAGATATCTCATTTTCCCTAAAAAGGGACTTCATTAAACCATTATAACTCTTACTATTCTTAGAACTACACCATCATAAAATATATATAATAATACTTTCAACTCATAAGTCACACATAGCTATAATTGGTATCATACTTAATACTCAAAAGTAACCTTCACATTTACTCTTTTAGCAACAAAACCATCATAAGCATCAAAATTGACTTTTCTCTCCCAAAAATTAGAAACATCTCCCTATCTAAACAATTGGATCTAGAAAATCACCGAAAAGGGGAAAAGAATAGATATACCTTATGGAGTTAAATTCTATGGAACGATACATGTGTAATGAAAGAAATGAAACTCTATCGTCTTATAGCCTGTCATCCATGGATGTGTCGCAACTCACACCAATGAACTACACTCTAACTGACGTGACTTGTGAGACTTTTGACCCTTAACTATTTCCCATAAACTTACTCTCTTATAGGAAGTTTGTAATGACCTGAAATTACCTCTAGAAGTTAGGGAAAACCCATGAGTCGGAAAAATTGTGTACTTAACCTTTAAGAGGTGTTGTACAAGCCTTAACTATTAGTCATTGCATAAGACATGCATATTGGTGTGGAACATTTCACAAAAACATTTATAACAAGAATATATTTCATAAAAGATAAGGATTTTATCTCGTCTACACAAGGAAACTTAAACACACGACATAAATATCATAGGGACGCTTCCCTTTACATTAAATGAAAATACATAATAAGTCATAATACTAGATTCAAATAAATAGAACTGTGGCTCGAATAAATACAGACACACTAATTCTTGAGAGAGTCTTTCCCATGTTTGAATTCTAGTCTTCAACTTTTCTCCAAACTATACTTAAGTAAGTATAGAAAAGTATGGGGTTAGTACAAAACAATGTACTAAGAATGGCATATGCAAAAACATGTAAAAACGGATATTTTCGTAAAAGAGTTCCATCATTTTAGCACAAAAAATCACTTTACTGTGGACTACATAAATTAATAATGTGAAACAAAGTGAAACAATATCATGTTACAATGAACAATGTATTCCAAACAAAGTGAAACTGTTGCATGTTACAGTGCACAATTTATCCCAAGCAATGTAAATTATTTTCCTTTGAGGTTTCCCTAACTAAGTTATCCTTAGACTCCCAAAGGTAAGACAAGAAGGGACCGCCCATATACCTCCTTCAAGGCACACGAAAGCGATCCTTATGACTAATAACCATAGGCTTACCTCGTGCGGTAAATCAAGTCCATACTCTTGGCTAGACATGTGAAAAACATTAATTCATAAGGACTTCATGTAAGTACGCTTATCCAATAGGAGTTATAAGTCACACTATCTGCAATGTGAGAGTTGCATCCCATACTACTACTCCCACTTAGTGCTCCTTGACGATTCCTTGGATTAAGCACTCCATAATAATCATTCATAACTTCATTACATGAAACTTAACTTTAACTTGCTTCTTTAACATTAGAACTAAAGTCATAATTTATTAAGACACATGATTAGTCATTCCTTTCTTCATATAGAGCACACCAAGGCTCCCCTTTCCGAAGTTCTAATAAGTGCAATGAATAAATAGCTTCTCGTACCACCACCTACCCTAAGTATTAAATTCTTCTACAAGACATAGTTTACACACTTTATAAAAAAGACACCGAGACTCCCCTTTCTGAAGGTCTACTTAGTGCAATGAATAGATAGCATCACATAGCACCATGTACCCTAAGTAGTAAGTTCTTTTACGAGACTTGGTTCTTTCATTCTTTTGTGGGGGAGTAGATTTAACCAACATACTACCCTTATTGTATGAGGATTCACCATTATCCTAGGGTGGGGTCTTTCTATTTGCTTTTCCATGGCTTTGTCCAATAGCTACACCTATTTGGGCGCATAGTTAAAGGATAAGTAGATTACTACTAAGGAACTCACTCTCTACTAACAAGGATTAATCATCTCAATAGGTACATTATTATAATATCTCTACTCACAATGTGCAACCACCCGTTCTTCCAATCATTTCGGTTCTAATCAAAACTCCCCCACGGAGCCTTAAATATTCATTACTAAAGGTCAAGGATAGCTTTTAAATATTCCATTTAAACTCACAATTGATATCCATCCTCCAACCTACATTAGAATTCTCTTGGGAGGTAGTGAGGTTTCTACTAAACACATCATCTCAACTCACAATGATGTTCACCCCGAAATTACCCTTTTAATTCACATTCTTTAACTTCATTCAATCATTCATTCAAAGTGTGAGTGTGTGTGTACATGTGGGCACACCTTTTACCTAAATCATAGCATTAATTTAAACTTCATTCTATACATGCTTAGACCTTTATTCATAACATCACACACTTTAACATAGTCCATATAGTCATATATGTCATTTAGATAGAATCCTTAGCATACCTTTTATAAAAAGCTTTACAAAACACATTAACAATATTAATTTCATTTTCATCATTCTTCATAAATATACTTTAATGTCCCCATTCACAACACAAAAGTAACTACACATTCATACAATTCAAGTAAACACAACAATCGAGAAGGTGGACTATACCACTCAATAGTATTTCATAATTAAAGCTAAAGAATATAACCAACATTCCCTTTAATCCCAACTTCCATCACCTATAACATTTTACTCATCACATCATCATAAATTAACCTTAAGGGGAGTAGCTAAACATCAATGACAACATAAGTAAAACAAAGCTTAAAGACTACAAACCCAAGATCATTTAACCCATTTCTTAATCAAAAATTTGATAAAAAACTTTAACATTATTTCATTAAAGTTGCCTTCCAACCTTTTACTTGCCTCCAACCTATATTTATAAAGTTTACAAAAGTATGGGTTAGTAAAAAACATGTACAAAGTATGGGATATGCATAATCATACAAAAGGGGACATTTTAGTAGAAATAAAGATTTCATGCTAATTAAGTAAAACTTCTATGAATGTTGAAGAATAAAAATATATGAATCATCGTTTAACACATAAACTGAAACTTCCATAATCTTAACATAAAAATGCATATTACGGTGAACTCAAGATATCGTTTAGTGAACACATTTCATAATAACTCACAATGAACTTATATCCTATGAGGTTTACTATAAAAGTAATCTAAGAGTCACTAAGGTAATACATAGAGGAAACACTAATACAATACCTTCGATACATACCTAAATGATCCTCAAGACTACCAACCATAGGCCTACCTCGCACGGGTAACAAGTCCACACTCTTAAAGTAGACACTAGAGAAACATACTTTCATTAATGACTTTAACAAATGTGCCCTTCTCCAAGTGGACTTACAAGTTACACTAAGTGCAATGTGAAAGAAACATCCCATACTACTACTCCAACGAAGTGCTCCTTGAGGTTTCCCTTGAATTAAGCACAACACAATCATTATTTATAATTTCACCATAGACGACAAAACTTCATCAAGCTTCTTTAACGATAGACATTTGAATTTCATATTTCATGCACATTAGGCATAGAATCAACATACTTCATAAACATTAGACTAAAAGTCGCATTACTTTATTAACCTTTGACTATAATATAATGACCCATTCATACATTTCATAAAAGGACACACTAAGACTCCCTCCAAATGCCTAGTTGTGCAATGGATAGATAGCGTCCCATTCCACTATCTCCCAAAGAAGTATACGCTTTAGAAGAGTTAGTTCATAGAATTCATTTGTGGGATCTAGCTTTAGCCGACATAGACCATGAGATCTAGACATGGAATCCTTGTATAAACCCCTATCATATGCGGGATCCCCTATTTCCCAAGGTAGGGTCATTCTTGACCCTATACATGCGGTTTCCAATAATTACTCATATGACAACGCATAGTTAAGGGATAAGGAGATTTCTTCTATGTGACTCATTAGTCCTCTACCTAGAAGCATTACTCTCAAGAGGAATATTATCTCTAATCACGATGTGTATTCATCCCTTCTTCAAATCCTATCAGTGCTATGCATAACTCCCCCATGGAGTCTTTAATATACATTTACCATAGGTTAAGGGATAGATATTTAGTACCACATATCAACTAAGTAAGAGTATTTACTCCAGAGGTTTGTTATGGACACCACATCTCAACTCAAGAAGGGTATCCAACCTTCAACCTATCTTGAAAAGCCCTTAGGAATAATAAGGTTACTACTAAACAGTTCATCTCAACTCTAAAACAATTTTCACCAAAAAAAACCCTTTTGATGTTGTGGATATAGTAGTGAAGGTCTAGACACTTAGTATCAAATAACTAAGAGTGTCTACCTTAAAAATCACCCATTTGTTAGAGTCTTATCGAAAAAAAAAATTCAATAGACTCTCATGCGTACTGTTTCATATACATCATTTATTCATTTATTTTAGGTGTGTGTGTGAGAGTACATGTAAAAACACCTTTCACATAACCCCTATCATGAATAACATTGATTCTATTCTTCTTCACCTTGCATTGATCATAATCACACACTATCTTTACTAAATACATATATACTTAATTTAAATCTAACATCTTCAAGATACACAATCCCTACTTCATAGAATTCACATGTATAATCCACAAACTTCCACTTCACTTCACATTCACTGCCTTCAAGGCCATAAATCACAATGTACACATATATTCATATACTTCAAGTAAACATCGCAACCAAAGGTAGACATACCACTAAATCTCATTTCACAATAAGAAGTATGCAAGATTAGAAAAATTGACCCTTCATCAAAGCCTTTACCACCTTTTCTCAATTTGTTGCACAATTCCTCATAAAATAGAATTTAGGTCAGCAACTAAATTTCATTGTAACATAAAGAAAATGATATTTCTAATATTATCAACAATGAACACTAAACCCACTTAATAAGCCAAACGTTCAGAAATTGAATGAGAATGGGTTCATTCGGTTTTTGACCTTAAAATCATCAACTACCACTGAAAAATTTCATATTACATCTATTAAAACGTTTTCATGTAAGGCCCATGCTTAGAGTAAAAAAAAGCAGAGTTTGTAGTTTGAAAAGCTTATTTGAAATATATGTGAAATTGATCTCTGAATGAAAGAGAGTTCAAGGATGAACTACCATACCTCAGCATGAAGAAGTCTACGAGAATTGAAGAAGAGATCCTTTTGAATCCATAGCCCCAGCTCCAAGACCTCAAACTTAACAGTGTTTCGGAAGAGAGGAGATTTTGAGGGTTTTGGAATTTTTTGTTTTCTGAATGAGTGTATAATGACCTAAAATCAGTATATAAAAATACCTAAAACACCCTACATTGAGTGGACCATTTTAGACAAGAAAAACTTGACTTAGATTAGTGGACTTATCGGATGGGAATTAGTCTGCATAACGGAGAAGTTGCTAATAGTTCATAAAATTTAATTGTTAAACACGGGAGGCCGCGACATGGCTGCATCTGAGACTAAGAGTTTTTGCCTAGCTAGACAAGGTCCACGGCGTACGAGTGTTTCACCTAGCGATAAGTGTCTAAAGGTTCAGATACTCTTTTATGACCTAAAATAATTTATAGAAGTTATCCAAGAAATTTTAGAGACAAGACGTCAAAGGGCGTCTACGATGTTCGAAAACTAGCCTAACGAACTATTTGAAATCTCTATGTTTGGGGATGGTTTTGGAAGGTTAAATGATGTCTAAAACTTGTAAAAAGATTTTTGTTATGTATACTATAGTACAGAGAGTCTAAATGTTTGAAAATGACAGCCCAAGGACCACCCTAATGGTCATTGATAAGGACACAAACATAGCTGGGAAGGCTGCTAAAGCAGCCTGCGAAGGAAAAGAATCAGTGTGGGCTGATGTGTGATGCGCATTTCACATAGACCTCAATGTCCCTCTATTAATTTTTGGTAAATTAAATGAGCTTTGGCCCCCGATGCGGAGCCACTTCCAACATACGGTCATATATTTTTACACTTACACTTCCCAAAAAGACAAATTTAAGTGAGGGGTGTTTAGGTGGTGATTATATATAATGTAAGGGTCATTTTAAGTCATATTTCAATAATCCAAACCAAATTTTCAAAATAAAACCCAAAATATCTCACCTTTCTCTACTTTCTCTCTCCCCAATTCTTCCACTTATGAATTAACAAAGCTTGACTAAGAAGGTCAATTTCTCTAGTATTTCACTTCAATTTCGTGGGTTAATCTTCATAAAGGTGTCTATTCTGCAATCTTGATATTCCTTTCCCCAAAAAGTCCTTTTAAAGTTTATTTTTAAATTACCTAATTCTGTGAGATTTTCCAATTCTAATGGGTTTTCTTCTAAACTTCAAATTGATGATAAATTATGATATTCTATGACTAATAAAGTTTATATTGTTGATTAATTGATATTATTTGATGCAATTTAATTTTGATACCGTTCCCTTCCCCAAATTTCCCAAATTTTTGATCTTGCTTATGAAATGATGAGAATTGTAGAATGATTTGATTATTGCACTTTTTTTTTATCTATTCTTATTAATGTATGAATTGACTAGGGTAATCTACTGTTGCGTTTTGGATCTATTTCTTGATGAATTCATGGTGAACACAAATTCCCCTAACCGTAGGTTATGAAATGATGTTAATTGGGATAGTCATGATTAAATAGACCTAGTTCTTGTTTTAATTACTATTGATTGATGTTACTATACCAATTTTTGGATGTTATTGGTTGATCGATGGTAAGAAAATGATGATGGATTTGTAAGGAGATTTGGTATGTCTTCATAATCCTAACCTTTACTTCAAGTATGATAAGTTGTGATTGGTGTGTAGTTCAATTAAAGTGTACCTTGTTACTATCATACATAGGTGTTTGTATGATGGTGAATTGAAATGTCTTCAAGTTATTGTGAGATTATGATCAAAATGAAATGATAAAAGGTTGGTTATAGAGTACCTATATGCCTGATTATTATATGACGATGTTACTGTGGTAATCTCACATATGAGGGTTCTATTTAAAGATATACTCTTGCAATACCTATTGAGCTTAATGACTATGATTATACAAGGGATAGACCCTATGAACTAAACTAAGTAATGACTAATAAATAAATACATTTCAAAAGGGACTCTAGCAATAGAATCGAGTGAACTTGTATATGAGGGGTGGCACCTTTTTAAGGATGGAAGGTAGGGTCCACAATAGTTCTCACGGGGTGGATAGCCTAATAGTCCAAAAAGGGCATAGAGTGATGTTTCCATGACAGCCCCAAAGATGCATAAACTATGTTTCCACCGTTATTATACTAGCGAGTGGATCAACCTAGATTTTATGTTCATGTTTGACACTACTTTTGTTGGTAGTCCGCCTTCCATCGGTGTAAGGTTTTACAAAACCGGATCCCATACTTTGATCTTGTGGTTGTATCGGTTAAACCAAGTATTCCAAAAATTAAAGTGAAGTATTTGACTAAACATTAACTACGTTGACGTTAGAGGTTTGACTTAGCTTAGGTACAGGTATAGGAATCTACTGATGGCTTGAACTAGTTTGCATTGAGGAAATCCTTATGAGGTTATTCTTTTGTTAATATAATCTATATGCTGTGAAGATTTTGACCTTACATATTGATGATCCTTTATGATGATAGTTTTATTTTTTAATATGTTATTGGTCTATATTGCTAAATATATAATGGTTATTATTCATTCTATGATATGTTGAGTTAGAAATTATTAGTAATTCTTTGTTTGATTTACTTTTTTCAGTAAGGTTAGGGGAATTTTCTTGGTCATTGCACTTGTGGGATAAATGTTGGGGTATGAGTAAGTGTCATTGCTTATATAATGATGTTATGAAGTCTTTGTATATGTTACCTTGACTATGACATGTTGATGTTGGTCTTGTGTTGTACATGGGTTTGACTTATGAATTACGTGATTATTGGCATATGTGGATTCTTTATTGTGCACAAGGATTTTCAATGTACTTTAGCATCGTTTTGATAAAATGTCCTCTTTAGCAAGATTTCACTTGTTTATATGCATATACCCATACATAGTACAAGTGTGTACTAACCCATTGTTGATGTTTACTACAAATTTAGGATCCGACGATTGATATTATAGAAGGATTTGAACACTACATTGATTCTTATCTTCCATGTTTTGTAGGTCCTCTGTTTTTGGGAATGATGCAATTATATACCTATTGGATGTTGTTTAGTGTTAAAGATATTTTCTTCATTTTCTTTCATTTTGGTACTATAATTTTAAAGCCTATATGTTCCTATAGATGTTGATGTAAGGGTTATGCCCAAATTGTGATACTCTTATCCAGATGGTGTAGTATGACACAATGTTATAGACTTCTTATGAGACTCTCTTATAATATACGTATGTACAATAAAAGTACAAGACTATGTAATCTTCTTATAAAAAGAGTCTATGTATACTCGAAAAATATATATTGTGTCTAAGATAGAGGTCTATGTAAACCTCAATGTATAAGTAATAGAAAAGTTTTAAATTTTCCATATTTTTAACTTATAGTTGTAATGATGTATACTAAGAGGCTAGTCTTAGTCCTCAAAGAGGACAACGACCATGGTTACGTTTAGGGGGTGCTCCTCGGATGTGAAAAACTTGTTATCAGAGCATGAGGTTGAATACCTTTAGGATTGATGTCTAATTAAACCTCATCTATGCAGATTATTATTCATTATTTTAAAGCGCGCCACACTAATGAATGAGGAACTATGTGATTCTTAAGAAATTGTATCTTCTTATTATTCTATGTCATGCGTCTACATTCTAATTTATGTGTTGTTTCACCAAAATATTGCATGGCGATTATAAGTATGAATACCCAAAGATCAACCGCAAAAAGGTTCAAGGAAGTAGTTGCTAATACTGAAGCATAAGACAACCATGTGCCTCCAATTGAACAAGTTGCTATGGGTGATCAAGTTTCGATAGCAGCTCCTCACATGGGGGATGGGTATATAATGGAAGCTTTTCTCCAAAAGGCCTAATTCATTACAACCAAAGCACAAGTTGTCACAACTCTAGCACAAGCAATGACGGCACAAGCTAATCGGGAGGTGGTACCCCAATGAAACAAACAAGTTAGCACCATGACTTTCCGTTTGAGAGATTTCACTAGGATGAATCCTCCTTCTTTCTATGTGTCCAATGTTAAGGAAAACCCCCAAGAGTTCATTGGTGTAATTTACAATATCTTTATGCTATGGTATTGAATACTTTTTGGGAAGGTCGGGTTAGCCACTTACAAACTCAAAGATGTGGGCCAAACATTGTACTTCCAATGAAGGGACAATATTCCTATAATGGGTGGACGATTGACATGGGAGATTTTCATGATGGATTTTCTTGATCGGTTCTTTCGTAAAGAGGAAAGGGAAGCAAAAGTAGAATATTCCATAAACCTTTGTTAAGGAGGTATGAGTGTACTTGGCTACTTTTTGAAATTCACTAAATTGTCAAAATATGCTCCATTTTTTGTTTCCTACCCTATAGATGAAATGAGCCACTTTCTGACTATATTGTCAGATGACATTAAAAAGAATGTCATTCGGCTATACTACATGATAATATGAACAATTCTCATTTTCTGTTTCATGCTCAACAAACGGAAAAGACTAGGTTGAATAGGAAGAATAGAGATGCCAATAGAAGAAGGTCTTTTGAAGGTGGTTCTTCAAATGGTATGCTTGATATCCATGATATGCATAGATTCAAAATGATTTTCTCCAATAAAATTCCTTCAAAGTTCCTTAAGTCTTGTGAGTATAGTGTTTCTAACCCTAAGCCTCAATAGGGAAGTAGTACTAGTTCACTAAGTAAAAAGCCAACTTATGTAAAGTCTGGCAAGAAGCATTATGGAGATTGCCTCATTTGGATGAACAATGACATTAGTGTTGATAAAAGTGTGAACAAAGTTTGATATTGCCCAAATTTTAACAGGAAGTACAAGAAGAGTGGACAAGCAAGGGTTTCTAATGTAGATGCTCTGAAGAAGAACCGCTTTTATGCTTTCCGCTCTAGGGTTGAGCAAGAGACTTCTCCCGGTGTGGTGACCGGTATGTTGAAAGTCTATGCTATGATTCATATGCTTTACATGATCCAAGTGCTATTTTGTAATTTGCTACTCCTATAATAGCTAAAAAATTTGACATGTTGCCCGATATCCTAAATGAACCTTTTATGGTGACTACCCCGATGGGTGAGTCAGTTGTTGCTAAGAGAGTATAAACAAATCTTCCTACAATGTTTCCCTATAGAGTTACTGATGCAGAGTAGTAAAAGTCAATATGGTTTAATTTGATGTTATCTTGGTTATTGATTGGTTGCATGCTTTTTTCACTTTAATACATTATAGAACAAGGAGTTTGAAGTTTTAACTTTCCAAATGAAGTCGTTTTCTAGACGAAGGGGGAAAATTCTATTCGTAGAATTCTTAACATTTCTTCTGAGAAAGCTTGTAGGATGATCTCTAAAGAATGCTTGTACCATATAGTAAAAGTCCAAGATTTAGACTACAAAATTCCTCCCATTGAGTTGGTCCCCATAGTGAGGGATTTTTCGGAGGTTATTCCTAATGATCTTCCCGGTATTCCTGCAGAATGGGAAATCTATTTTTATATCAACTTGCTACTACATACAAATCCCATTAAATTCCTCCTTATTGGATGACTTTTGCTTAATTTAAAGAGTTGAAGGCTCAACTAAAAGATATACTAGGCAAGTGCTTTATTAGTCTTAATATTTCTCCAAGGGGTGCTCCTATATTATTTGTGAAGAAGAAACATGGGTCCCTTAGAATGTGTATCGATTAACGTAAACTCAACAGTCACAATCAAGAATAAGTATCCTCTCCCTTGGTATGATAATTTATGTGATCAACTCAAACGTGCGAGTTACTTTTTGAAGATTGACTGTAGATCAGGATATTACAAACTTAGTGTGAGAGGTGAAGAAATTCCAAGACAACATTTCGGAGTAGATTTGGTGATTACAAGTTCTTAGTAATATCCTTTGGTCTCGCTAGTGCCCCAGCGGAGTTTATGGACCTGATGAATAGGTTGTTTCAAAGTACCTAGATTAATTTGTCATTGCCTTCTTTGACGACATCTTTGTATATTAGAAAAATGATGGTGAATACATGGACAATTTGAGAGTGGTTTGCAAGTTCCTAAGGAACACCAATTTTTTGCCAAGTAATGCAAATGTGAATTTTTGTTGAGTTTGAGATCCTTTCTTTATCATATTATATCAAGTAAAGGAGTGGAGGTTGATCCAAGAAAGACCGAAGAGGAGAAACATTGGCCTAGAACTTTGGATCGCATGGATATTAGGAGTTTCTTAGGCCTAGACGGCTATTAAAGATTGTTTATCGATGGGTTTGCATTTGTTGCTTCCCCTTTGAAAAACTTGACTCAAAAGAATGTGAAATTTTAGTAGAGCTTCCAAATGTTGAAGGGTAGGCTTACTTCCATTTCGGTATTTACCCTACCGTAGGGAATAAGGGTTTTGTAGTATATTGTGATGCATCCCGAGTCGGGTTGGGGTGTTTTCTCATGCAACATGAAAAAGTTATATCCTGTGCTTCTAGGAAACTCAAAGTTCATGAGAAAAATTATTCGACTCATGACCATGAGTTAGCGGCGGTGGTATTTTTCATGAAAATATGTAGGCATTATCCTTATGAAGTTTATGTTGATATGTATACGACCATAAAAGTCTCCAATATAAATTCACTCAAGAGGAGTTAAATATCCCGCAACGAGAATGGTTGGAGTTGTTCAAAAACTATGATATGAGTCTTCTATACTCGCTCAGCAAGGCCAATGTGGTCGTGGAGCATCTAAGTCTTATGAATATGGGCATTGCATCCCATCTAGATGAATCCAAGAAAGTCATATGAAAGATCTTCATACGTTAGCTTGTTTGGGTGTAATGTTGGAAGATTCCCCTTTTGGTGGCTGTTTGGTCCACCATAACTCCGAATCGTTATTTATAGTTAAGTTGAAGTAGAATCAACACCTTGACTTGGTATATATGAATCAATCGATTATTTGTAACCTTAATGAGACATTCTCTTTAGGGGGAATGGTGTTTTAAGGTTTCAAGATTGGCTATGTGTACCTAATGTTGATGATTGGAGAAACCAGATTCTTGAGGAGCTCATTTGTTCCATTTTTGACTCATCCAATTTCTAATAAGATATATCATGACCTTCGAGGAGTGTTTTTGTGGGATGGATGGAAAATTGACATAGCGGATATTATTGAAAAGCGTCAAAATTTCCAACAAGTGAATGCCGAGCACTTAAAGCTGAATGGTGAAATAGAAGAGATCCAAATTCCTTCTTTGAAGTGGGAAGACATTAACAAGGACTTTATAATTGGAGGCAACTTGACTCAATATGGGTAGTAGTGGATAGATTGACCGAATCATCTCACTTTATTATTGTTAACCCTACTTACTCAGCGAAGGATTATGCAAAGATCTACATAGAAGAGATTTGAGTTTTTATGGTATTCCATTATCCATCATATAAGATAAGGGTGCATAATTCACATCTATGATTTTGAGATCATTTCAAAAAGGGTTAGGTAAACAGTTAAGTTGAGCACCGCTTTTCATCCCCAAACGTATGATCAAGCAAAGAGTACTATTAAAACTATTGAGTATATGCTTAGAGATTGTGTTATAGATTTTAAGGGATGTTTGTATGATCACTTGTCTTTGGTGGAGTTTGGTTTTAACAATAATTACCATTCATCCATATCCATGGCTCCTTTTGAAGCTTTGTATGGTAGGAGATGTAGATCACTAGTAGAGTGGTTAAAAGTTGGTGAGTTTTCACCTTTTGTTCCCGACTTCTTTTATAATTCTTTAATTAGTGTCCATTTGAAAAAGAACAGATTGAAAACAGACTATAGCCGGAAAAAGTCTTTTGCCGACAACATGATAAGAGAGATAGAATTTGAAGAAGGATATAAAGTGTATTTGAAAGTTTCACCCAAGAAAGGGGTGATGAGGTTTGGCAAGAAAGGGAAGTTTACACCTCGTTATGTGGGTCCCTTTGGATATTTGCAAAGAGTGGGCAAGGTTGCCTACTAGTTAAAATTACCTACTAAGATATCTTCGGTCACCAGGTTTTCCATGTGTCCATGCTTAAGAAGTGCATTAGTTATCCCAAGTCCATTCTTCCTGTTGATGGTCTTGGAGTGGATAAGAACCTATCATATTAGGAGGTTCCGGTTCAAATCCTTTATCGACAAGTGAAGAAGTTGAGGAACAAAGAGGTGGCCTCCGTGAAGGTTCTATGGAGAAACTTCTAGTTGAAGGGGCGACATTGGAGGGTGAGGCCGACATGATGTCCCGTTATGCTCATATCTTTTCTAATTAAGGTTATTTATTACTATTAATAATTAAAATTATCAGTTAATGTGATTTTGTCATTTTTTTGCCAAATTATGCATCATTAAGGTAAAAAAGTTTATGCTAAAATTAATTATCAAGGAAACATGCTCTTTTACTTGAATTGCACTTATTTGTTAGCATGGTAGTGTGCATTCTGTAAATAGAGGTTGATTCAATGGGAGCCAGTGGGTTGACCATCGACTTGTCGATGGTGCCAAACTGTTTCTTTGTAGATCATGACTGAGGCTCCATTATGGGGACTTAAGATCCGACAACTAAGTGTGGATCAACGTCCTCATTTTCGGGGCGTCACCTAGAGTACAATGTGTGATTTCTTTAGCGTAGATTGACACTACAAATACACTATCTCGGTAGCCTTTGAATCCTTCTCAAGGACTCATTGGGTGGTTCTTCAGGAGTCATTAACAGATGTTTCAAACATAAATATTATCATCAACATGTTATGGACCTTCCATTTAACATTGAGCATCAAACAACTTGTACAATGTACCAAGGCACACAAGAACACACTAGCACATCTCAAGGATAACTTCTTGGACGTTTGACATCCAAATTATTTCAAATAAAGTATTCATACACTAAAACACATATTTAACATATTATACACCTTTTAAGGAACATGTGAGTCTCTAACCACCTTCATTTTGAGAGACCTTACAGGTGAGTAGACCACTTGTACTTATAATGGAAACCTATGCACATAAAACATTAAAATCATTTGAAAAGGGACATTTGGTCAAAACCATGTTATGTTACACAGAAAATCCTTATGAACAACCAAGAGTACATATAAGCCAATGATCACATATTCTTTATGACAAGTCTATCTAAAACACAAGACAAATATCATAATCATAAGTCAAGTCAATTAAATTACCTCACATACAAGACCCTTACATCCCATTACAAATATTACAATTACAATGATTAAGTGAAGTCACATAACCCCACCCAACCAAGTAAACAAAACAAAGTATCACAAGCAATGTCTAACTTCATATATTATATCATCATGAGAATTCATCAATATATTTAGCAATATAGACCAATAAAATGTTCATAAGTGAAACTAACATCATATAGGATTATCAACATGTAAAGTCAACATATGAATATCATTTACTTTTTAAGAACATAAGAACAACCTCTTAGGACATCTCTCAAGGCCAACTAGTGCAATGTATAGGTATAGTCCAAAACCCCAATATAGATTAAGTGAAACCACATAATTGACCATAGTTAGAGTTCAATTTATTACTCCATTTTACTTTCAAGAATAGTGAAATTAATTGACATAGACCATATGAGTTAAATATGGAATCCTGTGTCATGGAACCTACACCGAATGAAGATGGTCTACACACCAATATAGTATTAAACATTAACATAGTATTCTAGGTGAACCCCCTAGCTATTATTCCCATGGGATTAACATAGTTAAAGAAATAGAAGGCATACATGAGACATTCATTATGCAAAATTGCATTGAAATCTCCATCTCATAAGAACCATTGTGAACCTACCTTCCCACATTCAGAAAAGGACACCTCTTTTAACTAGTTCACTCTGTGCTAAGATAAAGTAGCTTTCTGAAATGTCTTTAAGCCTTTATTAATAATCATAACTTAGTATTGGCCATAGGAGACGAAGACCTTGTATATCATATCATTAGCTCATTAGATATTTCATGAGAACTTCATTTCAATACAACCATTTATGTGAGATTAATACATTGTCATCATTATATAAAAGTAAGGCGCATAAGTGATTCATAATCAACCTTATATCTTCATACCTTAATCATAATATCACAACTCACGTAATCAAAAAAATTAAATTTATATTCATCATACCATCACCTACATAGTCTAATCACATCTAATACATTAATTGAACATCATTATCAAGTATAATCTATAACAATTTAAGTAAGGATTCAAAATCATCAGTCTAGGCAATTCACCTTCCTAAGCCTTCTTCCATTGTCTTAAAATCAACAAACCATATGCATCCATTAATAGACTTAACAACTTCATATAATAGTAATAAACACGAAGTAAGTCAATTTCAGCATCACTAACTAATTCAATATCATAACTTAGTATTCAGGGATATAGGGTCAATTCATGATCTATTCCATAGAAATGGGTCTAACATCAAGAATTACCATCATTAATTAATAATTAATAATAATATATCTATAATAATGAAAAGAAACCATGTACAATAAAATTTGAAAGAACAATTTATTATTAAGAAAGAAACCTATGTTTGAATATACTTTTGGAAATCCATTTGAAAAAACCTCTTGTGGAAAAGAGTCATAAAATGTAAGAGATTTCATACCATAAAAATCCTTGAAGATTTATGGAGAGAAATTTGAATTCATGCAACCCTAAATCTCTTTGACCTTGGACTTCAATGGTGTTCTTTGAGGAGAGAGAAAGTAGAGAGAAGGAAGAGGATTTTGAGTTTGGAAATTGAAGTGTGTTGGGTTAGATTAATGCAATTTAGAGATTTTATTGACCCCTAACGAACTTAATAAAACACCCCCTAACACATTATTAACAAACTTACCAACTATGTTATTAAATGACTCCTTTAAAAAGATAACAATTAAACACAAACTCCACCTACAAGACATCGACCAACGATTCGTATTTTCATCGACTTTACCGTACTAGCAAGGTGTCCATGAGTTCAGAGAGTCTAATTTTTGGGAATTTTAAAAAATGACTAAGGATGGAACAATACCATCATAGAGGGTCCATAGACCAATCAACGGCTTGTTGATTGGCCCAACATTTGGTTACCGTCAATTTGACTGCTATTAGTCGAATGTGAGGAACCTCTCTTAGGACCCCCAGTGTGGTCCTTGGATAGTTGTACCCAAAAATTTTGACCCTAACCTTATTACCAATTTTAGTTAAATTGTGTCTCTTAAAACCTTATGAGACATGGTTAGGCAAACTAAAACCTCTATTTTTCTAGTCTCCGGACGTCATGGACGTTCCTTGGCATTTTGACTCTAAAACTTTCTTATTATTTAAAATATATTATTTTAGGTCATAAAAAGTGTTACAAGGATTATTTCATCATGTGAAGATCTAGGTTAGGTCATGGACTTTTGAGTATTACAATATGTGTCTACGATGTCTATAACCACACTTAGTTCTTCCTATATTCTATAAAGATTTTTAAAATTGTAATAATTTTTAATTCCTCAATTCTTTTCATATATATGCGATGAAATATATCTAACGGATTTTATAAGATTTCCGAGATATAGAATACTTCGTGTAACATCTAAGGTATACCCTTTGGTCGTTAAAAACATGGTATCAATGCATAAAGATAAGAAGTACTCTTTTGGATTCAAAGCCTTAAAAATCCATGTCTAGTAGAATATTGTTCATCGGTGGTGAGTAATGACACATATATTCTTAAGAGGCTATAGGACGTTACAAATTTAACTTTGTTCATTACTCTAGTGTCGTGCCATATAGTTGACGTTAGAAGTGTATTATTCTTCTCTCATATCTTGTGTTTATAGTATATGAACACAAGAAGGATTCCCGCAAGGAGATTTGATGTGGAAGTGGTGAGTGTGGGATTTTCAACTCTAGGTGAAAAAGTACAACAAGGTGGACAAGCTCTCTAAGGTGAACAAGTTCCTTGAGTTGAACAAGTCCCTATAGTTAATCAAGAAAATGAGGTACCTGTGGTTCCCGTGAACACAACTAATGAGGAGGTTGTAAAAGTTCTTGTTACCCTATAATGTGTCATGACGACATAAGCAAATAGATAGATGGGGCCTAAGATTAGTGTTATTAAGAGTTCCATGACATCTACGTTAAGGGACTTTTGGAGGATAAATCCTCTTAACTTTCTTGGCTCTAAGTTAGGAGAGGATCCCCAAGACTTCAAGGATGAGGTTTATAAAATAGTCTATTCTATGACTATGACTCCTAGGGAGAAGGTGGATATGGTTTCATACAACTTAAAAGAGGCTGCTCAAGTGTGGTTCACTCAATGGAAAGACAATAGGGCAGTTAAATCGGGTCCTCTAGAATACGAAGAGTTTAAGAAAGCATTCTAAGCAAGTCGTGAGAATAGAGAAGTTAAGATTGGTGAGTTTATATACCTAAGGAGAGGTAACATTAGTTATGAGGAGTACACTTCTAAGTTTACCCTTTTATCTAAGTATGCTCAATCCTTAGTGTCAAACTTTATCGATGAGACGAGTAGGTTCTTGAATGGTGTTTACGATCTTCTGAAGGAGCAGTGTCGTACAAAAATGCTCCATGGTGGCATGACTCTATCTTTGATTATGGTGTCTGCTCAATCTAATGAGGAGTCAAAGCATGGGAGGACATGTAGAGATTCTAACAGGGGTAGACTTGATGAGAAAAACCAACGTAGGTATAAAAAGAGGGCTCCAAATAAAAATAATTCTAGTGCTTCTAACGATAACTATGAGAGAGGTTGTGGTTCTCAATTTACAAACCTACTTGCTCAAATTGTGGGAAGATACATTTTTGGGAAGTTTCTAGCCAAAACCGGTGGGTGCTTTTGTTGTGGGAGTGACGAACAGAACGTTAAAAATTGTTTTACTATTGCGGTAAGAGTGAGAGAGGCTAAGCAAACTCCTTCTAATTGCCTAGATGTTTGTGAACTAAAGAAGATTCAATTCTATAACCTCCAAGCTAACAAGGAAGAAAATCTGGATGCAAGTACCGGTAAGTTATAATGTTCTCTTTTGAATTATGATGGAATGCTTCTAATTAGGGGAGTATTGTGAAAAGTTGGGTTGAATGAATTTGTCTATTCTTTTCTATTTTATTCATGCTTGAGAGTTTCAACTTTTAGTAGCATGTTTCATATGTTTAGGAGTCCAAGTTAAAATGAATTTTATTGATCTCCCACATTGTGAAATTTTTTATGTGGTTATGATTATATGGTAAGTTGAGCTTAAATAACTTTGCATTTCATATGTTTTTGCCTCTATAATGAATTGCCTAATATAGCATCAGTAAACTTGTAAGCATGCTTAACAGTGAAGTGTTTGCAAGTTTTGCACAATATAGATTTAGGAGAAATAGTTATGTTGTGCTTAAAATAATGTAATGAGTATGATAATATCTATAGAAGGAAGTTCCTCCGATATGAAATGAGAAGGTAGAATCTTGTTTCATGATAAGTCGTAGATGTTGTTCCTACTTTCTTGTTGTGTTTTGAGTCTCTTGATAATGTAGAGTTGATTCTCCTCCTACCTATGTGAAAAATTGTATTTATATGGTTGGATTGTGAGCGGGTTGTCTGTAGTCTTTATATTAAAAGGTGTTTAAAGTATTCTATTGTCATTCACATACAAATTTCTTTCTATGTGGGGGAGAATATAACAACCTTCAAAGTTAATTAGGGTAAACTAGACATTCACGTATGTTCCTTGAGTTACAAAGGTTTTAAAATGACAAATAATATCTGTATGATTCGTCTTGAAGAGTTTCGAAGTCAAACGTCGAAAAATTACGTAGACATACGGAAACTGGTCTTTTTATGTATTGGTGTGTCCTTGTTTGTTTCGCATGTTTTAATGTGTTGTTTTGAGTATAAAATCAGTGGGGATGACCCTAACCCCTAGAGGGGCATTTTTAGGTTCAAAATGTCCTAGAACGAATCCCCAAGAACATACCAAAGAGTCATTGAGGAGGATCCAAGGTGTGACTAGTAGGCTATCAATGCAGCGACAAGGCAACCCATTTTGTGATGCTGCCTGAGCGTCGTGTAGCCTAGATTTGAAGGGAAAAAGTGTTTCCCTGAGACAAAGGATAAACACAAACAATTCTAACTCAAAAGATTCCAAGAACAAAGAACTGCAAGTGTCTCGTGACACGCAACCATGTCCGAGATTTGGTCTCATCGTTTTAAGTCAAATTATACTTTGTTAAAAAGTGAAATAAGTGCAAGATATTTTCGCTACTTAAGTTATTATTTATTAAAAGTTATTAAGTCACTTTAACCCTTAATTCACCAATTAAAACAAAGCCTTATAGTCAAATCAAAAGGTCTCTACTCCTTTTCTCCAAAACCTCCATTATTGAAGCTTTGTAGTACCAAGTAAGAAGGTCAAATTCATAAATTATTCAACCCAAATTTGGTAGTATTTGTACCAATAAGTTATAGTGATTTTATTGTTGATTCTTTTTTAATTCAAGGAGTCAATTCCAAAGGCTTTTCAAAGATATTCAAAATCCTTGAAATCCTATTTTTGAATTCTATGTATGGGTTGTAGCATGAAAAGGTTTCAATCAATGTTTTATGAATTAATTGATGTAAATGTAAGGTTTGAAGATCAAAATCTCCATGAACCAATCTATTCCTTGTATTCCTAATGTTGTTTCTAAAGTGGGTGAAGTGATCATGGGTTAATCTTGTTAATTTAATGTGTAAATTGTATTGAGCAATTAAATTGTGTATTTTTATATATAAATGCATTGAATGTTGTTGTATCATTGACATATGATGGGGATAAGATTTATCATCGAGAGGGAAACAGCCCGGATCACAAGCTAAGGCCCCTAAATGACCGCTCAGTGATAAAGGAGGTAGGGGTGCAAAAGACAGCCAGGAGGTTTCCCTAGAAGCAGCCACACTTAAAAGAGTGTGTAATAGCTCATTAGAGATAGGTTTACGGTTTGTGAAATGAATGTCTCACCTGGCGACTCCACACTTGAGTCCCGGAATTACAACCATTCAACGAGATTCAAAATTCCAAGGCTCGAAGAACTCTGGGATATGGAACAGTACTTTAAGGCTATCCATGCCCCTTTCTTCTTATGACCAAGGCACAATGGCAACAATCTATCTTTCTAGGGATGTAAAGAATGATAAGCATACATGAAATATCCTATCAAGGCACACATGAACTTGTCAACATGATCACCTAATGGCTATCATAGATAACCACCTTGGAAATATCCTATCTAGGCATGCATGAGCTATAAGTGTGTATATTGGTCAACATGATAACCTAATGGGTATAAACAACACATTTAGGCATCTACCCACTTAGAAAATTGACCAACCCGCCATTTCTTTCCTTTAATAATCCCTTCGCTTCACTTCATGACGCAATTTAACAAGGAAAG
Organism: Solanum peruvianum; assembly: GCA_027705065.1. Lineage (NCBI taxonomy): Eukaryota > Viridiplantae > Streptophyta > Magnoliopsida > Solanales > Solanaceae > Solanum > Solanum peruvianum. Next base: position 34,117,917 of record JAKWJD010001763.1, on the reverse strand, counting down.
ACTATATTTTTTTGGAATAGGATAAGTAGAACGGGTGAACGAGCACAGCGGTAACGAGCCGTAAGAAATATGAGCAGAGCATCTCTTCCGACGGCCTTTATAAGAGTAGGGGAGCGTTGTGAGATAGATAGACGTCCAATCCTGCAACAGCAAGTTACTCGGCCTTAGTCTTCGGCTGATCTCAGACTTCAATCAACCCCTTTGAACTTCGATCCAATCAATCGATCGATCAAAAGGCTAATATCTTTTGTTTGGGCCGGTAACTAAAAGAAATTCCTCTTTTTCTCTTGAACAAGGGAAGGGCAGCATAGTATTAACTTCAATTGAAAATGCTCAACCTTGGAAAAAAAAGGTGGTAGGCCGACGTTGAACACTTCAACTTGGCCACTAAAGAAGGCGAAGGCTGGGCGAGAGACTAGGTCAACTTACTACTTACTGCCATGGTTTAAACTTTAGGCTCCATAGACGAAACACTGTTTAGGTATTAGGGAGGGGAGGAAACCACTCAACACCGCTCTGTGCGGTGGGGTTCAATGCTTCCTCTTGTTAACTAAAATTGTTGACAAGGCTAAAGGACGGTGATTGTGGCTATTGGAAGGTTGTAAGTTGACCTAATTCACTACTTCACTACAGAATTGGTATTTAATTGTTATTGAATTGTATGGTCCACTAATGATGGCCTTTCTGGCATTATTAATTGTTACATATGCAATAAACATGGCCTTGTAGGCATTATTACGTAAATTACAGTATCATCATGTTATAACTTATAAAGATGTACAAGGTGAAGGATTATAATTTGTATCTACATGTGGGAGGTTAATGTATGATTCCTCTAAATGATGGTATGTAAATATGATAGCTTTTGAAGAATCTCATCATGTTGATAAGGTATCTTTTTTGGGTAGACATAATTGTCCCTACTTAGTACTTGAATGGTTTTGAATATATGTATTGAATATCTAGTGGTAAACCTAATGTAGGTTCAGTTTTATGAAAGACTTCTATGGAACCTTGATATGAAAAGAATATTAAGAATAAGTTATCCTAATATAAGTTGAGTGTCAGCAATAGTGGACCCGTTCTTGGTAGGAGTATTATGTGTTTGTAGGACAAAAAAAGTTACCTTATCATATACCTTTATGTGAATGAAATTACACTATGAGAACCAAGGCAATAGACCGGGTTGATATGCTTGTCGTAGTAGCTCTACTTGAGTATGAGACTACAGTACAAAGAAGCCAATGATATTACTTAACCATGTTCCAACATGGGATGTGTCCTACTTTTACCTTTGGCAAGTAGAACACCATACACGGTTCGGGGTACTTATGGAACACATACTGTATCTAGCTAGTATGGTCTATGTTAGTTAATACCTATTCTCATCATGAGAGTGTACACTCTAGTAGTAGGTTATACAATGTGTGGGCTATATAATTGGCTACTCTCTACACATCAAACGATTATGCCTTGAAGATGCTAGGATGAGTACCCTAGGTCTTAAAAGGCCATTATGTGAAGTCCTCTAATTGTTTACTTGTCTCATAAAAGGTCTCAATTGTAACACTCCGAAAGTCCATGAGTTTGTATAGAGCCTAAAATGATGAACCAAGCCTTAAACACATGTAAATAATCCTAACTTTATGTATTTAAACTAGTTAGGAAGTGTAAGAGTCAAAACGTCAAGAAACATCCAAGACTTCTGAAACCTCGTGTGTATATGAGGTCTAAAAGTTTTAAAAAAAACTTTAGATAAGGAAAATCATGTATATAAGGTAAAAGCTTTCAGGTCCGACCCTTGAAGGACCGGCCTAGGGGTCTTTGAAGGACACTCCACCCTTGGCCAAGCAAGCTTCCGAAGGCAGAAACTATTTTCACTATGTAAAAATGAGTCCGCGTCGCGGACACCCCCAAGGACCAAAAGTATTGATAAATATTGCGGACACATATAGGAATCCTATGTATCAAATATTAATTTAACGAATATAGTAGGAACAACTTTGTGACGCGAACTTGTTACCCGACAAAAAATTGAAATTCAGACTTCAACTTTGACATAGTTAAAAAGTTAAATTAAGTGAGTTCTATATTTGGTATTTTATGGGAGATACATATATACATTTGAAATCAGTCTTACCTCACACTGATTAACTCAAATAATATCCCCAAATCAAAAACCAAAAGCTCTCACCTCTTTCTACATTCTCTCTCTATTCAACCTCCATTGAAGAGATCAAGAAGCTTGAAGAAGAAGACCCAATTTCCCAAGTTCAGCTCAAATGGGTTAAGTCTATATAAGTTATGGATTCTTCACTCTTGGGTTTCCTTTTCCCAAGAGGTCTATTCAAAGATTATTTTCTAAGTCACCCAATTCAAAGGGTTTTCTCTATAAATGGGTTTTTTTTTAAACTTGATATTGATTATTCATTGTAAATAATTGTGATTACCCATGGATAATTAAATATTTATTGTTGAGTAATTAATGATAATAATTGATATTTCGTGTAGATCATGTCCTTTCTCCAATTTCCCCATATCATGGATCTTGCTTATGAAATGATGGGAATTGATGAATGTATTAATTGTTAGAGTTGTTTTAACTATTATAATTCATTCATGTACTGCCTAGGATTATGTATTGTTTCTATTCGATCTATTTTTTGAAAAAATTATGATGAACCCTTTTCCCCTAAACCTAGACTGTGAATTGAGGTTAATTTTATTACTGGTGATACGATTGACTTAGTTATTGTATATATTACTATTATATAATGGTGATAAGTAAACTAATGAATGTATATCGTTGGATTGATGATATGATCTTGAAGGAGACTTATGAAGAGGATGAGGTAAGACATTATGATCTTGAATCCTTTACATCAATGATGATGGTTTATGCTTTATAAAGGCATTCAATTGAAGTATTATATGTGATTTAATTAAGAAGATGATGATATGATGAATTTTATGAAATACCTTGACAATTTGAATTTTGAGATCATCTTAAGGATATGATGATACAAGGTTGAACGTGAAAAACTTTTGTGCCTTACTATTATATGACTATGCTATGTTGGTCTCATAAATGAAGGGTTGTTATGAAAGGAAAATCTCATGCAATACCTAATGAGATAATGACTATGAATATACAAGAACTTAGTCTCCTCTTGTCGAAACTTAGATATGATGATTAAAAAGGGCTTAAAGGCATTTCAAAAAGGCACTTTAGCATAGCACCAAGTGAACAAGATATGAGAGGTGTCCCTTCTAAATGTGGGATGGTAGGTTCACAATAGTTCGCTTGAGATGGAGATTACAATAAAATTGTGCATAAAGAGGGTCTCTAGCATGTCTCCAAGTTCTAGAACTATGTTGCCCCCGTAGGAATTCTAGCTAGTGGATCCACCTATAATGCTACGTTAATGTTTTTGTTCTAGCTTGTCAAGAAGACCACCTTCTTTTAGTTTAGGGTTTTAGACACCGAATTCAACATTTAGCTGATGTGCTCTAAATCGGTTAAGGTAATTTTTCACAAAAGTAAAATGAATGAAAAAATGTAAAAAATATTTATATTAAATAGAATAACATGAGGGGTCTACTTAGTATAGTTATGGGTATGGGACTCTACCTTGACATTGCAAAAGTTAGCTCTAAGTGGAGTCCTATGAGGTTTTCTTATGTATTATGATATCATGAAATGTATAATGTTGGCTTTATATGATGTTACTCTTATATGATATTTGTTACCTTGATGAAAATGGTATTGGTCTAAATTTATATATGTGGTGATGACTTTCTATAATGATATGTGCTATGAAGCACGATATTACATATGATCTCCTATCTTGTTTACTCGATTTTTTGGGGTTATGATCCATCACATGATCATTGAACTTATAATCTTAGGATGAGATTGTTTGTATGTGTCTTGTATGTGGTTGATATGAACTAATAAGCATTAAATTTTGACATGACATTGTGATGTTGTCCTTGTTTATGAACATGTCTTATGTTATAGTGATTCCTTGTCTCGTATATGTTATCTTGTGTGTTCATAAGGGTTATGAAATGACATAGCATGTTTCTAAAGAAATGATCCTTTTTATGCATTTGTTCAAATGGTTTTATGTGCATATATTCATAGTTAGTACAAGTGGTTGTACTAACCCATATTGCTTCTATTTCTACAATTATATAGGTTCGGGCCTATGAAGTATCAAAATCTATTTGCAAGAGAACTTGGAAGATTCCCCATGTTTTCGTAGGTCCTCTAACTCAACGATGGTGCCACGTATTGTACCTTAGTAGTATTGCTATAGTCTAAAGACCTTCATTTTTTTCCTAGTGTTGAAGATATTGTGTAAGCGTATGATATGTGAGTGGTCTATGTACACCTCAATACAAAACAAGTTTTTAAATTTTACGCACTTTTTGGAAGATCACGGAAATTATATGACCTAGAATAGTGCTTCCCAGAATTACTTATGATGATTTTAGACTGAAATAAGTGTAATAAACATGTCTAAGAAGTGCTAGAACCAAAACACTAAGAAACGACCATTGTAACGACCCTAAAAATGAAATAGGTCCTACTATAGATTTTCATGTGTTTCATGAGTTTACAATGTATGAAAATAGTGTATTTTTTCATTAGAAGTCAGTTTATGAAGTTTGGGAGTGTTTTGAAGTCAAACGTCATAGACGTCCGGGAACTACTCGAAGTTGAACCTGTGTGCCATAGTGTTTTGTAGTGAAATTTTGGGAGATGGTTTGAGGATGAATTATTATCGATGGTTCCTATGAATAGGGTGACATGTAAAGGGACTAAACGTCAGAAAAAGACGTCATGGGGACCATCCTATGAGTCCCCGAGGAGGACCCAAACATGGCCCATCAAAGCTACCAGGCAGCCTAGATTTGAGAGCCGTTGAGCGACCCGCAGACAACACTTTAAGGTATAAATTGGACCTAAAACGCGGGGCCAGCACAGACCTCACTGTACTAAAATATTTTCTAGAACAAAAATCTAAAAATTACATCGCAACGCACAGCCATGTTTCAGATTTTGTTGCATCTTTTTTAAGTTAAATTAGAAGTAGGAAAAGGTTCAAAATAGTGTAAGGGACTTCTTGGAAATTCGGGTATCATTTGTAAAATTATTTACGTCATTTTAAAGATCATTTGACCAACCAATTCAAACCATAAGTATGAAATCAAGTATCTCTGAAAACCTTTTTTACAAAACCTCAATTTTCAGGAAGCTTAAAGCTCCAAGGAAGAAGACCAAGCTCTTCACATTTTCTTCACAAAATTTGTGTGTTTCTTCATATTGACGTATGGCAGTCATCGTTGAACCTTATTTCATTCAAGGATCCATTTAAAAGTTTTTTCAAAAAGAACTTCAAACACCAAACTTCTTTATTCCTTGACTCTTAGTATGGGTCTTCACATGAAAATGTTTTAATGATTAAAATGAGTTGTTATTAGTGTGAAAAGAAGATTTTAATGTCAAAGACCCAATGGTATCATGTCTATTCTTTTTATCACCTTTTAGCCTATGAAATGTGTTTATTGAGTATGATTAGATAATGCTAAGGTTATTGTTTGTTGGTGGTTTTATTGAGTTTTAGATATTGCCCTAAGGGCTATTTTATGATAGATTATTGGACAAATTGTGAATAAGATGATCTATCTTGAGTGGTATTTTGCACCTTTGGTGTCATTGTTTATTTGAAGTATATGAAGTTATATGTGTAATATGAGTATGGAGTTGAAGGCATGATGTGTCAAGTGAAGTGATAATTTTGATATGTATACCTATGCTATGTGTAGGAAGGTTGATATGAGAATCTTGAATGATTTATGTTTAAGTGAAGTTTGAATTTGTGATGTAAAGTATGATGATGTGGGAATTGTGATAATTGTGGGTTTGAGCATGTCTAGAAGTCCATGTTATGTATGACGTTCATTATTTTAAAGGTGTGCTCACATGTACTCACACACATACTTGAATGCATGAATGAAGTCAATGAATGAAAATGGGGGAATGTAGGGTAGACACTCTTGTGAGTATAGATGGAGTGTCTTGACCATCCCTTTATTCCACATTATGAAAGGGGTACTTGGGGTGAACACTCTTCATAAATTGAGATGAAGTGTTTAGTAGAAGTCTCACTATTCTCGATTATATTTCCATAGATATGTTGGAGATTTGGTCCCGTTCGTGAGTTGAGATGGGGTGTGGAATAGTTACTCCTTAACCTACAGTGAATGAATGTTTAAGACTATGTGGGAGAATTATTCATAGCACCAAGAGAATTTGAAAAAGGGGTGGGTACCCTTCGTGAGTAGAGATGTTGTATCCAATGTACCTATTGATATAGGTTCTCATCGTTATTAGCGAATGAGTTACTTAGTAACAATATGCTAATCCCATAAATATGCGCCCCCGTAGGTGTAGCTATTGGCAAATCCATGTAAAGGATAAATAATATGAACCTACCTTAGGTAAGTAGGGATCCCTCATTTGGTAGGGGCAATACCGGTATTCCATGTCAAGCTCTCATATTCTTTCTCGGTTAAAGCTATCCCCCAAAAATATATATAGATGAACTATGTATTCTTGAGGGTCTACTACTCAGGGTATGTGGTGGAATGGGACATTCCCTATCCACTTCAAAAGTAGACATTTGGAGGGAGTCTTGGTGTGTCCTTATATGAAAAGTATTAATGGGTCATTATATGATGCAATTGAAAGTAATATAACTTTTTGTTTAATATTAAGAAAGCATGTTGATATTATGTTTTTCCATGATGAAATATATTTATGTGATGCACGTGATGTGCCTAGTCTAAGGTAATTCCTAACTGACACTAAGTGGAAGTAGTAGTATGGGATGCTACGTCAACATTGCACTAAGTGTGACTTGGGAGTTGTCTTGCAGGATGTTCTTATATGATGTTCCTAATTATATGTATGTTTCTATAGTGTCTTTGATATTAAATGGTGACATGTATAAGTTAAATGATGTATGTTTATCCTTAGTAGTCTTAAGGATCTCTTGAGTTGGTAATAAGGAGATTGTATGGGCGATCTCTCTTTGTCTTACATAGGGGAGCCATTGGACAACATAGGATAGGATTAGTTCATGTGTAGTTTTTGGTTTAATGTAAGTATGTTCTTATGATAAGGAACATGGAAGTTTTACCTTATGTTCTAAATGATAATACTATATAATGTTTTGTAACTTAATTCATGAAGGTTTTTATAAAAATAGAATGACTTGTATTTTAGAACTATATTTTCCATTTGGCATGATTTTACATGATGCCGTATTTAGTAAAATTTTTGTACTAACCCCATAATTTTCTATACTTTATAAGTATAGGTTTGATCCGAGTTGAAGGTTAGAAGGAAAGCTTGGGAATCGAGTCTTTATAGACTAAGTATGTCCTCATATATTCGAGGACATAGTATATGTTACTTAGTTTCTTATTTTATGCCTTGTTAAGACTTATTGTGTATATCATTCAACGTAAAGATTCGTGTCCCTAAGATATTTATTTCATGTCATTAAGTTATCTTGTGACGATGAGACTATCTTTTCTATTTATAAAAGATGTTCTCCTCATTATTATCTGTCATGAAAAGTGTAAAGTTCCCCACTACTTTTCATGCATTATGTAATGAATGATAGATAAGAGAATGGTACAAGACCTATGAAAGGTCAAGTACGCCTTGTTCTTAACAAAGGTCTGCCCTAACTTCTATGGTATATTTGCGGATTGTTGCAACCATGACATCCGAAAACTAGCTAAATTGAACTAGTAAACATCCATTAGTTTTTGGGAAGGTTAGGGAGTTTTATGAAGTTTAAAACTTGTAAAAAAAAGTCCTTAAATAGGTAAAATATTATATATAAGGTTAAAATTTCCAGCTCCAACTCCCCAAGAGTTGATCGAGGGTCCACGAAGGGACCCATCTTTCCACAAAGCAAGCTGCCAAGAGGTAGCAACTTTTGTGCATGGAGGGAGCCAGTCTACGTCGTGGACATGGCACACCCAACGGTAATACTTTTGTCTATGACTCGACAAATCACAAACTCTTCTTTTTCTAAAATAATTAATGGAAATCTTGGGGCAAAAGCTATGTGACGTGGACTATTTCCCCGACGAAAAATCTGAAATTTAAATTTGAGTTTGACTTCATTAAACGGTAAACTTAAGTGAGGTGTATATTGGGTATTTTAAGTGAGCGTTATATATTGGTTTTCCATCAGTTTTCCCTCACAGTCATTAAATCAAATCAAAACCCCAAAATAAAACCCAAAATCTCTCCATTCTTTCAAGATTCTATCTAGATTCTGTCTCTACTCATACCCCATTGAATAAGGTTTGAATCTTGGAGGAGAAGACCGAATCCCCCAATATTCTACTCAATTTTTTGGTGATTCATCTTTATCGTATGATTTCTTTCACTCTTGGAATACTTTTCCCCAAGAGGTTCCTCTAAAAGAAGATTTCTAAATCCCCAAAATCTAGGATATTTTTCTGTACATGATCTTCTTAGAAAAACAATATTATGAATCAATGTGATGAATAATAATGAATTAATGTTTTTTAGGAATATATATATGGTTAATTGATGATTTCCTATGAGATTTAACTAGACCCATGTCCCTCCCCCAATTTCATGAAAGTCGTGAATTGATATGGTGAATTGTGAAGATCATGAAAAAGTAGATTGACTACATTGTTGATAATATTGTAACTGATTCTTAAATTAACTTGTTTATGTAATTGGTTTATTCTTGGTAATGGATGTATGAAGGTTCTTGGAATGGACAAGGGTATGTTGAATGGTTCTTCTTGAATTCAATTGTGAATTATGAGTTACTTAGATAGTAATGCTTTTATGTCTAATGTGTGGTGGTTATGTGATGATACATGTTCCTCATGCATAACCCTTAGTCATTCAATTAGATATGAATTATGTATGCATGTTATTATATAAATATTATATTATTTGAAGTAGTTTCTCATGACTTGTGAAATCATGTCTAAATTGAAAGAATTGTTCTCACTTATGATAACCTATGAGCTAATACAATAAGATTTTTACATAGGGGTCTAGAGGAAGCTAATGTGAACTTTTATGATGAAACAATATGACTATAAAACATAAGAATTGTGGAGGTGTCAAGTTAGTAAGTCCGACCTCCCATATGGGTTTCTTCATGTTAATACCTGAGGATTCTCAAGAAATGATTTGTCTCATTAGATGGAAAACATCACTTTCATTAGTTGAAGGTCTCTAGAAAAAATCTCCTTGAACCTTAATTATGTTCCCATATAGGAATCTAACTTGAGCGTATTAACCTAGATAGCTATGTACGAATGGTTGCATCTTAGGCATGTGTTAACCCTCTCTTTGTGGTATGGGAGTAGAACATTGGATTCCTGTAGCTCACTTCGTCTCATGTGGGTTATTGCACTTATTTACCTAATTTTAAAATAAATGAACAATTTAAGTATGTTGACTCTTATTAGGGTTCTCGTAAGGATACTACATAATGTGAGGAAAGGTATGTTGCTTCTCTTACACATTGCACATGTGGGATCCTAAGGTGTCACGACCCATAACCGAGCCGCGACTAGCACCCACATTTACCCTCCTATGTGAGCGAACCAACCAATCTAACCCTTAACATTTCAATATAATATCGACAGAAAGTAATGCGGAAGACTTAAACTCATTAATAAAACCAATTCAATAACTATTAAAATTCAACATCTATTATTTCCCAAAATCTGGAAGTCATCACCACAAAGAACATCTAAGAGTATCCTAAGAAACTAAAACAAGTAAAAGCTAGTCCATGCCGGAACTTCAAGGCATCAAGACATGAGGAAGAAGATCCAGTCAAAGCTAGAAGCATTAGCTCACCCTGAAGATCCGATGTGACGAAGACTGGCTAGAATTACTGTTGAGTTGAAGACGACGGCACGTTTGCTGCACTCCACAAATAACAAAGAAGAAAACATAAAAGTAGGGGTCAGTACAAAACACGGGTACTGAGTAGATATCATCGGCCAACTCAAAATAGAAGACAATATATATCAAGTAATATTATAAAATCAACTATGATACTCAACATGTAGCAACAACAAGTACTATATCATTAACGATTACCGTTAAGTTCACACATGAGGACTCAAGCCTCAATACCATACTCATTTGGGAATTAGATTCATTAGATTGAGTATATTAGCATCTTTCAAGATTCATTATATTTATTCCACTCGTGTTGGTACGTGACACTCCGCTCCATATACTATCATGGTGTCGGAACGTGACACTCAGATCCTCATTCTATCCTGGTACCGGAACGTGGCACCCGATCCATATACTATCCTGGTGTCGGAACGTGACACTCCAATCCTCATTCTATCCTGGTACCGGAATTAGGCACCCGATCCATATACTATCCTGGTGTTGGAACGTGACACTCCGATCCTCATTCTATCCTGGTACCGGGACGTGGCACCCGATCCATACACTATCCTGGTGTCGGAATGTGACACTCCGATCCTCATTCTATCCTGGTACCAGAACGTGGCACCCGATCCCCTAATCTCACCACTTTCGTTTATCAATCCTTCTTTTATACCAAGGCATCATCATTAACAAAGTAGATTAGGGTTTCTTTTCAAGATTTGGGATTCAATAGCTTCATCATGCTTATTTATTCACAATTTCATAATCATATTCATGCAAGCATACAATTAAGCATATAGAAGGGTTTACAATACTACTAACACATATCATTCGCTATTAAGAGTTTACTACGAATAGTGTGAAAACCATAATCTACCTCCACCGAAGAATTGATCAAGCAAGCAATTTCCCAAGCATCGTTTCTTCTCCTCTTTCGTTCGATCGACTCTCCCTCTCTCTTGTTCTTTCTATTTTTCTTATTCAAACCCTCTTTCTTTAACCCTAATTAGTATATAATTAAGTATAAAAGATGGCAATAATAACCCACTAATTAACTTAAGGTTACCTCTTTTAACCCCCAAGTAATTAGACTTATTAACCTTAACACTCTAACTTTATAATTAAAGTATGAATAGTCCAAAACGTCCCTTAAAACGTGTACAGAAATCCAACCCAGACTGGGATTACGCCACCTGTGACGGCCCGTCGTGCCTGCGACGGTCTGTCCTGCAGGTCGTCGCAAGGTTCAGAGACCCAATTTCCACCAAAGGGTCTGTGACGGTCCGTCTTGCCATGTCGTCACGAAGTTCAGAGAGTCGATTTCAGTACCCAAATTTAAGAATTTCTTAGTGTTTTGAAACGAGACCCTGCGACGGTCCGTCGTGCCCATGACGGTCCGTCGTGGAGTCCGTCGTCTCAGCCAATTTTTCCAGAAATAAAATCTGCTGCTCAAAACGACTAAACAGGTCGTTACAATAGATACCAATTTACCCATCGTTCGTCCTCGAACGATCACAAGAAGAAAAACAAGGGCGAGAAGGAGTACCTGAATCTTTAAACAGATGTGGGTATCTTTCTTGCATATCGGCCTCCTTCTCCCAAGTGGCTTCTTCAACTGGCCGATTCTTCCATTGCACCTTGATAGATGCAATCTCCCTTGACCTCAACTTGCGAACTTCTCTATATAAAATAGCAACAGGCTCCTCCTCATAAGACATATTCTCATCAAGCAAAACTGAATCCCAACGGATAATGTAGTTTCCATCCCCATGGTATCTTTTCAACATAGACACATGGAATACTGGATGCACTCCGGACAGCCCTGGGGGCAAGGCTAACTCATAAGCCACCTCCCCTACTCGCTTAAGTACTTCAAAGGGACCAATGTACCATGGGCTTAGCTTACCTCTTTTACCAAACCGCATCACCCCTTTCATGGGCGAAACCTTCAACAAGACTTGTTCACCCTCCATGAATTCTAAGTCTCTAAACTTTCGATCTGCATATTATTTTTGCCTACTTTGCGCCGCTAGAAGCTTTTCTTGAATAGATTTCACTTTCTCTATCAAATCCCTCAAAAGGTCAGTACCCCAAGGTCTAACCTCAAATGCATCAAACCACCCAATGGGAGACCTATATCTCCTCCCATACAATTCCTCGAATGGAGCCATATCAATACTTGAGTGATAGCTATTGTTGTACGAAAATTCTGCTAAGGGTAAGAAGTTATCCCAATGACCACCAAATTCTATCACACATGCACGAAGCATATACTCCAACACTTGAATCGTTCGCTCAGACTGACCATCGTTCTAAGGATGGAACGCAGTACTAAGGTCCAACCTAGTACCCAATTCCGCATGCAGTGTTTTCCAAAACTTAGAAGTAAACTGCGTATCTCTAACTGATATGATGGAGAGTGGAACCCCATGCAACCAAACAATTTCTGAGATATAGATTTTTCGCTAACTTTTTGGCATTGTAAGTCACCTTGACCGGAATGAAATGAGCAGACTTAGTTAACCTATCAACAATCACCCAAATAGAGTCATACTTACCCATTGTCTTTGGAAGACCAACTACAAAATCCATTGCAATTCTCTCCCACTTCCATTCAGGAATGGGCATTCTCTGAAGTGTTCCTCCGGGCCTCTGGTGTTCATACTTTACTTGTTGACAGTTTGGACATTTGGCAATAAAATCAACAATATCACGCTTCATTCTACTCCACCAAAAGTGTTGCTTTAGGTCACGGTACATCTTGGTTGCACCCGGATGTATCAAATATCTTGAACTATGAGCCTCTGTCAGAATAGTGGTGATCAAATCATCAATGCGGGTACACATACCCTTCCCTTAATCCTCAAAACACCTTCCTCATCGATTGTCGCCTCGTTAGCCTCTCCTTGCAACACTTTATCTCGAATCCGCATCAATTTCTCATCATTAAACTGCTTTCCCTTAATCTTGTCAAGGAAGAAAGATCTTGACTCCACGCAAGCCAAAAATCCTCCCTTCTCATTTACTTCTAACCTCATAAGGTCATTAGCCAAAACCTGAACTACTCTAGCCAATGGGCGTCTAGAAGCTTGCAAATGAGCTAGACTTCCCATGCATCCCGCCTTTCTACTTAAAGCATCCACCACAACATTCGCCTTTCCCGGATGATACAAAATGGTGATATCGTAGTCCTTAAGTAGTTCCATCAATCTCCTTTGTCTCAAGTTCAAATCTTTCTGAATAAAGACATACTATAGGCTACGATGATCCGTATAGACTTCACACTTAACCCCATATAAATAGTGCCTCCATTGCTTTAATGCGAATACTACCGCGGCCAATTCCAAATCATGGGTCGGATAGTTACGTTCATGCACCTTCAATTGTCTTGAAGCATAAGCAATCACACTCTTCTCTTGCATTAGCACTTCACCCAAACCAGAATAGGATGCATCACAATAGACAATGAAGTTGTTACCTTCCACTGGCAAGGTAAGGATATGTGCGGTAGTAAACAAAGTCTTGAGTTTCTGAAAGCTTTCCTCACATTCGTCCGACCATACAAATGGAACATTCTGCTTATTCAAGTTCGTCAATTGGGACGCAATAGAAGAGAATCCCTTGACAAATTGGCGGTAGTAGCTAGCTAACCCAACAAAGCTCCTTATTTCTGACACATTAGTAGGTCTTACCCAATTATTCACAGTCTCAATCTTAGAAGGATCTACCATCACTCCATCCTTAGAAACTACATGCCCCAAGAAGGACACTGCATCTAGCCAAAACTCACACTTAGAGAACTTGGCATAAAGCTTTTTCTCCCTCAACATTTCTAATACAATTCTAAAATGTTCTTCATGTTCCTTCTTACTTTTAGAGTATATCAGTATATCATCAATAAATACGATCACAAAGAGATCCAAATATGGCTTAAAAATCCCGTTCATCAAGCTCATGAAAGCAGCAGGGGCATTCGTAAGACCAAAACACATCACTACAAATTCGTAATGCCCATACCTAGTTCGAAAAGCAGTCTTTGGCACATCCGTTGCCCGTATTTTCAATTGATGTTAACCGGATCTCAAGTAAATCTTAGAGAAGACACAAGCACCTTGTAACTGATCAAACAAGTCATCAATGCGAGGAAGAGGATACTTGTTCTTAATAGTTACCTTGTTCAACTGTCGGTAATCTATTCACATCCGAAAACTCCCATCCTTCTTCTTCACAAACAAAACCGGAGCACCCCAAGGAGATGCACTTGGTCTAATGAAGCCTTTGCTCAACAACTCTTGAAGTTGGGCCTTTAACTTTCTTAACTCCGCGGGAGCTATTCTATAAGGGGGTATAGAAATGGGGCGAGTGCCCGGTTCAAGATCGATGCAGAAGTCAATATCCCTATCCGGTGGCATACCAGGAAGATCTGCAGGGAACACATCCAAAAACTCAGGGACTACCGAAACTGACTCCATCGAAGGTACTTGGGTAGTGTCATCCCTGAGGTGTGCCAAGAAAGCTAAACAACCCTTACTAACCATTCTCTTAGCACGAATAAAGGATACTATACGAACCGGATTGGAAGTGTAGTCGCCCTCCCACACTAATGGATCTGTCCCAGGTTTGGCTTACGTCACAGTTTTAGCATTACAATCCAAGATCGCAAAATTCGGAGAAAGCCAAGTCATACACAGAATTACATCAAAGTCAACCATTTCTAAGATAACCAAATCTACATAAGTGTTACTCCCCACAAAAGTCACTAAACAAGACCTATACACTTTTTCAACTATCACAGACTCACCCACCGGAGTAGAAACACGAATAGGCATGTCATGTAATTCACAATGTAAATTAAGACCATTAGAAAATGAGGAAGATACATAAGAAAATGTAGATCCGGGATCAAACAATACAGAAGCCATGCAACCACAAACCAAAAGATTACCTGTGATGACAACATCAGATGCCTCCGCTTCAGACTGCCCAGGGAAAGCCTAAAAATGGGCCCTTTCGTTTGTTTGCCCGTTGCCCCTACCATGTTTTGATGTAGTGGCTCCAGTTTGCCCATCACCTTGGCCGTTTTGGTGACCACCATTACCTCGACCACTGCGTCCTCCAGAATGACGGCCTCTTCCATGACCACCTCTACCTCTAGCTATTGGGGGTCTATAACTCTGTTTTGGACAATTCCTCCTAATATGTCCAGTCTCCCCACATCCATAACACTCTCTAGAGTCAAGCATAGGTCTCTCAGAGAAGTGTTGACCGGTCTGAGGTGGACCCCCGACTACAGTCTGTAGTGAAGACTGAATTGGTCGAACTGAGTAACCTCCGGAACCCTGTCATCTGGAGTAAGAACCATTAAACTCACCTCCCTTTCGAAACCTTTTTTATGTCGCTGCCATTGTGAATTCATCCGGCTTCACTCCTTCGACCTCTACCACGAAATCTACCACTTCTTGGAAGGATTTTGCCGTAGCCGCTACCTGTAAGGCTGAAATCCACAACTCTGACCTCAACCCCTTCACAAAACGACGAATCCGCTCTTGTGGACTGAAACAAAGTTGGGTGGTGTATCTGGATACTGCACGAAACTTGGCCTCATATGCGGTAACCGACATCCTACCTTGCTCTAGACTTAAGAATTCATCTCTTTTTCTATCCCTCAAAGTCCGTGGGATGTACTTCTCCATAAACAAGCTAGAGAATGAGGCCCAAGTCATAGGTGGTGCCTCTATTGGTTGACACTCAACATGTGACCGCCACCAAATTTTGGCGTTCCCTTGAAACTGATAACTCACGAACTCCACACCAAACCGTTCTACTAGACCCATCTTGTGTAGTAGATCATGACAATCAACCAGAAAATCGTAAGCATCCTCAGATTCCGCACCCTTGAAGACTGGAGGTTTCAATTTCAAGAACTTACTGAAAATTTCATGCTGATCATTTGTCATTATAGGCCCTGTAGTCAACCGAGGAAAAGTGCCTATTTCCAATGAGGCATCCATGCGGGGAGCCCCAGCAGCGGCATGTCGTACCTCTGAAACCGGAGGTGTTGGTGCAGAAAACACTGGAGGTGCCTGACCCTGATCAGATAACCCGCTTAGATAAGCGAGAACCTGATTGATCATCTCTAGGGTAGGTTGGGGTGGCAATTCCTCATTTTGCACTTGTTCATTCTCCCCTTCCTCACCCTCTCTTACTACTTCCTCAGTCGGTGGAGGAGTCACCGCCCTAGCATCGGATGGACTAGGTGCTCGTCCTCTTCCTCTAGAGGATGTCCTCCCACGATCTCTACCACGGCCTCTTGCCACTGCTCTCCCTCGAGCCACAGCCCCAGTGGCTGGCTCAGACGTTTCTTGTCTTGCCGGTGTTGGTGTTGGTGCGGTCGTTGCTCTAGTTCTAACCATCTGCGAAAAGAGTGGAGATGGTCAGATACCAATTTGTATCACCTGGATACCAATTGGATTCAAGTAATAGCACGAAAGAAAGAAAGAAAGAATGGAATTTTCCTAAAGTCTTATAGCCTCTCAAAGAAAAGTAAAGGCGTCCCCCTACCGTTCCTTAAGACTCTACTAGACTCGTTCTTGTGTGATGAGACCAACGAACCAAATGTTCTGATACCAAGTTTTTCACGACCCAAAACCGAGCCGAGACTGGCACCCACATTAACCCTCCTATGTGAGCGAACCAACCAATCTAACCCTTAACATTTCAATATAATATCGACAGAAAGTAATGCGGAAGACTTAAACTCATTAATAAAACCGATTCAATAACTATCAAAATTCAACATCTATTATTTCACAAAATCTGGAAGTCATCACCACAAGAACATCTATAATTAAATTACTAAACAAAGAGTATCCTAAGAAACTAAAACAAGTAAAAGCTAGTCCATGCCGGAACTTCAAGGCATAAAGACATGAGAATGAAGATCCAGTCCAAGCTAGAAGCATTAGCTCACCTTGAAGATCCGATGTGACGAAGACTGGCTAGAATTACTGTTGAGTTGAAGATGACGGCACGTTTGCTGCACTCCACAAATAACAAAGAAGAAAACATAAAAGTAGGGGTCAGTACAAAACACGGGTACTGAGTAGATATCATCGGCCAACTCAAAATAGAAGACAATATATATCAAGTAATATTATAAAATCAACTATGATACTCAACATGTAGCAACAACAAGTACTATATCATTAACGATTACCGTCAAGTTCACACATGAGGACTCAAGCCTCAATACCATACTCATTTGGGAATTAGATTCATTAGATTTAGTATATTAGCATCTTTCAAGATTCATTATATTTATTCCCCTCGTGTCGGTACGTGACACTCCGCTCCATATACTATCCTGGTGTCGGAACGTGACACTCCGATCCTCATTCTATGCTGGTACCGGAACGTGGCACCCGATCCATATACTATCCTGGTGTCGGAACGTGACACTCCGATCCTCATTCTATCCTGGTACTGGAACGTGGCACCCGATCCATATACTATCCTGGTGTCGGAACGTGACACTCCGATCCTCATTCTATCCTGGTACCGGAACGTGGCACCCAATCCATATACTATCCTGGTGTCGGAACATGACACTCTGATCCTCATTCTATCGTGGTACCGGAACGTGGCACCCGATCACCTAATCTCACCACTTTCGTTTATCAAGCCTTCTTTTATACCAAGGCATCATCATTAACAAAGTAGATTAGGGTTTCTTTTCAAGATTTGGGATTCAATAGCTTCATCATGCTTTTTTATTCATAATTTCATAATCATATTCATGCAAGCATACAATTAAGCATATAGAAGGGTTTACAATACTACTAACACATATCATTCGCTATTAAGAGTTTACTACGAATAGTGTGAAAACCATAACCTACATCCACCGAAGAATTGATCAAGCAAGCAATTTCCCAAGCAGCGTTTCTTATCATCTTTCATTCGATCGACTCTCCCTCTCTCTTGTTCTTTCTATTTTTATTATTCAAACCCTCTTTCTTTTACCCTAATTAGTATAAAATTAAGTATAAAAGATGGCAATAATAACCCACTAATTAACTTAAGGTTACCTGTTTTAACCCCCAAGTAATTAGACTTATTAACCTTAACCCTCTAACTTTATAATTAAAGTAGGAATAGTCCAAAACGTCCCTTAAAACATGTACAAAAATCCGACCCAGACTGGGATTACGCAACCTGTGACGGCCCGTCGTGCCTGCGACGGTCCATCCTGCAGTTCGTCGCAAGGTTCAGAGACCCAATTTCCACCAAAGGGTCTGTGACGGTCTGTCACGCCTGTGACGGTCCGTCCTGCCATGTCGTCACGAAGTTCAGAGAGTCTATTTTATTACACAATTTTTAGAATTTCTAAGTGTTTTGAAACGAGACCCTGCGACGGTCCGTCGTGCCCATGACGGTCCGTCTTGGAGTCCGTCGTCTCAGCCAATTTTTCCAGAAATAAAATCTGCTGCTCAAAATGACTAAACAGGTCGTTACATAAGGGATGGTTGAAGTAGTGTTCTTATGATTATGATTATAATTATGTTGATATGATATAAGTAGTATTGATGTTTGAGGCATGTTATGAAAATATGAGAATATGTTGTAAGTATGAAGTGGGTTGCTCAATCTATTACTTAGTTTTTGATAAGATTAAGTGACTTTATCCTTAGCATTGCACAAGTTTTTCTTGGATTGATTCTTTTGTTTGATTTATATTATGTTCAATTGACTTAGTATGCTTATATATGTGTACATGTTGAGTTAAATTGAAAGAAAACATGACTTAGACTAAAATGCCCTTTTCTCATGCATTGGTATTTTTATGCATAGAAACCATACTTAGGACATTTTGTTTGTACTAACCCATATTTTATCCCTTTTTTCCAAAACATTTAAGGTTCGGGCAACTGCGGAGATTCGTGTATTAGAGAACAAAACATGGATCTTTCCTAAGTCAATTTGTGAGTCCTCATGAGTTTCAAAGATATATCCAATCATCACGCCTTATCAATTTTGTCTATGTTTTGAGACAATTATTCCATTCTCATGTGGAGACTTACTGTAGCCTATATGGGCATACTGTAATATAATAAGTCCTGTGCCCAAACTATTGTGATTCACTTTTTAGATGGTTAAATGTGAGACTAACTATTAGACTATGTTGTTGTTAAATGTTAAGTGACAAGACTATGTTAGATTCATAAGTGAGGGGTCTATGTACACCCCATATACATATGCGAGAAGTCTAAGTATACATCTCTATATATAAAAGTTCTAATTTTTCGTATTTTCTATGTGATGACAAATGCTAAGGGATTGTCTTAGTCCTCTTCGATGACCAAGATGTCGGTTACGCCTAGGTGGTAATTTGCGTCGTAACAAAGTTGGTTAATGAGTGTAGTTCCACTATGTATAAGAGACTATATTAGACCTTTTCTTCTAACCTTTTTTTTTTCTGCTTATAGGTAATGAATGCAAGAAGGAACACCACTTGAAGAGTTGGAGAGGAGAATTTGAATTAGGTGATTTCCTCTAAAGATTATCAAAACCCTCAAGTTCCTAATTAAGAAGGGGTTATTTCTAATGTCCAGAAAAGGTTGGCCATTAATATATTGACTCATGTTTTGCCTACCCAAGTTGCTAGGGATGCAAGGGTGCAAGTAAACCCCGATTTGAATGCCACCGCTTCAAGGATTAGGATTTCACAAAGATTAATCCCCCTACATTGTATGGTTATAAGGTTGAGGAGGACCCACTAGAGTTCATTTATGAAGTGTTCAAAATTCTAGATGCTATGGGTGTCTATTCTAAAGTAAAGTCAGAACTAACCGCCTACAACCTCAAAGACGTGGCACAAGTTTTGTATGAGAAATGGAAGGATGAAAGTCCGGTTATAGAAGGTCAAATTACATGGGGAATTCTAAAGACGACTGTCCTTGATAGGTTCTTTCCCTTGGTATTAAAGTAGAGAAAAATGCAAAAAATCATCAACCTTCGTCAAGGTTGTATGAGCGTGAAGGAGTACAGTCTAAAATTTACTCAACTATAAAAGAATGATTCTTCTATGATTGTGGATTCTACGACTATGATGAACAAATTTCTCATGGGGATATCCGATCAATTGAGTAATGAGTGTAGGTCCACTATGTTGATTCCTAACATGGACATATATCGTCTCATGGTTTATGCCGAACATATTGAGGAGCAAAATCTTAAGCAAGTTGGTAGAGATTTGAAGAAGGTGAGAACTAAAGAGGGGAATTCTAAGAGTATGTTTGAGGAACAAGACAAACCCACTTTCGATAAGAGGTTTTCCTATCAAATCTCTCCTAATTCTCCAAGCTTCAACAACATTAAAGAGTGTACTACAAAGACCAATGGGGAAAAGTTGGTAGATGTGATTTTGATAAGACTCTTTGTGCGAAATGTGATAAGAGACACGAGGGTAAGTTTCTAGTTGGCATGCGAAATTCCTATGGATGTTGCAAGATTGGTTACATGAAGATAGATTTCCCTATAGTGAAATATCAAGGAAGGGAAAATCATCAAGAACAAGAAAGTGCCTCAAATCCGGATGCTTAAAAAAATCACTTTGATGCTATCCAATACCGAGGTGATAAAGAGATCTCATCTGATGCGGATACGGGTATGTTACAATTATTTTCCTTAAATGTGTATAATTTGCTTGATCCCAGATCTACATTGTAATACGTAACCCCTCTTGTAGCATTGAAATTTTAATTACTACCCGTATATTAATTTTTCTTGGTTTGTACCTCGGTGGGTCATTCCATAGTAGTTAGGAAAGTCTATGAAGGTTTTCCTATTTCCGTTCCAAAAAGAGTTAAATTAGTTGTCTTGATTGAACATCACATAAAAGATGTTGATGTTATATCGGGTATGGATTGATTTCATGCTTTCTTTGCCTCTATTGATTGTAAGAGAAGGGTAATGAAATATCAATTCCCAAATGAACCCATTTTTGACTAGAAGGGATGAAACTCAAATCCTAGGTATAAGATAATTTCGTGTTTAATAGTTTGCAAGTTTATTGCAATGGTATATATCACATAGTTAGGGTTATGGATCTTTAATCCAAAGTCCATCTCTTATAGTCGGTACTTATTGTGAGGGATTTTTCACAATTCTGCCATGATAGTATTCTCAGAATCCCTACCAAGCCAGAAATTAACATTGGTATTGATATATTACTGAATATGCAAGTAATTTCAATCCCTCCTTATTGGATGGCCTCGGCCTAGTTGAAAGAACTAAATACTCAAATCAAGTACTTGGTAGATAAGGGTTTTTTTCAACCAAACATATCTCCGTTGGGTGCCCCGATATTGTTTGTATAGAAGAAGGATGGGTATTTGAGAATGTGTATCGACTATCTTCAATTAAACAAATTCACCATAAAATAAGTACTTGCTCCCTAGGATTAAAGACTAATTCAATTAACTCAAAAGAGCTACCTACTTTTCTAAGATTAACTTGATATCGGGTTATCACAAACATAGACTGATGGAGGTTAATATTCCGATGATGGTATTTCGAACAAGATATGGTCACTTTTAATTCTTAGTTATGTCATTTGGTCTAACCAATGCCCCGGCAGTGTTCATGGACCTTATGAATTGAGTTCTTAGAAAGTATCTTCATTTTTTGTGATTGTCTTTATTAATGATATTTTCATATACACAAGGAGTGAGGATGATCATATGAGTCATTTGAGGATATTTCGGCAAGTTCTTAAGGATAACCAGTTTTTCACTAAATTTAATAAATGTGAATATTAGTTGGTGTCAGTTGTATTTCTTGGAAACATTGCCTTGAGTAGAGTGTCCATGGATAGTGTGACTCATGTGGAGGATGATAATAACGAGTTGGTTGAAGAGATTCATTGGTTGGCTCGTTTTTGTTTCTGAGTAGAATACTCTTGAAATAGTGGTTTCATGGTTTGCCATAACTCTTAGTTGTCTTTAGTAGTTAAGGTGAAATCTAAGAAAAACCTTGATCCTCTATTGACGGAGTTGCAGGAAACAATCCTTAGAAAATCTAATGAGTCCTTCTCTCAAGGAGAATATGGGGTTCTTAAGCACCAAGGAAGATTGTGTGTTGAGGATGTGAAAGGTTTGAAGGAATTGATCATGGAAGAGGCTCACGACTCTCGATATTCAATTCAACCAGGTGCCACCATGATGTACCGGGACTTAAGAGAAAGTTATTAGCGAAATGGTATGAAAAGGGACATAGCAGATTTTGTTGCTAAGTGTCCAAATTGATAACTAGTCAAGGCGGAGGATCAAAGTTCAGATGGCCTAACCAAAAATATAGACATTCCAACATTTAAGTGGAAGGATATTAATATGGACTTTATAGTTGGGTTGCCTCTTACTAGAAGGAAAAACGACTTGATATGGGTTAATGTTGATAGATTGACTAAGTCGGTACATTTGTTTCCCATGAAAGTCACTTATTCACCAGAAGACTATGCAAAATAGTATCTCAAAGAAATAGTGAAGTTATATGGAGCCTGTTTATCCATCGTTTCAAATAGAGGCACCCAATTTACATCCCATTTTTTGGAAGATTTCAAAAGTGGGATTTGTACGAAGGTGAATCTTAATGCTCATTTTCTTCCCAATCACTAACTTCAAGGGTAATTGGGATGACCACTTACCTCTGATAGTTTTATCCTACAACAATAGCTACCATTCGACTATCTCTATGGCACTCTTCGAGGTACTTTATAGGAGCAAGTGTATATCCTAGTTGGGTGGTATAAGGTAAATGAGTTTTGTCTACTTTACCCTTATTTCGATAATGAAGCCCTCGAGAAGGTTCACATTATAAAGGATAGGCTAAAAACTCCACAAAGTCGGAAAAAATCTAATGCCGATAATATAAAGAGGGACCTTGAATTCGAAGTAGGATATTTGGTCTATTTTAATATTTCACCAATGAAATGCGTGATGAGGTTCGGAAATAAGGGGAAACTTATCCAATTATTTGAAATTTCCCAATGAGTTTTCCATGATTCACCCGGTATTCCATGTTTCTATTCTCAAAAAGTTTATTGGGGACCCGATTTCCATTGTTCCTTTAGAAGGTTTAGGGATAAAAGAGGACCTTTCTTACAAAGAGGTCTCGATTTAGATATTGGACCTTCATGTTAAGAAATTGAGAAGTAAGCTTTGTCTTTATAGAAATTCTATGGCGGAACCTCCTTGTTGAGGGAGCTACATGGAGGCCGAGGCCGACATGAAGTCCCACTATCCTCTCCTTTTCCCTCTTACTCCTATCCAAGTCTATGGTCAGTAGTTAACTTATATGAATATCGTAAATAATGTTAAACTTATCATGTTTTTTTAATATGTGCATATTATAGTAGAAATTCATGCGTAAGTTGAGTTTTCATGAAACATGTTTCTTATGGTTTGCTTTAACTTAGTATTTTTTGTTCTATATGTATTCATGAAAATTGTATTGGGTATGCTTGATGTTTTTACAATAAGAAATCATTATGTAAAACTCTTGATGTTCAAAATAAGCTCATATTGAAATGGAGAAGGCAGTTCCTCCTAATATGATGTTAAAAGATTGAGATCTTACATTTTGTTCCTATGTATAAATTCTATGATTATATAGTGAAAAGAGTGGAGAATTCCTCCAATAATATGTGACTCATTTGATATATATTGTTGTTGGTTGGGCTGCTAGTCTTCAGTCTCTTCTTTCTATAATGGTCTAAATGTATCATTCGGGGATGAATGTTTTTAAGGGGGGAGTATTGACACACCCGAGAAATTCTATGACCTAGAGTAGCGCTTCCCAAAATAACTAATGATGATTTTATACCTAAATGAATGTAATAATCAACTTGTGTAAGAAGTGTTAGAACCAAAATGCTATGAAACGACCTTGATGTCCGCAAACTAGCGAAGTTGAACTAGTGAACGTCCTTAGATTTTAGGATGGTTTGGGAGTATTGGTTGAAGTCTAAAACTTGTGCATGGAGAGAGCCAGTCTGCGTCGCGGAAATTACACACCCCATGCAAAAAATTTGGTCTTCAACGCGAACACATCGCAAAATTATTTGTTCGTAAAAATATATTTGGAAATCTTGAAGAAATAGCTACGCAGCGCGGACTTGTTTCCTTAAGAAAATATAAAATTCGAATCGGAGTTTAACCTCATTAAATGGTCAACTTATGTGCGGGGATTTTTGGTAATTTATTGGAGGGGTATATATTATTTTCCATCAGTTTTCCATCACAATCACTCACACAAATCAAAACCTCAAACTAAATCACAAAAGATCTCCCTTCTCTCTACATTATTTCTCTACGCATCCCCTATTGAAGAAGCTTTGAATCTTGAACAATACAAAATCCCTGAATTTTCTACTCAATTTTCGTGGTGATTCATCTTTAAGGTATCGTTTCTTCACTTCTGGGATTCTATTCCTCGAGAGGTCCCTCAAAAAGATGATTTCTAAATCCCCCAAATCTAGGGTTTTCTTCTACACATAGGTCTTCTTGGAATAGAGAAATTATGAATCAATTGAGATGAATTTTGTTGTTTATGAGAATAAATATGTTTAATTGATGATTTCCTATGAGAATTGTCTAGACCCATGTCCCTCCCACAATTTCATGAAAACCTTGAATTAATATGGTGAATTGTGAAGATCATGAATATGTAGATTGACTACATTGTTGTTAACTATGTAATTGGTTCTTGAATATAATTTTTTTATGTAATTTGTTATGTATTGTTGGTAATTGAATTATTAAGGCTCTTGGAAGGGACGAGCAAGGTATGTTGATTGGTTCTTCTTGAATTAAATCTTAAATTAAGAGGTCCTTAGATAGTAATGCTTCTATGTCTAATATCTGGTTATGATGTGATGCTAGATATTCCATCTTAACCCTAAGACATTGAATAGGACATGAATTATGTATGCATGATATAATGTGAATATTATATGATTGCGAGTAGTTTCTCATGATTATAGAAAAGTTTAGTCGAAGGTTTACTCACTTGTGAATTGGTGTCTAAAGTAAAGGATTGTTCTCACTTATGATAACATATGTGCTAATATAATAGGATGTTTACTTAGGGGTCTATAAGAGGCTAATATGAACTTGTATGATGAAATACTATGATAACAATATGGAATAATTGTTTTTCACCGAAAGGGCACTAAAATGAGATGGAGGTCTCATGTTTGTAAGCCCAGCCTACCACATGGGTTTATTCACGTTAGTACGTCCTGATTCTCAATATATTTGTCGTCTCATGAGATGGAAACCTTCACGTTCATTAAATCAAGGTCTCTAGAAACAATCTCCTTGACCCATAACTATGTGCCCACATAGGCCTAGCTTAGTGATCCACCTAGATAGTTATGTATGAATGGTTGCACCTTAGGTAAGTGTTAACCCTATCTTTTCGGTATGGGAGTAGAACACCGGATTCCATGTAGCTCACGTGGTATCATGTAGGTTATTTCACTTATTTACCTAATGTAAAAGTAAATGAACAAGTTATGTATGCCTACTCTTATTAGGGTTGTTATAAACGTAACTACATAATGTGAGGGAGGTATGGGATTCATTGCACTTAGAAATTGCACATGTGGAATCGTAAACGGTTGTTCTAGTAGCGTTCTATTATGATTATGATTATAATTATTTTGATAAGCTAAGAGCAGTATTGAGGAATGTTATGAATGTATGAGAATATGTTATAAGTATGAAGTGGGTTGCTTAATATGATACATAACTTTGGATTAGGTTATGGGGCTTTATCCTTGGCATTGCAAAAGTGTTTCATGGGTAGTTTAATTGGTTTGTCTGATATTATGTTGAATTTTCTTATGATTCTTATATATGTGTACATATTGAGTTAAATTGAACAAAAGAATGATTTTTACTAAAATCATTTTTCTCATGCATTGGTGACTTTTGTGCATAGAAGTCACACTTAGTACATGTGGTTTGTACAAACCCATATTTTCAATATTTTTCTTGAAACATTTTATGTTTTAAACCACTTAGGAGATTTGTGGCTATTTTAGAATAAGACTTGGATCTTTCTCACGTCAATAGGTGAGTCCCCATGAGTTTTTTTTGTTAGAGAAAGTGATAAAGCCTTAGAAGTTTTGCTATGTTTTGAGACAATTATTCCATTCTCATATTGAGACTTTTATGTAGCCTATATTGCTATATTTTAATATACTAAAGGATATGCCCAAACTATTGTGATTATCTTTTTAGATGGTTAAATATGAGACGGACTATTAGACTATGTCGTTGATAAATTTTAAGTGATAATCCTATGTAAGATTCATAAGTGAGCGTTCTATATAAACCCCATATACGATACGCGAGAAGTCTAATTATACTTCGCTATATAGAAAACTTTTAATTTTTCCACAATTTTTTATCTATGATTTGTGATGATGAATTTTAAGGTCTTGTCGAAGTCCTCTTTGAGAACAAAGGGGACGGTTATAAATATGGGTATTTTGAGTCGTAACACTTTCTAACCTATGATATAATTCGACGAATGGTATGGGCTTTTCTAAGTGCTCTCTGAAGAACGTGACTCCGCAAATATCTAGTGGTGCTCCCTCGTCGTAACAAACTTTGTATCAGAGCATGTGGTTGAAGTAATATTAGCATTGATTTCTCATTGAACAACATTCACGTAGATTCTTGTAAATGTGTCTAAAGCGCGCCACACGTCTAAATGAGAGTCTATGTGAAGTTCATCAATTCTCACTAATTTGTAAATTTAATAGTCGTGCCTCAAGAGTGGTAACTCTATATGTCCTTTTCTTTTGATACTTTTCATGTTGATATAGTGGATGACTACGAGTCGGGCAGCCGCAGGGAGACTATCGTAAGATTTGTCTAATGCGGGAGTTCCTCCTAATACAACAAAGCTCCTCCACAAGGCAATCAAGATCTTTTGCAAGACCAAGCTTTGTTAATTCCTCCACTTATGATCGATGGAGAGATAAGATTGGCATTTGTGATTTTAGCTAAATATATAACTGCTAAAGCCAAAGCGGTAGCAACTCCATCTAAATCCATGATGGATATAGCAAACTGGACGGTTGGACCCTGTGTTCAAGAACATGATTGCACTATGGCTTATCGGCTGAAGGGTTTCACAAGGATGAACCCTCCAAAGTTCATTGGGTCTAAGGTGGATGAAGTCCCCCATGATTTCCTTAATGAGATCTACAATATCTTGTAATCTATGGTATTGAGTTCTAATGGAAAGGCAAAACTAGCCTCCTATAAACATAAGGATGTGGCTCAAACATTCTATACCCAATGAAGAGACTATAGGGCTTTGAAAGCGGATCCTATAAAACGGGAGGTGTTTCGAAGGGCTTTTCTTTATAGGCTCTTCCCAAGGGAGAAAAAGGAGTTTAAAGTTGAATAACTAATCAACGTTTCATCAACCTTCTACAAGGAGGTATAAGTGTGCAAGAGTACACGTTGAAGTTCACTAAGTTGTCCATATATGCACCTTCCTTGGTGTGTAACCGAAGGGTTGAGGTCAGTCACTTTGTTACGGGAGTGTCTAAACATTTAAGTGAAGAGTATCGTTTAGCAATGCTCCATGACAAAATGGACATTTTTAGGTTTATGGGGCATGCTCAACATGTCAAGAAGACTAGACTCGAAAGGAAAAATAGGGAGTTTAACAGGGCCAAGTCTTTTGAGTGAGGTACTTTCAAGGGTTTGATTGAAATTCAAAACAAGCCTATATTATATAAGAGGGTTTCCAACCAAGTCACTTCAAATTTCTTGAAGTCTAACAAGTATATGTTTTCTAACCCTATGTCCAAAAAAAAGAAGCGGGAATTCACCTAGCAAGAAGCCTACTTGTTCAACCTGTGATAAGAAGCATTGGGGTGAGTATCTTGTTGGGACAGAGAATTTCTTTGGGTGTGGTAAGAGTGGTCATAAGGTTAAGTATTGCGCTAATGTGAGGAGTTAAGAGAATGGGAGTAGTCGATCTCAAGCAAGAGGCAGTAGTTCCAATTGTCAAAAAAGGAACCACTTCTATGGTCTAGGCTCTAGGGGTGAACAAGAGAAATCTCCAGTTGTGGTCACATGTATTTTACAAGCCTTATGTATTGACGTTTATGCTTTACTAATCCTGGTGCTACTTTATCATTTTTAACTCCTCCATTATATACAAATTTTGATGTTCTACCTGATGAGTTTACTGAACCTTTTTGGGTTATTACACCGATGGGTGACTCCGCTGTGGCTAGAAGAGTCTTTAGGAGTTTCACTTTATTTTTGCCCAATAGAGTTATATGGGTGGATTTAGTAGAACTTGGTATAGTTGTATGATTTTTTTGCTTTCATTGATTGTCGAACAAAGGTAGTTAAGTTCAATTTTTCTAATGAACCCATCATAGAGTGGAAGTTAGAAAATTCTATTCCTAGCGGTAGTATCATTTGTTGTGTCACGGTTGGGGAGCATTCCCTAGACTAAACCAGCATTGTCATCCTCGGATATGACTAAGACAAGCCTTTTATTATTCGTCAGTACATATTATAGTTTAAAATGCAGAAAAATTAAATCTTTTCATACATATCTATATAATGAAGTTGACATAGACATCTCGCATCATACACATATAGTATACATACACTCCTCACATATGAAGCTTACATAGGATTCCCACTTATATAAAATAATCGATACATACGAATTAGGCTAATAATTTGTTTGATATTGAAATATCTAAAATGAGTAAAAATGTCTGACATAGACAATACAAAGTCAACATACCATTATAGGCGTACATCAATATTCAAATGATAATGGAATAAACAATGCCTTTATTACAACAAAATTCAAATCTACAAGAATAAAAAATGTAACATCCCCAAACATTAGGACCTACCAACAATTGGAGAAAAGAGTCCAAGTCTTTTTTAATTGGCATTCAACGAACTCAATGGTGGGAACCTACATAGTTATAGAAAAACTAAAAATATGGTTTAGTACACCACTTGTACTATGTATTGAAACATATGCATATATAATCTTAGACAACATGCATAAAGGGACATTTTGTTCAAAACCATGCTCGTTACTTTCAAAAACCTTATGCACAACAAAGAACACATATAAACAAATGACCATATATTCCTTAAGACAAGACAATATATAACCTAAGACTAACAGTATCAATAAAGTCAAGTCGACATGAATAGTGGTATATCAAGAGTATATCACCAAAGGAACTCCAACATAATGTTATAACAACAATGCATGTAAAATAATTCATAACGCCACAACATATACATGACCCTTACTCACAGACCATTACTAAGCTTACAAGTTCAATGATCAAGTGAAGTCCCATAACCCCCAAACAACATAGTAAACAAAACAAAGGATAACAAGAAATATGTAACTTCACATAACATAGCATCATGAGTAGTCATCATCATATTTTCCAATCTAGACCAATAACATGTTCATGAGTGAAACTAACATCATATAAAATTTTCCAATGTAAAGTCATCATATATATTTCATACATATAATAATTACATAAGAAAAACCTCCTAGCACTTCACTCAAGGAAAATTACTGCATTATATAGGTAGAGTCTCTATCTAGACTAAGTCAAATGTCACATCCTTGTTTACCCCTAGACGTAATCTGCGTCGTTATCCTTTTGAAAGACTTTAACTAGCCTCTTAGTTTCATGTCATTACATTCTGTGAGGGCCTGACTTCTATGCACATTTTTAATTATCTCCAATAAATTAATTCAATGTTAGTTAATTATATAGGGGTTTATGGAAGTATAATTAACTTTGTTAAAACCCTATATAAATTCCTTACCTAATTAAGACTAACTAAACTCTCATAATTCACAATCCCAAAATTCTCTTCCTTCTCTCTTCTTTCTCTCTCTTGTAAAGATATCCATTGATGACCAAGTTAGGGGAGGTTTTAAGAGCTTAAATTATTCAGGTTTCACTACCAATCTTCATAAATTATTAAGGTGTGATATCTAATTCACCTTTGAGACATCTATCCTGAAAAGGTTCCTTCAAACTAATTTTTAAAGTTGAGTTTTCATGTGGGGTTCATCCAATAAAGAAATTTATTTTATGAATTTACTTATTTATGATTTTTCTTGGAAAGTATTAATAGATTACCAATTATTCTAACTAATTATGATGTATCTTGATGGGTTGGTCTAATTTGTAGAAGACAACTTTTACCTCTTAACCCATGCTTATGATCTTGATATGATTTGTTTAATGTTCGTTCAATTGACTTGGTTATTGATTTAATTACTACTAGATGGTTTTATTCTATCAATAGTGCATATATTAGGATGAATTAGTCCTATCCTAGTTCTTGCGAAATTTTATCTAGGTTATGTAGTATGTCGTGAATGGACCAGAGTATCTTGTCTTAAGCTATGAACTAGTGATGAATTGTGATATAGTGATTCAATTAACGTTTTTATAATGTTGGTTATTGACCTAAGAATAAACTATAACCTAATTGGGTTGAATTAAGGATTGATGGTAATACCTGGATAATGGATTATGAAGGATACTTGGTATGTCTAATGATCCCTATCACTTTAAATTATGGTTAATTGTGATTAAATCATGATTTATTGTATTAGGATTGATAGGGTTGGAATTGTTATTTAATTTAAATATCTTTATTATGATTTGAGTGGTTTTGGCTAAGATGTAGATGTTATAAGGATGTGGAATGATTTACCAATAAGCCTTATTATGAAGTTATATATGTATGTACTAACCTCACTTATATGAATCATAATGAATGGATTTATACTCATGAAATTCTTATTGAGATATGATGAAGATGATTATGTAAGGGATAGACGGTATGACCTAAACTAAGTTGTGAATGATAATAAAGGCTTAAAGATATTTGAAAAAGAGACTCTAGGTTAGCACCAAGTAAGCTAGAGTGACGAGTGTCCCTTCCCACATTAGGAAGGTAGGAATACTAATGTACTCTTGAGATTGGAGATTGTAATTAATTAAAAATAAAGAGGGTCCCAATTATATCACTTAGTTCTTGAACTATGTTGCCCCCCTACGAATACTAGCTAGTGGATCCACATAGTTGCTATGTTAATATATTGGTACTACCTTGGAAAGTAGTGAAACTTCTTTCAGTGTAGGGTTCCATTAAACCAGATTCACAATTACATAATGTGGTGTATGTAAATTAAGGCAAGATGTTCACAAAAGGTAAAATGAAGTAATGAATAAACTCCAACAAGGATAAACTAAGAGGTTTAGCTGTGTCTAGGTAGGTGTATGGGACTCTGCATATACATTGCACTACTAGACTTGAGGGATGTCTTAGAAGGATGATCTTATGTATGTATACGTTTATACATGTGAATGATATGTATATGATGATTGTATATGTAAATAATTTTATGTGGCTTAGGTTGTCCTTATGAATATGTATTTGACCTCTATAGATAAAAATGATGATATGAATTCTTAAATGATGTGTCTTGTGAAATTGGATGTTGGTCATGGTTCTTGTTGAGTTTATTGATTAAGGTTATGGGGCTTTGCTTAGTAATTTTACTTGTTAACTTAATGAGGATTCATGGGTGATTGTATTTCATTAAAGATGCATTCAACCGGATGATATGCATGTTGAATTGACTAGACTTGATATTATTGTTTTGTGATATACATGCATATAACTAAATAAACATGTATTAGTGGTTGGTATGGTCTTGTTAAATGTGCATGAAGGTTTTAAATGAAAAGTCATACTCATTTAAATGTCCTTTTTCTTAGCATGATTTTAAAGTATGTGTGCGTATGATCTCAAACATAGTAAAAGTTGTGTACTAACCCCATTTCCCCCCATTTCTCTATCATTTTAGGTTCCGATCATTCATGGATCTTTGAGACGACTTTTAAGAAGACTTGGAATTTCTAAATAATCATAGTGGGTAGGTCCTTACTTACCAAAGTCGATGCCAATATCGAGCATATGAAGGTATTTTATTTTTAAGACTTATGTTCTTTCTCTTTCATTTTAATACGTATTGTATAGCCTATATGTGGCTCTTATACATTTATATACGGTCTATACCAAAAATTTCTATAATCTTGTTTGATTGTTATGAAATGAGACAATCTTTAAAGAATATGGTCTATCTTTATATATACTTATGTGCAATAAAAGTAGAAGACTATGTAACTTTCCTATAAGAAGGGTCTATGCATACTCGCTATAAATATATATTATGTGTTTGTAGAGGTCTATGTAAACCTCAGTGTATAAGTAATGATAAGTTTTAAATTTTTCCGCATTTTAACCTATTATTGTAATAACTTATATTAAGAGGCTAGTCTTAGTCCTCAAAGAGGACGCTGCCGCCAGTTACTTCTAGGGGGTGCTCCCCGCATGTGACAGCTTCTATTAAATAGACATTTATGGAAAGGTTTGTCAAAGTAACATAGTGATATAACGCCAATATTTACCATCCTTAGTCTTTTTCACTAATTTGAGGAACTGGTGTTGGAGGTCTAGGAATGGTGACCACTTTCTGAGATACCTTTACTTCTTTCGCTGCATTGTCCTCTAATTCACTACTAGGTTCCACAACCTCTTTATCTTTCCTCATCTCACCTACTACTATCAACGAAATAGAAGGATCAATGGTTTGCTTGCCTCCTCGAGTAGTGGCTGTCATGCACTGCCCATAATTTTTAGGATTTTGGAAGGAATTTCAAGGAAGATTTCCTGGTTGGTTTGGATTCACAGTAGTAGAAAAATTTGAAATTTATAACTCAAGATGCTTAATCGATACCGCATGTGAATCAACCTTCTTCCGAATGTTAGCTAAATCACTTCTCAATTCCATGGAGTTCTCATCATTAGCATCAAACATCCTTATCATTTTCTGTAACATATCTTCAACTTGCGCCATACTACCTCCACCATTCCTAGGAGTAACTTCCCTATTTTAAGGTTTAACATATGGACAACTTTGATGATTCTTGTTACCTTAGATACTCCTATTAAAGTTTTGCCGCGGTGGTACTTAACCTCCTGAGCATACTTACCCTCTTAATTGTAGTAACCATAGTTTAAACCTTACATTCGTTGACCTTGATGCCAATTGTTCTCATTGGAGTCTTGGGCGTTTCGTCAAAACCACAACCCCCCGGGTAAGATCATTCACTACATAATATCCTCTTTATAATAGTACTCATCCAATGGCAGTGGTAGTTTAGTCAAGTAAGTCAGCGCATTTACATTCTCTGCACCTCAAGGAATAAGTTCCAATAGCAACCTAAGCTAAGTTCTCGTTCGAGACATCTCCTCACAAACCTCATCTAAAGCTTAATTGTGTGTAGTTTGCACTGCAAAGGTGTTTCAACCAGTCTCTGACTTTTTAGTACTCCAAGCCTTATTGCTGCAAGAGATTTTCTCCAACTTTTCTCCGATCTCGGCATATGTACACTCACCGTACAAACCTCCTGCAACAGTAATGAGTATTACTTTATTGTTTTAATCCTAACCCCAATAGAAGTACTCTTTCAATGACTAATCATCAACGTGGTTGTTTGGGACACCTCTCACAAATGTAGTAAATCAATCCCAAGATCTACTAAACGACTTCCGAGGTAGTTCCACAAAGTTGTTCACTCTATCCTTGTGCTTGATATTCTTGTACACTGGGTAATAACCTGCTAATAATAGATCCCTTAACTAATCCTATGTATAATGGAATTGTGGGGTAACTCTATAAACCATACTGCGGCATTTCCGATCAGTGACAAAGGAAACACTCTCAGCACGATGAAGTTAATATCTAGGTTTGGTCTCCCCACACAACTCTTTCACACATAACTCAGTTTGTCTACGGGATCATAGGGATCCTTTGATGGTAGCCTTCTAACAAACACCTTGCGGTGGCATCTGTATCAAACTACTAGTTTTCAAGAACTTGTACCATGGGGTAGATGATGTAGGAAAGGTGGTCCATAAGAATCAGTGATGTTACATTTCACCTATAGAACTATTGAGGGTGTTGGACGGGGGCTGCATCCTCAAAACATCATTAACATGATTTCCACAACTACTTGATTGTGACCCTCAATTGGTTGTGTATGCTGACGAATAATCCTATCACCTAGATTGACTGTATTTTGTTTATTTTCCATTCTTCCCAGTGTACGGTTAAGTTCATGATCAAATGGAATGAGCAGTTCTTCTCGGATCCGTCTACTTGGCATACACTAGATCTAGACTTAAAAATGAAAAAAAAAAAGAAAACTAAAATCAGGAAATCGTTGACAAAACTTTAATAAGGTTAAAAAAGTTGATCTAAAAGAAAAAATACACCAACAACGATGCTAAAATTTGATACGCTCAAATTACACTCCCTAAAGAAGCGTAAACAGTCGTATCAAGTAAAGAACCCAACTAGTATGTTGGGGTCGATCCCCCAAGGAAAATGGTTTAGGCTTAACTTCAATGTATAATTATATCTATTTACTCAAACTCTTTCCGAAAAGAAGTAATTAAAGAGGGGGGTTGGAGAAATTAGTTTCTTTACAATTTATAAGTAAATAAGCAAGAAAAATTAGTGATTTAGTTTTTTTATCATGTTGTGAGATAAACTAGTGTATAAGTGTTGCCGATAGGTTCATAACTATATATTCCTAGCAATCAAAATTCTACCCTAATCTTTTGCATTCAAAGTGATAAATTAGGTATCTCTAAGTCCTTGGTCAAGCATCCAGAGATTTTTTCACCTCGTACATTTGTCCAGCTACGTGTGTATAAACTATTAATACTTTATATTAAACATCATAATAAATGTATGAGTTTGTTATTCTTCGCGCCAATCGACACTAGCCATTAAGATAGCATCCCACTAAATCTATGTTGATAACTCTTTTCTTATTGACTACCTCCTTTGTCTGGCAAGTACTGACAAGGCGAGTTTTATCGTTTGCCACTGTTAAAAAGACTTGTAAACAAAAGAATTATCAATACATGCAAAAACCTATACAAGAATTGTTATTTAGCTAGGTTTACTTTGTTCATCACCTATGGTTCCCACAACCCTAGTTTTTTATTAAGTTACTTATGCAAAAGATAACACAATTCATTATTCGAAAGGCATAAATCATGACCTTACTTTGAAAACATAAAGAAAAAACCAAAAAAAAATTATTTGAAACTGTAAATAATACTTGAACCCAAATCCAAAAATTCAATTATTGCTATTGTTTACAATGAATCTCCAACAGAAAAAAATAATAATACCAACAATGTCTAACCCCAAAAATGAGGTTTTAATCCCCATTTGTAGAAAACATTTTACTTAATTAACAGAAATTAAAATAAGGAAAGTTTTCCAAAAAACATGATTGTAATCGACGACTTCCATAGATGGATTGTCGATGGAATCATGGTCCTTGACTGCTTCCGTTAGTCCAGACTTAGAATATTGATTTATTCCTTCGGATGGCATCATCTTTGAATCCATCAATTGACCAACAACACAATCCATCGATTCACCTACGGTCCGACGATGCCCTCCAGTGTTCTATCATTAGAATTTCTCCAACATCGGTTGCTGGATTATCTCTAATAACATTGACAATTAAGCAGAACTGTCCGTCCAACACATGGAAAGATTTCGGTGAGTTTTTTGCATTAGTTTGAACTGCCATTGATCATCACCACCTACGGACCATCGATATAACGATAGGCCATCGATGGACTTCATAGGTCGCCTTTGCACTTTTTTCTAGTTGCCTTCTGCAATTTTGTTCTGGACATTGTCAATGTAAAACAAACATAAAAATATGTTAAAAACATCTACAAAGAAACTCTAGACACATACAACTCTTAAGGAAAAAAGCAACAAAACCACTGTGAAATCATTGTACATAAGTCAAGTATCTAATGAAACATTGACTAAGTCCTCGAATATATGAGGACATACCCAGTCTTGAGAGAGTCGACTTCACAAGTTTTTCCTCCAAAGATTTTACTTGTCTCCAACATATACTTATAGAATATAGAAATTTATGGTATTAGTAAAAACATTGTACTAAGTATGACATTATCCAAAAAGACATGTAAAAAGGGAATTAATTTTAAACATATGAGTCATGCTATTTGAGAAAAAAACTTCATGAATCATGTTTTAAAGCTTCATATAAGTTATCATGCATTACTTGGAGTAGCACTCTCACAATCCTCAACATAGTCATATTTACAATAAACCATTTATCACATAAACTTCCCTATCAATAGTTATCCTAAGACTAACTTAAGTAATACATGAGGAGGCTACACATACAACCTCTTCAATTTATACCTAGGTTATCCTTATGGCTTACAAAAAATAAGCATAGTTTATTATGACTCAACAAGTATTCAATACTAAAGTCACTATAGGAAACATACATATGCTTAGGAACTTCACATAAAAAACCATCAACAAAAAAAAAACGTAGTGCAAGGTTAAAGTAGCATCATATACTTCTCCTTCCACCATAGTGACCCATAAGAATTCTCTTAGAATAGGCATCTCACATTAATCATGTACAAATATTTCATCATAGAAGACATAACATCAACATGGTTTCTTTAACATTAGACGTAAAGTCACAGTACTTACTTAAATATGAGAATTGGCTGCGCTTCACAAGGTCACCTCTAGATCTTGGGTTCTGGAATTTATTTTACGAAAGAAGGGTTCATCCTTCCCCGTATCTCAGGATAAAATTATCCCATCATGTGCTATCTACACGACGCGCTCTTGGTCCCACATCTTAACTACATGGCACTTTCCTTGCAAATATTTGGGTCCTCTTTAGGGACCCATCGGATGATCCATGAGGAGTCGTACTCACACTTTTTGACCCTTGTTATGTACATATATTTACTAGGGTAATTCTTACTTGTTTTAGACACCAAAAAGAACCTAAAAACATGCCCCAAAATCAAGGACACACTAGCACACACACAAGGCTAGTTTTCGAACATCTTGGTCATCCCTTGCCGTTTGACTTCCATACTTCACCAACTGACTTATTTAACTAAATTACATCATTTTAGATCTTTAATAACTTATGAAACACATTTAAAGATCTACTTTTACCTATTTCATTTTGAGGCTTGTAACATTTAAATATTTGGAATACCACCCTCAAATGATCCATATGTTCTCTTTCATTCTTTAATAATTTTAGAAAACCCTATTCACTAGGTCCATAAAAGTCACCGTGGTATTAGTTATAAAAAAATACATCACTAGGAAGTCATAGTGACCATAGCTATTTCTAAAATCCGTTTTAGGTACATCATAAGATCTTATCCTTAGTTGGTGATACCCCAACCTCAAGTAAATAATATAAAAGTAGCTTGCCCGTTGGAGTTGATCAAATAAGTAGTCAATCTGAGGGAGAGGATATTTGCTTTTAATTTTGACCTTATTGAGTTGACAATAATTAATGCACATTCTAAGGGACCCATCCTTCTTCTTCACAAAATTAACTGAAGCATCCCATGTTGAAATAGTAGGTTGAATGAAACCTTTATCTAGTAAATCCTTGAGTTGATCATTAAACTCTTATAATTCGGCCAGATCCATGTGATAAGGAGGAAATGAAATGAGATTTGTATCCAGTAATAAGTCAATAAAAAAATTAGTTTCCCATTCGGGAGGAATTTTGGGAAAGTCATTAGAAAAAACTCCCGGAAAGTCTTTAACTATGGGACCGACTATATTGGAGAAATGTCGAACGAAAGATCTTTAACACTTACAATATGGTAAAGAAACTTTTTATAGATCACTTTACATTCTTTTAAATAAGAAATGGTACGAGCTCTAGGAATTTTTTCACCCTTCTCTACTCTAACAAAGGTTCATTAGGAAAATTTAATTTCACTACTCTTGTCCTACAATCAATGGAAGCAAAACAAGCATGCAACCGATCTATTTCGAAAATAACATCAAAATAAACCACATCATGTTCTACCAAATCCAACCATCTAACAATATTGGGATATAATATATGACAACTTCTTAAGTGTCTCTTAGCCACAATAGTCTAACCCACTGGGATAATAACCGTAAAACGTTCAATTAACCCATCGGGTAGAACATCAAATTTTCTATCTTCTAAAGAAGTTACAAATGAAGAGGTAGCACCGGGATTTAATTAAACATAAACATCAATAAAGTCTTCTTGCAAAACAACTTTGATACCTCAATGGCCCGAACCTACATTGTTTGGGAAAAAGGGAAAGAACATGGGTTAGTACAACCACATGAACTAAGTATGGAAACACATGCAAGTAACACCGTTAAAACCATGCCTAAACGGAGATTTGGTCAAACCCATTCTAAGTCTCATTGAAAAGCCTTTATGCATAATTAAGAAAATATACAAGCCATTACACATAACATCACATAGGACAAATCCATATTCAACACAAGACCAACATAGTCATAATGTCAAGTCAACATGAATATTATCAACATAAGCTCATATCAACATTAACAACATAATATTAAGATTGTATAGGCATGAATAGATCCAACATAACATTATTATAACAATTCATGTACAAGAGTTCATACCATCACCACATATAAGACCCTTACTCATGACCCCTATCCAACTCTACAAGTGCAATGCTCATGTGAAGTGTCAACATTTCATATATCTTCATATCATGCATGTTATTCATTATATATATCAATTTAGACCAATAGCGATTTCATAAATATCACAAGCATATATGAACAAACCCCTAGGACTTCCCTCAAGGTCAACTTGTGCCATGTATAAGTAGAGTCCCATACCCCTACCTACACTAAGTATAACCCCTTAAGTCACCCTATTAACAATTTTCATTTCATTACTTTATTCATTCATTTTACTTCAGAAAATAATTGCCTTAACGGACATAGACCATGTGAGCTAACCATGGAATCCGGTGTCATGAAACCATAAACTAAAAAAGGTGGCCATTTGCCAAGGTAGAACAAAAACATGGGAGTATCATTCTAGATAGATCAACTAGTTAGTATTCCTATGGGGGAAACATAGTTACAGAACTAGGATACATGGTAGAGAGCCTCTTTATGGACTATTGTATTGTAATCTCCATCTAATGAGAACCATTGTGAACCTAAATTCGCACATTGTGATGGGACATTTCTCAATGCTAAGATAAAGTCTCTTTTTGAAATGTCTTTAAGTCATTCTTAATCATCATAACATAATACAGTCCATAGAAGACTAACCCCTTATGTAGTTATCTCATTAGGTATTGCATGAGAATGCCCTTTCATAAAAACCCTTTATTTGTCAGATAAACACATTTAAATCATCATATCATAGTAAGGCACACAAGTTATTCACATTCAACATTGTATCATCATACCTTAACATGTTATCACAATTAACATAATCAAGACATTTCATTACATTGATAACATAATCAACATCTTAATCTAATCACACATAATACTTCTATTGAACATCATCACCAAGTATGAGTGATCATTGGAGTAAAAGGATTTAAAATTATAAAGTCTTACAAACATAGCCTTACTAAGCCTCGTCAAGATCTTACCATCAATCCAACCATATTCATCCATAAATTTACTTAACAAAACCATATGATAGTAATCTCTACATAAACTAAGTCAGTTGTATCATCACTACTCATATCAACTTCAATTCACAACCTAGTGTAGGGGAAAAAATGCTTCAATCATGATTTATTCCATAAAAATAGGCCAAATACAAAAAACTACAATAATTTACCCATACACAATCACAATATATCAATCATAATCAAATAAAATTAACATCCAATCCATTTGAAAGATCAATTTCAGAATTAAAAGAAAACCCAAGATTTTGGCAACTTTAGAAATCAACATTGATTAGCCTCTTAAGGAAAGAATTCCCAAGAGTGAATAGATTCCATACCTTTTTAATTCTTATGAAATTGGATAATAAATATTGAATCTCTATTCCCTAGTGAAATTGACCTTGGTCTTTAATGGTGTCTTTGGGAAACAAAGAGAAAGTAGAAAGTTGGAGAGAATTTGGGTTTGGGAAATTTGTGGTATTAGGTTAGCTTAATAAGGTTAATGTTTTATATAATCCTTAAAATAAATTAACTA
Organism: Solanum peruvianum; assembly: GCA_027705065.1. Lineage (NCBI taxonomy): Eukaryota > Viridiplantae > Streptophyta > Magnoliopsida > Solanales > Solanaceae > Solanum > Solanum peruvianum. The sequence continues at coordinate 34,077,638 of JAKWJD010001763.1, read as the reverse complement.
ATCTTTTCTTAAACCTTAATTAAAAAATCAACCAACTAACTAATTAAGTCACTTACTAATAACTTATGCAGTGAAATAGACCCTCAAACGATGGCTGCCCGTCGATGGGGAGTCGATCAAATGACGACACCGTATTGGAGAGTCGTAGTTTGATTCAGAGAATATATATTATGGACATTTTTGAAAATGGATAAGTGTCAACCAACGGAGCCATCGATGCAATGTCAATAAATCGACGGCTCGTTGATTGGTTCGTTGATGCACACTTTCAAGTTGATAACTTTGGAGTCAAATTGAAAGGTCCTCTCCATGGGCCCTTAGGGTGGTTTAAGGGGAGTCGTACCCTGACGTTTTAAACCTAAACACACTCCTATATATTAATAAAAGATTTTACTAATTTCATTAAATTTCGACTCCTAAAACCCCATGAAGCATGCCAAAGGACACTAACCTCAATTTCACTAGTCTCCGGATGTCATGGATGTTTCTTGACATTTTGCCTCTAACTAACTAGGTTGAATACATTATTTTAGGCATATGAAAAGTGTTTCAAGCCTTAGTTTATCACGCGAGGCTCTAGACCAAGTCATGAACTTTCATAGTGTTACATTATGTTTAGAATGAACTATGATGGTAAATTCTCTGCTGGCATGGATGCTTGTTTCGATTGTGGTAAGAGTGGTCACCGGATAATGGATTCTCAATTACATACTATTAAGGGAAGAGAAGGAAAATAAGATGCGCCTAGTCGTAAAGGTTCAATTAATCATAAGAAGAATTGATTATATGCTCTTCAAACTTGACTTGATTAAGAGGATTTTCCCGATGTAATTATAATTATGTTAAAATTATTTCATCTTGATGTTTATGCTTTTATTGATCAAGGTTCTACTTTTTCTATTCTGACGTGATATTTAGCTATGAGATTTGATTTTTCTCCATATGTGTTGTTAGACTGTTTTTATGTCTCTACTCTTATTTATGACTGTATTGTGGCTAGGAGAGTCGATAGAAATTGTCCCATTTCCGTATACCATTGAGTAACTAATGTTGATTTTGTAGATCTAGATATGTTAGATTTTAATGTTATTTTGGGTATGGATCGACTCCATTATGTATGCATCTGTTGATTGTAAAACCTGAGCTGTTAAGTTTCAACTTCTAAATAAGCCCTTCATAGAGTGAAAAGGGTGAAATTTTATGCCTAAGGGTCAGTTTATTTCATAACCTAAAGCTATAACATTTTTTTCTAAGGGGTGCATATATCATCTCGTATGGGTTGGGATACGGATTCCAAAACCTTTTTCTTGATTCGGTTCTTGTTGTAAATGAGTTTCCGTAAGTATTACACTGTTATCTACCTGGTTTTCCTCCTTAAAGGGAAATAAAATTTAGTATTGATATTCTCATACATATGCATCCTATATTCATGTAACGACCTGTTTAGTCGTTTTGAGCAACATAGTTCATTTCTGGAAAAACTGGCTGGAACGACGAGTGTCACGACGGACCGTCGTGGTCACGACGGCCCGTCTAGGAGGTGTCGTTCCAGGACACTTAGAATTCTTCAAATTGGATATTAAAAATCGACTCTCTGTAAATTGTGACGGACCTGCAGGACGCGCCGTCACATACACGATGAACCGTCGTGAGTTGCCGTTGCATAACACTTCAACTTTTGAGAATTTGGTGCAAGAAACGAGTTTCTGACCGTCATGACGGAGGTGCAGGACGGACCGTCACAGGGGTGACGGGCCGTCACAGACCACCTGGAATTTGGGAGGTTGCGACGGCCATCGTGACGGACCGTCGCAGGCACGACGGCCCGTCACAGGTCACGCAGATCCCAGTCAGAATAGGATTTCTCCACACGTTTTAAGGGTCGTTTTGGACTATTCTTTCCTTAATTATAAAGATTGAGGGTTTATATTAATAACTCAAATCCTTGAGGGATAAAAGAGGTAACTTTGGGTTAATTAGTGGGGTTTTATTGTCCTCTTTTTACACTTAATTAATTTTTAATTAGGGTAAAGAAAAGAGGGTTTGAATAAAACAAAACAGAAAGAACAAAGAGGGAGAGAAATCGATCGATCAAGAGGCATAGGGAATATCAAAGCTTGGGAAATTGCTTGGGGATTCCAATTCTTCGGTGGAGGTAGGTTATGGTTATATTACGATATTCGTAGTGAACTCATAATAGTGAATAATATGTGTTGATGATATTGTAAACCTGTCTATATGCTTAATTGTATGCTTGCATGAATATGATTCTGTGATATTGATAAAACAAGCATGATGAAAACCCTTGAATCCCAAATCTTGAAAGAAACTTTAATCTATGACATTAATGATGATGCCTTGGTATAAAAGAAGGCTTGATGAATTAAAGTAATGGGATTAATGATGCCTTGGTATAGAGAAGGCTTGATGAACGGATAGAATGAATTTAGTGGATCGGAGTGTCACGTTCCGACACATAGTATTAGTGGATCGGAGTGTCACGTTCCGACACATAGTATTAGTGGATCGGAGTGTCACGTTCCGACACATAGTATTAGTGGGACGGGTGTCACGAACCGACACGTAGATATAGGGGATCGGAGTGTACCGTACCGACACATATAGGGGATCGGAGTGTCACGTTCCGACACATATAGGGGATCGGAGTGTCACGTTCCGACACATATATGGGATCGGAGTGTCACGTTCCGACACATAGTGGTAGGGGATCGGAGTGTCACGTACCGACACAAGAGGAAGAAAGATAATGAATCTCGAAAGATGATAATATACTCAACATAATGAACTTAATTCCCAAATGAGTATGGTATTGAGGCTTGAGACCTCATGGATGAACTTGATGGTATTTATTGACGATTATGATACTTATTGTTGCTACATGTTGAGTTTATAGTTGATTTATAATATTACTTGATATATATTATCTTCTATTTTGAGTTGGCCGATGATATCTACTCAGTACGTGTGGTTTTACTGACCCCCTACTTTTATGTTTTCTTCTTTGTATATGTGTAATGCAGCGAACGTTCCGTCAACTTCAACTCAACAGTAGATCTAGCCAGTCTTCACTACCTTCGGAAATTCAGGGTGAGCTAACGCGTCTAGCTTGGACTGGGTCTTCTTCTTCAAGTCTTGATGCCTTGAACTTCCGGCATGGACTAGCTTTTATTGTTTTAACTTCTTAGACAATTTTAGTTTAGCAAATTGAGATAGATGTTCTTGTGATGATGACTTCCAGATTTTGAGGATGATAATAATAGTTGAGTTGTTTTATTCATGAGTTTAAGTCTTCCGCATTATTTTCTGTTGATATTATATTGAAATGTTAAGGTTTAGATGGGTTGGTTCGCTCACATAGGAGGGTAAATGTGGGTGCCAGTCGCGTCCCCGATTTGGGTCGTGACAAACTTGGTATCAGAGCATTAGGTTTGTTGGTCTCATCACACAAGAACGAGTCTAGTAGAGTCTTAAGGAACGGTAGGGGGACGCCTTTACTTTTCTTTGAGAGGCTATAAGACTTTAGGAAAATTCCATTCTTTCATTCTTTCTTTCGTGCTACTACTTGAGTCCAATTGGTATCTAGGTGATACAAATTGGTATCTGACCATCTTCACTCTATTTCGCAGATGGTTAGAACTAGAGCAACGACCGCACCAGCAGCGACAACGGAAAGACAGGAAACTACTGAGCCAGCCACTGGGGCTGTGGCTCGAGGAAGAGTAGCGGCAAGAGGCCGTGGAAGAGGTCATGGGAGGACGTCCTCTAGAGGGAGAGGACGAGCCCCTAGCTCATCTGATACTAGGGCGGTGACTCCTCCACCGACTGAGGATGTAGTAAGAGAGGGTGAGGAAGGGGAAACTGAACAAGGGCAGAATGAGGAAATGCCACCCCAACCTACCCCAGAGATGATCAACCAGGTACTTGCTTATCTTAGCGGGTTATCCGATCAGGGTCAGGCACCTCCAGTGGTTTCTGCACCAACACCTCCGGTTTCAGAGATACGACATGCGGCTACTATGGCTCCCCGCATGGATGCATCATTGGGAATAGGCACATTTCCATGTCTGACTACTGGGCCTATTATGACAAATGATCAGCATGAACTTTTTAGTAAGTTCTTGAAATTAAAACCTCCAGTCTTCAAGGGTGCAGAATCTGAAGATGCTTATGATTTTCTGGTTGATTGTCATGAGCTACTACACAAGAAGGGGATAGTAGAACGGTTTGGCGTTGAGTTCGTAAGCTATCAATTTCAAGGGAACGCCAAAACGTGGTGGGGATCACATGTTGAGTGTCAACCAACAGAGGCACCACCAATGACTTGGGAATCATTCTCTACCCTGTTTATGGAGAAATATATCCCAAGGACTTTGAGAGATAGAAAGAGGGATGAGTTCTTGAGTCTGGAGCAAGGTAGAATGACGGTTAATGCATACGAGGCTAAATTTCGTGCACTATCCAGATACGCCACCCAACTCTGTTTCAGTCCACAAGAACGGATCCGCCGTTTTGTGAAGGGGTTGAGGTCGGAGTTGCGGATTTCAGCCTTACAGGTAGCGGCAACGGCAACATCCTTCCAAGAGGTGGTAGACTTTGTGATAGAGGTGGAAGGAGTGAAGCCAGATGACTTCACCACGACATCGACATCAAAGAGGTTTCGAAGGGGAGGCGAGTTTAATGGTTCTTACTCTAGAGGACAGAGCTCCGGAGGTCACTCAGTTCGACCAATTCAGTCTTCACTACAGACGGTAGTTGGGGGTCCACCTCAGAACGGTCAACACTACTCCGAGAGACCTATGCCTGACTCCAGAGAGTGCTATGGATGTGGGGAGGTTGGACATATTAGGAGGAATTGTCCAAAACAGAGTTACAGACCCCCACTAGCTAGAGGTAGGGGTGGTCATGGTAGAGGCCGTTTTTCTGGAGGACGTGGCGGTCGAGGTAATGGTGGTCACCAAAACGGCAGAGGTGATGGGCAAAACGGAGCCACTACTACACAACATGGTAGGGGCAACAGACAGACGAATGATAGGGCCCATTGTTATGCTTTCCCTGGGAGAACTGAAGCGGAGGCATCTGATGATGTTATCACAGGTAATTATTTGGTTTGCGATTGCATGGCATCTGTATTATTTGACCCTGGATCCACGTTTTCATATGTATCTTCCTCATTTGCTAATGGTCTAAATTTACATTGTGAATTACTTGACATGCCTATTCGCGTTTCTACTCCGGTGGGTGAGTCTGTGATAGTTGAAAAGGTCTATTGGTCTTGTTTGGTGAATTTTGTGGGGAGCAACACTTATGTAGACTTGGTTATTTTAGAAATGGGTGACTTCGATGTAATTCTGGGTATGACTTGGCTTTCTCCGAATTTTGCGATTCTGGATTGCATTGCTAAAACTGTGACGTTAGCCAAGCCTGGGGCAGATCCGTTAGTGTGGGAGAGTGACTACACTTCCAGTCCGGTGCGTATTATCTCCTTTATTCGTGCTCAGAAGATGGTTAGTAAGGGTTGTCTAGCTTTCTTGGCACATCTTAAGGATGACACTACCCAAGTACCTTCGATTGAGTCAGTTTCGGTAGTCCGTGAGTTTTTAGATGTGTTCCCTGCAGATCTTCCTGGCATGCCACCAGATAGGGATATAGACTTCTGCATTGATCTGGAACCGGGTACTCGCCCCATTTCTATACCCCCTTATAGAATGGCTCCCGCGGAGTTAAGAGAGTTAAAGGTTCAACTTCAAGAATTGTTGAGTAAAGGCTTCATTAGACCAAGTGCATCTCCTTGGGGTGCTCCGGTGCTATTTGTGAAGAAGAAGGATGGGAGTTTCCGAATGTGCATAGATTACCGACAATTGAACAAAGTAACTATTAAGAACAAGTACCCCATTCCTCGCATTGATGACTTGTTCGATCAGTTACAAGGTGCTTGTGTCTTCTCTAAGATCGATTTGAGATCCGGTTATCACCAATTGAAAATACGAGCGACGGACGTTCCAAAGACCGCTTTTCGAACTAGGTATGGTCACTATGAATTTGTGGTAATGTCTTTTGGTCTTACTAATGCCCCTGCTGCCTTCATGAGCTTGATGAACGGGATTTTCAAGCCATATTTGGACCTCTTTGTGATCGTGTTTATTGATGATATACTGATATACTCCAAGAGTAAGAAGGAACATGAGGAGCATTTGAGAATGGTGTTAGAGTTGTTAAGGAAGAAAAAGCTTTATGCGAAATTCTCCAAGTGTGAGTTTTGGCTAGATTCAGTGTCCTTCTTGGGGCACGTGGTTTCTAAGGATGGAGTGATGGTGGATCCATCCAAGATTGAGACAGTGAAGAATTGGGTAAGACCTACAAACGTGTCAGAAATAAGGAGTTTTGTGGGTTTAGCTAGCTACTACCGCCGATTCGTCAAGGGATTCTCTTCTATTGCTTCCCAATTGACGAACTTGACTAAGAAGAATGTTCCATTCGTATGGTCAGATGAATGTGAAGAAAGCTTCCAGAAGCTTAAGACTTTGTTGACTACCGCGCCTATCCTCACCTTGCCGGTAGAGGGTAAAAACTTCATTGTTTATTGTGATGCATCCTATTCTGGGTTGGGTGCAGTGCGAATGCAAGAGAAGAATGTGATTGCTTATGCTTCGAGGCAATTAAAGGTGCATGAACGTAACTATCCGACCCATGATTTGGAGTTGGCCGCGGTAGTATTTGCACTAAAGCAATGGAGACATTACTTGTATGGGGTTAAGTGTGAAGTCTACACGGACCATCGTAGCCTACAGTATGTATTCACTCAGAAAGACTTGAACTTGAGACAGAGGAGATGGATGGAACTACTGAAGGACTACGACATCACTATCTTGTATCATCCGGGAAAAGCAAATGTTGTGGCAGATGCTTTGAGTAGAAAGGCCGGAAGCATGGGAAGTCTAGCTCATTTGCAAGCTTCTAGACGCCCATTGGCTAGAGAAGTGCAGATTCTGGCTAATGACCTTATGAGGTTGGAAATAAATGAGAAGGGAGGATTGTTTGCTTGTGTAGAGGCAAAATCTTCTTTTCTTGATCAGATTAAGGGGAAACAGTTTGATGATGAGAAGCTAAGTCGAATCCGAGATAAAGTGTTGCAAGTAGAGGCTAAAGAGGCAATAATTGATGAGGAAGGTGTTTTGAGAATTAAGGGAAGGGTATGTGTACCCCGCATCGATGATTTGATCACCACTATTCTTACCGAGGCTCATAGTTCCGGATATTCTATACATCCTGGTGCAACCAAGATGTATCGCGACCTAAAGCAACACTTCTGGTGGAGTAGAATGAAGCGTGATATTGTTGAGTTTGTTGCCAAATGTCCAAATTGTCAACAAGTAAAGTATGAACACCAGAGGCCCGGAGGAACACTTCAGAGAATGCCCATTCCTGAATGGAAGTGGGAGAGAATCGCGATGGACTTCGTGGTTGGTCTTCCCAAGACATTGAGTAAGTATGACTCTATTTGGGTGATTGTTGATAGGTTAACTAAGTCCGCTCACTTAATTCCTATCAAGGTGACCTACAATGCAGAGAAGTTAGCCAAGATCTACATCTCAGAGATCGTTCGGTTGCATGGAGTTCCACTCTCCATCATATCGGATAGAGGTACGCAGTTTACTTCTAAGTTTTGGAGGACATTACATGCTGAATTAGGTACTAGGTTGGACCTTAGCACGGCATTTCACCCTCAGACCGATGGTCAGTCTGAGCGAACGATTCAAGTGTTGGAGGATATGCTTCGTGCATGTGTGATAGAGTTTGGTGGCCATTGGGATAGCTTTTTACCTTTGGCAGAGTTTTCATACAATAATAGCTATCACTCCAGTATTGACATGGCTCCATTTGAAGCATTGTATGGGAGGAGGTGTAGATCTCCCATTGGTTGGTTTGATGCCTTTGAAGTTAGACCTTGGGGGACTGATCTGTTGAGAGATTCTATGGAGAAGGTGAAAGCTATTCAAGAAAAGCTTTTGGCGGCTCAAAGTAGACAAAAGGAGTATGCAGACCGAAAGGTTAGAGACTTGGAGTTCATGGAAGGTGAACAAGTCTTGTTGAAGGTCTCACCCATGAAAGGGGTGATGCGGTTCGGAAAAAGGGGTAAGTTAAGTCCAAGGTATATTGGACCATTTGAAGTACTTAAGAGAATAGGGGAGGTGGCTTATGAATTAGCCTTGCCCCCAGGGCTGTCCGGAGTGCATCCGGTGTTTCATATATCCATGTTGAAGAGATACCACGGAGATGGAAACTACATTATCCGTTGGGATTCAGTTTTGATGGATGAGAACTTGACTTATGAAGAGGAACCGGTTGCTATATTAGATAGAGAAGTTCGCAAGCTGAGGTCGAGAGAGATTGCATCCATCAAAGTGCAATGGAAGAATCGACCGGTTGAAGAGGCTACGTGGGAGAAGGAGGCAGATATGCAAGAAAAATACCCACATCTGTTTACAGATTCAGGTACTTCTTTTCGCCATTGTTTTTCTTCTTTTGATCGTTCGGGGACGAACGATGGGTAAATTGGTATCTATTGTAACGACCTGTTTAGTCGTTTTGAGCAACAGAGTTCATTTCTGGAAAAACTGGCTGGAACGATGAGTGTCACGACGGACCGTCATGGTCACGACGGCCCGTCGAGGAGGTGTCGTTCCAGGACACTTAGAATTCTTCAAATTGGATATTAAAAATCGACTCTCTGTAAATTGTGACATACCTGCAGGACGCGCCGTCACATACACGACGAACCGTCGTGAGTTTCCGTTGCAAAACACTTCAACTTTTGAGAATTTGGTGCAAGAAACGAGTTTCTGACCGTCATGACGGAGGTGCAGGACGGACCGTCACAGGGGTGACGGGCCGTCACAGACCACCTGGAATTTGGGAGGTTGCGACGGCCATCGTGACGGACCGTCGCAGGCACGACGGCCCGTCACAGGTCACGCAGATCCCAGTCAGAATAGGATTTCTCCAGACGTTTTAAGGGTCGTTTTGGACTATTCTTTCCTTAATTATAAAGATTGAGGGTTTATATTAATAACTCAAATCCTTGAGGGATAAAAGAGGTAACTTTGGGTTAATTAGTCGGGTTTTATTGTCCTCTTTTTACACTTAATTAATTGTTAATTAGGGTAAAGAAAAGAGGGTTTGAATAAAACAAAACAGAAAGAACAAAGAGGGAGAGAAATCGATCGATCAAGAGGCATAGGGAATATCAAAGCTTGGGAAATTGCTTGGGGATTCCAATTCTTCGGTGGAGGTAGGTTATGGTTATATTTCGATATTCGTAGTGAACTCATAATAGTGAATAATATGTGTTGATGATATTGTAAACCTGTCTATATGCTTAATTGTATGCTTGCATGAATATGATTCTGTGATATTGATAAAACAAGCATGATGAAAACCCTTGAATCCCAAATCTTGAAAGAAACTTTAATCTATGACATTAATGATGATGCCTTTGTATAAAAGAAGGCTTGATGAATTAAAGTAATGGGATTAATGATGCCTTGGTATAGAGAAGGCTTGATGAACGGATAGAATGAATTTAGTGGATCGGAGTGTCACGTTCCGACACATAGTATTAGTGGATCGGAGTGTCACGTTCCGACACATAGTATTAGTGGATCGGAGTGTCACGTTCCGACACATAGTATTAGTGGGACGGGTGTCACGAACCGACACGTAGATATAGGGGATCGGAGTGTCACGTACCGACACATATAGGGGATCGGAGTGTCACGTTGCGACACATATAGGGGATCGGAGTGTCACGTTCCGACACATATACGGGATCGGAGTGTCACGTTCCGACACATAGTGGTAGGGGATCGGAGTGTCACGTACCGACACAAGAGGAAGAAAGATAATGAATATCGAAAGATGATAATATACTCAACATAATGAACTTAATTCCCAAATGAGTATGGTATTGAGGCTTGAGACCTCATGGATGAACTTGATGGTATTTATTGACGATTATGATACTTATTGTTGCTACATGTTGAGTTTATAGTTGATTTATAATATTACTTGATATATATTATCTTCTATTTTGAGTTGGCCGATGATATCTACTCAGTACGTGTCGTTGTACTGACCCCCTACTTTTATGTTTTCTTCTTTGTATATGTGTAATGCAGCGAACGTTCCGTCAACTTCAACTCAACAGTAGATCTAGCCAGTCTTCACTACCTTCGGAAATTCAGGGTGAGCTAACGCGTCTAGCTTGGACTGGGTCTTCTTCTTCAAGTCTTGATGCCTTGAACTTCCGGCATGGACTAGCTTTTATTGTTGTAACTTCTTAGACAGTTTTAGTTTAGCAAATTGAGATAGATGTTCTTGTGATGATGACTTCCAGATTTTGGGGATGATAATAATAGTTGAGTTGTTTTATTCATGAGTTTAAGTCTTCCGCATTATTTTCTGTTGATATTATATTGAAATGTTAAGGTTTAGATGGGTTGGTTCGCTCACATAGGAGGGTAAATGTGGGTGCCAGTCGCGTCCCCGATTTGGGTCGTGACAATTCATTCCTCCTTATCATGTGGATTCGGTAGAACATCAAGAGCGAAAGGAGAATTGAAAGATTTGTTGGATAATGGTTTTATCTAACCATGTGTCACTCCATGTGGCTATATTTTGTTTGTTTATATGAAAATGGTTCACTTTGCATGTGTATAATTACTAACAATTGAATAGGGTTACCATTAAGAAAAAGTATCCTCTTTCAAGGATTGATGATTTGATCGGTCAAATTCAAGGAGCGATGAGTTATTTCTCTACAATTGAATATCCTTGATAATTTACAATTGATAATCAAGGTTAACATATTAATTTTTTTAGGATTGCGTTGCAAATTATCAAGGATCATGAATTATATTCTAAGCTTAATAAATGTGAGTTTCGATTGAGGTATGTTACTTTTCTTTTCCATATTTACACCTATGAAGGTAGTTAAGACGTTCCTAAGAAAAAATTGGCAGTTAAGAACTAGCCTAGGCCTTTTTCCACTTTAGATATATAAAGTTTTTTGGGTTTGACCAGTTATTATAAAACGTTTGTGGAAGGATTACCCTCTATTTCTTTTCCTTCACCACATATACCCAAAATAAGGTGACATTCTTACAGTCGGAAGCCTGTGAGAAGATTATTGAGGATTGAAGGACATTCTCACTTTAACTTCTACATTAACACTACTTGAAGGATCAGATTATTCTGTGGTTTGTTGTGATTCTTCATGGGTTGGTCTTGGTTGTGTTATTGTAACACTTGGATTCGAAAGGGTAGAATTTTAGTTCTTTGTAGGATCTAGTTCCTGTTCCGACGAAGCCACCCAGTGCTTGAGGACTAAATCATGGTCCCTAGGTCATCTCAGTGGATGGCCATCCCAACATTTGAAAAATGTCAAGTTTCAATACTTTTTAAACATTTAACCTTAATGATCCTTCATTCAATGTACGAGTTGTAAATATGTTTCTTCGGTGAGTCCCAATGACCAACAAGCACGATCAATGAGTCGATTGATTAATCGTAGGTCAAGGTCATTGGCGAGCTCGACATATTATTTCTTAGGAGCTTTAGGGTATTTTCCTCATTATTCTAACCAAATAATATCTTGTATAACCCTTCATCTCATGTGCTATATAAATTTTTATTTCTAAATTTTCCCAATTTGAAAACTATTTCCTCAAATTCTAAAAGAAAATAAGTCTTCCTCACCAAAATATTTCTCTCTCAAAAAATCTCGTAGAAGAAAGAGTTAACCTAGGCTTTCAAGAAAAGTCTCCAATTCCACCATTGAAGAATTTTTTTTGACATTGAGGTATGATAGTTCTCATCCATGGAACCCCTTCCTTCACGGAGATCCTTTATTCTCAAATTTGCAAATCTAAAAATCCTCAATTGAGTTATCGCTTGTTTGGAAGGATACCCTAATAATTGGGTTTGGTGTAATTGATATTTTTACATTGTCTTGTACTATTTTGTAGGACAATTAATTACTTGGTAGGCATGTAATTGGGGTAATTGGCAGGGTATAATATACTATACAATTCACAAGCAGAGGTTGTGAATTGCTGGTAATTACATGGCGTAAGTACCACGTGATTACTTTTTATTTTTTTTATTTCTATTTCTATTTTCGTTTTAGTTTTTTTGTTCTATTATTTTATGTTCTTTTTTATTTTTATTATTCTTAAAATTTCTAAAATTTTATATTCTTAGATTTCATTTTCTTCTACTTCTAACCATACTTTACGTGTTTCTATGTAATTTTCTCATATCATCTATTTATTTATGTCATTCTTATTTTATCATTAGCATAATTTTATTATTATTCTAATTTTAAAATTAACATAAAATATATTGTTAAGTAAGATTATAGACTTACATTTTCTTTATTAAGAAAAATAAAACATGAATCATATTTATTGCTATGTTGAAATTTGTTATAAGAATTTTATGTTAAATTCTTTGTTTTGAATTCATAATTTATGTTATATTTTCAGTTCATTTGTATTATTAATATTGAATTTACATTGCTCGTCAATTTTAAATTAGACTTGATACATTACATTTTTGTCAAACATTTAATAATTTATGATATTTTATTTATATATTATTCTTTTTATCAAACATGGATTTCACAATGTTTGTAAAAGAATCATACTTTTAGTTGTTAAAATAAATTAAATTGAAATATTTTGATTTGACAAAGTATAAATCAATTATTTCATAATATTAGTTACAGAAAATGTGTTTATTAATTAATATATCTTTAAAAAATAATATTGATCTTAAATATTTAATTAATTTAATTTATAAAGTTTCTTATTTGTCTAGTACAAATTTTAAGTAATTAATTTTATAATTTAGGATTGCAATTGTGAATCCAAAGAGAACATGAGTAATTACACTATGACATCCAAACAGGACATGTGTAAGTACTAGACAGAGTAATTGCTGGGTAGGTAATTACTACCCTAGTAATTACACCAATTCCAATTATCAAGTGACTTTCCAAATAGACCCTTAGGGTTTTCTTGCATGTCATGGTTCCTTTCAATGTTGATTTACTCAATTGATTTATGAACTTTTATGCATGAATTGATATAGTTTTATGATTATAAGATGAATTCCCATGAAGCCATGTCTAGCCCATGTTTACTAGACATTGATTATTGAAAATGTATTTTGAACTATGAAAGGTGAATTATGGAATTATGTATGTTCTTATGGAACTGATGAGATATGATGTCGACTGCTTTGAGAGTAAATACATATATGTTGTTGTTGAGGTTAATTATTGTGAATGGATTGCTCACATAACTACCTCATTCATGAATGTGAAAGTTTTTTTTCACATATATGAGTATAAGGTTCAAAGGTTTTCTCACCTAAAATGAATCAATGTTAAGGATCTATTCTAATGAAACATTGCTCGGATTTCTTACTTAGTTGTAACTTTCCATGCATGACATATTACTTATCTTGGATTGCAAAGATGATATGCCCTTGCATGAATAAGAAACACAAGTTAAAAAAAAAGACTAGTTTGTGGGATTAAAACTTAACACTGAGATGATATTGAGTTGGAAGCTCTCGCGTTAGTACAGTTCGAGCTTCTAGTAGCAATCTTGTTATTCATACCTATGTGCCCCAAAAGGATGATTGTATTAGATAGGCATTCGCTAAGGATCCACATAAGCTAGAAGTTCATGGTCTTACATTGGAGGGTAGGATACCACATTTTGTTTGGGGAAGGCACCAGATTCACTGTTGATATCTCACATGGTCTTATATTTCAGTTAAAGGCAAGTCTCCCATATTAATGAACTAAGGTTACTTTAAGAAGTATCTCATATGTGTTTTACGATGATTTCAATTTGCATTGATCATATTTATGACTTATGTCTCCTATTCCTTTTATATCATGTTTTATATTGGTCATTACATTTAATTATAATATCCCTCTTAACAATATTTTCATTTTCTTATGCATGTCTACTTAAGTTGGTTCATAATTGTAATAACTCATACTCTTTCCTATATTTTTTCCCAGAAGTAGGGCCTGACCTTACAAATTTATCTTCTAGGTCTAAGGATCACATATAGAAACATGAAGATCGGTGATTCCTCGTATACAGAGGATTGAGATTTGGTGTCCCTTTTGTTTGTACTTTTCATTTTTTAGTTTGATGTACGGGCTATGCCCCAATCTATTTTATTTACTAGATGGTTTTAAGACAATGCTTAGATTTTTGCTTTTTCTATATAAAACATCTAGATTTCGAAACTAGATTTTTGATCATTCATATTCTATTAGCCTCTATGATGAATTCTAATTGATTGTATGAGACCTTTTGAGTGACATATTCCAGAAAAACATATATGTCTATAAAGACCTAAAATAGGTTTCAAGAATACATTTGGGAAAATGTAGGCATCCCAATGCCCAAAATTGAATAGTATTGGGCATAATATAAAAATATTGGCTAAGGGTGATAACAAATATTCATTTGGGAAAATGTAGTCATCCCAATGCCCAACATTGTATAGTATTGGGCATTATTAAATATATTGGCGAAGGGTGTTAGCCAATTTTTATAAGTATGAATAAGCAGTACATAAATTGTACCTGCAAAGAAGAACCTAAGCTAAAATAGTGAACTCTAATGCAATACTCTGGGTATGAGGCATCCCAGTGTCAAGCCTAGATACCATAGCACATGATCAATTAAAATGATCATGTTAATTAAGCATGCCGAAGAACATGGTGAGGGTCCTTGGGACAATAATGAAAAATTTAAAATAGTACATCAAGAAGATTTAGTTAGGAATGTACAACACACTCATGTGCAAGCACATGGGCAAAGCTTGAGGTAATCGGCCATTAGGAGGGGACCACCCTAACTTAATTCGGTTAGGGTAGTTAAGGGGAAGCATGTGAGGACGGGTTCCCACATGTGGGGACTAACTACTTAACTAACTCTAGGCTCTACTAACTGTACTAACTAGAAAAATTAGCTAGGACTAACCGAAATGGACCCACTAGGAATCCCGACAACCTAGGACTAAACAGGGATGACACTAACCTAGTATTAGCTGATGAGACAACCTAGTACCTAACCTAGAAAGGTCAAAAATGTTATTTATAGTCCTAAAAACTTAGGGTTACTTTATTAATTCCCCTAGGTTACCTAATTAATTAATTAAGCCACTTAATCAATTAATTTAAAAGGGATAAAAATGATACTACAAAAGAAATTTCTAGATTTCGATTAAGACAAGAAAGGCACAACCTAGTACCTAGCATAGGATGGTCCAAAGAGTTATTTAAGTCCTAAAAACGTAGGGATACTTTAGTAGTTACCGTAGTTTACTTAATTAATTAATTTAGCAACTTAATTAATTAATTAATTAAAAGGGGAAAAACTGAAATCACATAGCAATCTATAGATTTTATGTTACATTCCGGAAAATTACATGCCTATTGAACAACTAATAGGTCTTTGAGAATGCGTATTAGAGCTACATAGGCGTCCCAATTCCCAATTTTGAAAAATATTGGGCATTGTATATAAAATTAGCTAAGGGGTGTTAGCCAATTTCTATATATACCCAAGTACACATATGATGATCCAAGTTTGTTTAGAATTTTACATGCAATGAAGACCCTAGGATAAAATTCTAAATTGTTTTGATTCACAACCCAATTCATTAGGTACTATGCACCCAAGTGTCAAGCCTAGCAGCATAGCACAAAACAATTTAAAATGATCATGTAGATTAAGTAGTGCCCAAGGACATAGTGAGGATCCTTGGGACAAATAAGTAAACATTCCCAAATAAATCATATATAATAGTTAATAATTATGGGTGTATGCACACATACTCATAAGGCTATGCATGATCAAAGAAAGCTTTTCCTAACTGACATGCTATTTTTGGAAAGTCTAGTCACTAGACTTTCTTAATTTGTTGGTTGTGCATTGGGATATGAATATGATGTATATTAATGAATTCAAAGCGCAAAACTTATTTTGTATATGATTACAATATATAAGTATCATCAACATAATTTTAGAACAACTCGGGAAAAGATTTGAGATTTTGATCCTCTTAGGCCGTGAGTTCCTCTTTGTACACTTATATTATTTTTCAGTCTTTTTCTTCTTCTTATTGTGTAGTTCAATAATTATTTTGGTCCTATGTTTTACTTACAAGTGCAATGATTCATCGTAGTTTCATACCCACAATGAATCGATGTAAGTAATCCAAGGACTACGAATGATTTCCCTACATTATAGTGAGTCATTCTTTAAACTATATATTCATTACCTTGCTTAGGCAATTATCTATTGATCATGCCTTTGATATAATTACTTTCATATTTTATATATTATACATTTCATATTAACGAGATTTTGGAATAGTTGATGTAGCACAAAGACATATCAAGTGAAGGCCCAACGTATGGGACATCAACCCGACGACCTTCTTTAGCAAACACAGATTCTGCTTCATTCGTTCATTCATACTTCACATTATTGATTTAATTAATAGGGTTATATAACAACTAGATATACCTAGGATGAAGTTTTAGACTCTCATCGGGATCACTAAGTGCAATGACTAAGAATAACCTAATGTCATTACTTGAATCTGATCTCACCTCCTGATTGTCTTGCACAAACACCTTCGGTATCGTTCATTTCATTATATTTCATACTTTGAGGAACTCCAACCTTAACATACATAGATAATGTGACCATCATGACCTCCAATGTCTGCGCCACACCGAAAAGAGGTGGAATCACCGGCCAAAGTGAAACCAAAACATGCTAGCGTATATAGGGAATTGAACCCTGCTAGAACCCTATGTTGGCAGTATAGGTTCAAAGACTAGGAGATATAAGGAGATCCATGCCCGCCTAAATAGACAGTCTCATCTCATGAGATTTGCACGAACCTCTGCCTTTCCAAAAGAATGAATCGTGACTCATAGCTAGCCTATCAGTGCTCGGTATAAAGTTCCTTTATATTCATCTCACACATCATAGAAGCTGACATCTAGCATGATGGAATCATTTCTCATTAGATGATTTGTCATATCTTCTTTACGTTTTAATTATGAATTGTCCTTAAACTTACATATAGAGTTTGACTGAGACTTGTCTCTTAATATTCAACTTTCTCTAAGGTGAGTAATTTTTTGTGACCTTATATTCGCGTAAGCACAACTTGTCTGACTTGCACTTTCCTTATATTGTGGTACCACCCTGTTCTCTCTTAACATCTTTTCATGTTATATTTACTCACCTTTCATTATTTTTTCATTGTATAACATATATATTCTCTCTTGGAACTTTCATCGAGGGACATTGATTCTAGGCATAGATACAACTTGTCTCACTTTCATTATCTTCTTTATCTTTTGGAGTTGACTCAAGCATTATGGAAGCTTGCTTCTAGATTGATATTATTTACTCTATTGATTACTGGTCATCCTTAATTTAAATGATGAAATGTGAATTGTTCTTACATATCATCCTTTTGTGTTAATGAGACTGGTTTCACACATTCTAACACCTTCATAAGTGAGTATTTTATAACATAGTAGTTTAGGTATAAGTTAGTCTTTAACACCTCATTCTTGGAACTAACTTAATTAATACCCCTCTTAATTATGTTATAACTCACGTTTCTTACTTATTTTAGTGTAGTAGCTTCATATCATCATTTATGGACGATGAGCACTTCATTCAATGAGTTTCATGAGTTCATAGGTCATTCTTGTGGAACATTTTGACTTTATATTAATTAATTAAACCCGTTATTTAAATAATTTAGGGACCTAGGATAAGTACTAAAGTAACCCTAAGTCATTGGAACTATAATCAACTCTTTAGGACCATCCTAGGTTAAGTAGTAGGATGTTTCTCGAATTATACTAGGTTAGTATAAGAATTTTGTTTTGATCATCTTAAAAAATTAATTAAATTACTAATTGAATTAATAAAGTGCCTTAAGGAAATTAATAAAGTACCATTAAGTCTATAGGACCATAACCAATCCTTCGAACCATCCTAGGTTAGGTACTAGGTTGTCTTTTTCATGTTTTTACAGAAATTAGGAAATTGTTTAGTGATTTCGGTTTTCCCCCTTTAAATTAAATAATTTAGTTGATAAATTATTTAATAAAGTATCATAGGGTAATTAATAAAGTACGCTTAATTCGTTAGGATCTTAACTAACTCTTTGGACCATCCTAGGTTAGGTACTAGGTTGTTTCTTTAACTATTACTAGGTTAGTGTCAACTCGGTTTTGGGCCTAGATTGTCGGGTGCACTAATGGGTCCAATTCGGTTAGTCCTAGGTTATTTAATTATTTCGGGCAGTAGGTTAGATTCTAGAATTTTCAGGGAGGTTAGGCCCCACATGGAGTGGTCCCTTGTGCTCGTTTTCCCCCTAACTACCCTAACCGAATTCGGTTATGGTGGTCCCCTCCTTTGGCAGCTTTTTCACTTGTCGTGCAAATGTGCTTGCACATGGGTTGGTTGCAATTTCCTAACTAACTATTATGTATGGTTCATTTCGTAATGTTTACTTATTGTTCCAAGGATCCTCACTATGTCGTTCGACACTTTTTAATCTACATGATCCTTTTAAATGGTCGTGTGTTATGGTACTAGGATTGACACTTGGATGCCTAGTAGTTCATGTGATTGTAAAGACGACTTTTTAAATTTGCTTAGGGTCTTCATTTCAGGTACATTTATTACACAAACTAATAGATACTTGAAAATTTGGGTAACACTCTCTAAAACAATATTTTCTACTATGCCCATAATTTTCTAACATGCCCAATATTTCTAAATATTGTGCATTGGGATGCATATTTACCCCATGATACATATTCTTAAGAACCTATTGGGTTTTTAATTTAACGTATAATTTTCCGAAATGTTACATTATCCCCCCCCCTTAGGAACATTCGTCCCCAAATGATATTTACACATAATTTAAACAAAGACGGTGACTTTCGAAAGTTACTTTTTCATACTTAAATATTTCTTTTTTGTGAAGATCTTATTCACACTTATTTAGATGATGCATATCTTTCAAGCTTGTCTGAAGCTTCATATTTTAGATTGAGGAATTTCTTTCTCAATCACACTTCACTTAATGCACATCACAAACCATGCAACACATAAAACATGCCTGTACTACACAAAACAGCAACATAAAATGCAACATAACATTGTCTTAACTCACATAGTGCTATTATAAGACATACGTTTAGGGACTTACCACACCAAATCCACTAAATCACTTAAACTTAGAGCTTTGTAACATAAACAAGACTTAGAAAGATTATATCTAACATCTTAGATAACATCTTATTGGCCTTAAGATTTGAACCTAATGACGCCCAAATTAATTTCAAAGGGACTTGCAACTATGCCATCTACTTCTCTACATACCCCTTCAGCCATTGCACTTTCTTCTATGGGAGTACTAACTAGAAACTGTTCATGAAAGATCTCCGGATGTAAGTCAAATTAATTAGCCATAATAGGAGTTACCATAGACAAGGTAGATCCTGGATCTAATAATGCATAAACAAGAAAGGAGAAGACAAGAAAGTTACCATTATCCACATCCGTGGACTTCTCTTGTTCCTCTCTTCCTTTCAATGCATAGAACCACTTTCTCTTGGAGGGTTCGACTACAACATTTTTCCAAGGGGGAGAATCTGCCTTGGCCTATTGGATTTGAACCACGCCCTACTTATTTTAGCCCAACTTATTTGGAAGCTTAAGCCTTACTACCCTATTTCTATAGTATATTATACCATAACACATATGAAGCAAATCCATGTCTAAGTCATATTCTTGAGTTGGTATGCAGCCAACTCAGACTTCTCCACCTCATAAATATTCATAGAAGGCTCTTAGACATTAGGATGCATTCAAATCCATGCGAACAACCACACTCACCACACATCATTCGTCTACGTTGGGAATTTTCATTATGGCCCCTTCCTGGGAAGGCCAAATCTTTAGTCTGGCGCCTAAGACCACTTGGTAATCCTAATTGTTGTGTGTATTATTCTACGCGTTCACACAAGAAGGAAGTTAGATATTTATATTTACACAAAGAGTCAAAGCGCTAGATAGAACGATAAAGAGTAGAACGAGGGAGAATTTCCTATCATCACATAGTCTTTAAGTCATGATTTAGACGAGCTTCACAACCATAAGTAAGAAAGTATGCAACGTTGTTGTGTTGAGGTTTAGTTCCTACGTACTTTAACCTCATGCTCTGATACCAAGATTTTCACGACCCGGATTCTTGAATCCGGATTGCAACCGGGGTCATTGGCCTCTCAGAGGTCACAGACAAGCCTCATCTTTCATTCATCACATTCATATAGTTAATTTTAGAATTTAAAGCTTTCAAACGTATGAACTATACATAGACTTCATATAATTATTTAATGAATTCATCATATACTAAGCTCAACATAAATGTAACAACAATCTATCATAAGAATCAATTCGAAACAGAATTAGAATTTATCATTAATACGTTTTCCAAAGACGACCTTATTACAAAAGCTTCGAAACGAAAGTACGAAAAAACCATAGGGAAAACATCCACTTGCTATGTATATATATAAAGCGTGACTAATGCGTGTAGCATCCTTGAAATCAAGAGGATCTACCAAATGGTCTGGAGAAACGCCGATGTCCAAATGATTGCAATAGTCGTCAATTTGTCCCTTAACAACTATCTATAAAATAGTAAATAGTAGGGATTAATATACCACTTGTACTAATAATGTGTGTATGCACACATACACATAAGGTTATGCCTGATCAAAGAAAATTCTTTCAAAATGACATGCTATTTCTTGAAAGTCTAGTCACTAGACTTTCTTAATTCGTTGGTTGTGAATTTTGGTATGAATATGATGTATTTTAATTCAATCAAAGAAAACAACTAATTTTCTATATTATTACAATATATTAGTATCATAAACATAATTTTAGAACAACTCGGCAAAAATTTGAGATTTTTATCACTTAAGGCAGAGAGGTACTCTTTGTACACCTAGATGATTTTTCAGTCTTTTTCTTCTTTTTGTTGTGTATTTAAATAATTCTTTTGATTCTATGTTTTAGTTACAATTGAAATAATTCATTGTAGTCCCATACCCACAATGAATCAATGTAAGTAATCCAAGGACTAAGGAATGAAACCTCATACTGAGTCATTCTTAAAACTATATATTCATTACCTTTCGTAAGAAATTATCTATTGATCATGCCATTGATTTCATTACTTTCAAGTTTTATGTATTATACATTTCATATAAACGAGACTTTGGAAGCATTGATGTAGCATTAAGACATCTCCAGTGAGGGCCAACATATGAGACCTCAACCCAAGGGCCTTCTTTAACAAACACATAATCTAATTCATTCGTGTATTCGTACTTCACAATATTCATTTCATTCATTCGTAGGCTGCTGTAAACACCAGATATGGGTACGATTAAGGTTAATACTCTCATCGGTATCATGAATTTCAATGACAAAGAATGACCTAATGTCATTACTTGAATATGAATTCACCTCCTAATTTTCATGCACAAACACCTAGGTATTGTTCATTTCATTATCTTTCATACTTTGAGGAACTCCAACCTTAAACGACATAGATCATGTGAGCATCATGATCCAATGTGAACCCCACGTCGAAAAGAGGTTGAATCACTGGCCAAAGTAAAACCAAAACATGCTAGTGTATATAGAGAATTGAACCATCCTAGAACCCTATGTTGGCAGCATAGGCTCAAAGAATAGGAAATATCGGGAGACCCGTACCCGCCTAAGCGGACAGTCTCATCTCATGAGATTTGCTCGAACCACTGCCTTCCCGAAATAAGGAATTGCTGCTCATAGCTAGCCTATTGGTACTTAGTATAAAGTTACATTACATTCATCCCGCACATCATAGAAGTTGGCTTCTAGCATGAGGGCATCATTGATCATTAGATGATTTCTCATCACTTCTTTACCTATTAATTTTGAATTGTCTTTACACTTAGATATAGAGTTTAGTTGAGACTTGTATATTAATATTCAACACTCTCATAGGTGAGTACTTTTTGGTGACCTTATATTGGCGTAAGTACAACTTGTCTCACTTGCACTAGCCACATATTGTGGTACCACCATGTTCTTACTTAACATATTTTAATGTGATCTTTACTCACCTTTCATTATTTATTCATCGTATAACATATATATTCTCTCTTGGAATTTACAATGAGGGAAATTTATTCTAGGCGTAGATACAATTTATCTCACATTCATTATCTTCTTTATCTTTTAGAGTTGACTCAAGCATTATGAAAGCTTGCTTCTAGATTAAGATAACTTACTGTATGTAGTCTTCCTTACATTACATTGATGAAATGTAAATTGTCCTTACATATCATCCTTAGGTGTTAATGAGACTGGTCTCACACATTCTAACATCTTCATATGTGAGTATTTTTTAACATAGTAGCTTAGGTATAAGTGAGTCTTTAACACCCCATTTTGGTCACTTACTTAATTTAGACTACCTTTAATTATGTTCTACCTTACCTTACATTCTTACTTTAGTGTAGTAGCTTCATATAATCTTTTATGGATGATGAGCAGTTCATTCAAATAGTTTCATGTGTTCATAGTTCATTCTTGTGGAGACTGCTGGGAGTTGTCCCAATGAATGTCATGGCATTGGTTATGGATTCATTGATATTACTTTAGAAGTTCTTATGTTATTATTTGACACTCGAATTACATAAGATTTATCGTATGATTGGTATTGCCTCAAGATTTGGGATTTTAGACTAGCAAATTCATAGTTATTGGCATAAGCAAATATTACGTATGTTCATATTTCATTTTCCATATGTATGAAACCTTAGGCAGTATAAGTTTCTAGCCATTAACATATATTCACTTTGACAAATAGAATTAGCAAATTTAATTGGAATCAGATAGCCAATTGATTCAAGATATGATTTCATAGTGGCCTTGTTAAACCAATCTTAGTTCATGACTTTAGAGTAACGTTTTAAAGATGTATTGTACATCCTCATATTAAAATTTAATGAATATATCATATTTATAAGGTCATATTAACAGCAAGTATGAACAATAGACCGTTACATCTTCATACATAACATTTTTATACATATCTTTAACATAGTATCATCCTTTTAATTCACATGATAACACTTTGCATCAAACAAGTCCAATTAATAGGTTCATTCAATCATTATTTAATAAAAAAACAATACACATTAAGATCATCCAGAACCACATACCAACAACATGATTTCTAACCTATTCAATATTCAAATCGTAACAAGGATACTAGCAAAAGGAGTTCGACAAGAACGACGGGAAACAACCCTTGGTTTCAAGATCTTTAAATCATTCAAAAGAGTGTTATTTTGGATAAAGATGTCCAGGAGAGAAACCCATACCTTATTTAGAATTTAATCAACGAAGGTTACCTTGAACAAAACCTTGAAGAAACATTGAAATCGCCCTAGAGAAATTGATAAATTTTCTACATTTTTCTTTCGTTCGTTGCTTACTGTTTTTTCATTGCCTGTTCTATGAGTTTGAACCTGATTTTTAGGTTTAATAAATGATTCTTAATTATACCACTTAGGTTTAATATGTTCATTTAATAAACAAATTAACCAATTACCAAAACACCCCTCCTAAGATGACTAAACATGGGAGAACATAACACTTAGTCAAATTTGGAAATTGGGGTTGACCATGGTTTTGGTCAACATTTTGAATTTGTATTAAATAATTAAATACTTAATTTAATTAATTTAGGGACCTAGTGTATGTACTAAAGTACCCCTAAGTCATTGGAACTATAATCAACCCTTTAGGACAATCTAGGTTAACTACTAGGATGTTTCTTGAAGTATACTAGGTTAGTGTAACGATTTCATTTTTTTCATTTAAACCAACTAATTAAATTGCTAATTTAATTAATTAGGTAAGCTAAGGTAATTACTAATGAACCCTTAAGTCCTTAGGATCATAAAAATCCTTTGAACCATCCTATGTTTGGTACTAGCTTGTCTTTTTCTTGTTTTAACCGAAATCTAGAAATTGTTTTGTGATTTCAGTTTTGCCCCTCTAAATTAATTAATTAAGTTGAAAAATTAATTAATTAAATAGCCTAGGTCAATTACTAAAGTATCCTTAAGTCGTTAGGATCTTAACTAACTCTTTGGACAATCCTAGGTCAGGTATTAGGTTGTCTCTTTAACTATTACTAGGTTAGTGTCAACCCAATTTTGGTCCTAGGTTGTCCGGTGCACTATAGGGTCCAATTTTGTTAGTCCTAGTTTATTTAGTTATTTAGGGCAGTAGGTTAGAGTCTATATTTTGTAGGAATGTTGGGCCCCACATGTAGTGGTCCCTTGTGCACGTTTTCCCCCCAACTACCCTAACCGAATTCGGTTAGGGTGGTCCCCTCCTTCGCAGATTCTTCACATGTCTTGGACATGTGCTTGCACATGTGTTGATTGCAATTTCCTAACTAACTTTATTTATGGTTCATTTGGGAACGTTTACTTATTGTCCCAAGGATCCTCACTATGTCGTTGGGCATTGTTTAATCTACATATTCTTTTTAAATGGTCGTGTGTTATCGTACTAGGCTTGACACTTGGATGCCTAGTAGTTCATGTGATTTGGTGAAAGATGTACATAGACTGGCAAGACTTGGTGTGCGATTTGTTGACTCTACTATTGGGGGTGTTTCAGTTCATCCTAGTTCTGAATCATCCTTGGCAGTTGAAGTCAAGCAGGGTCTGAATATTAATCCAGTGTTGATGGAGTTGAAGGACTTAGTGTTGGTAATGATGAATGAATCTTTTATTTTTGGAGGTGATGACATACTTAGGTACCAGGACAGGCTGTGTGTATAAGATTTGGATGATTTGCGGACCAAAATTGTTGCAGAGGCCCATGGTTCCAAATATTCAATACATCTAGGTTCCGCCAAGATGTATCATTACCTTATGAAGATCTATTGGAGGGATGACATGAAGAAACACATTGCTGAATATGTGGCCAAGTGTTCTAATTTTCAATAGGTTAAGGAAGAACATCTTAAGCCTGGCGGTCTTACTCAGATTATCGAGGTTCCAACGTGGAAGTGGGAGGCCATTAATATGGACTTCGTGGTTGGTCTTTGTAGACTAGGAGACAGCATGACTCCATTTGGGTTATTGTGGATAGGATGACTAAGTCTGCCTACTTTATCCCTGTGAAGTCTACTTACAGAGCCGAGGATTATATGAGACTCTACTTGATGAGATTGTTAGATTGAATGGGATTCCTCTGTCTATCATTTAAGATAGATGAGCTCAGATCACTTCAAATTTCTGGAGATCCTTCTAGAAGAATTTGGACACTCAGGTAAAACATAGTACTTCCTTTAATCCTAAAACTAATGGGAAGGCATAGCGCACCATTCAGACATTAGAGGACATATAAAGAGTGTGTGTGATGGACTTCAGAGGAAGTTGGGACGACCATATGCTTTGATAGAGTTCTCATTTAATAAGAGTTATCACTTAAGAATTAGGATGGCGCTGTCTGAAGGATTGTATGGTTTAAGGTGTAGGTCTCCAATTGGGTTTCAGGTTGGAGAGTCATCCACTTTGGGTCTAGAGATCGTTCATGAGGCCTTATAGAAGGTCAGGGTAATTAGAGACAAGTTGGCTACTGCGTAAAGTCGGCAGAAGTCCTATGCATACAACAGAATACAACCCTTAATGTTTGATGTTGGTGACAAGCTCTATTTGAAGATATAACCTATGAAGGGTATGATGTGGTTTGGCAGGAAGGGGAAGTTGAGTCCGAGGTATGTTGTGCTATATGACAATTTACAGCGTGTGGGTGAAATGGACTGTGAGTTGGTATTGCTTGTGGAACTAGCTTCTGTTCATCCACTTTTTCTTGTGTCCATGTTAAAGAAATTACTAGGTGATCCAGCATCGATTCTACCTGTGGAATGTTTGGGGGTTGATGAAGACTTGTCATATGAGGAGGTACAAGTTGAGATCTTAGAAAAACAGGTCAAGTGGCTGAGAAACAAGGAGATTGCCACAGTGAAGGTATTATGGAGGAACCATCTTGTTGAGAGTGCTATGTGGGAGGCCGAGGCCGATATGAGATCCCACTATCCCCATCTTTTTAGTCCTTAAGGTTAGATTCCCTAATCTTAAGTCGAAGTTTCCTTATATCTTCATTCTTTGTTGCTATTGCTTGACTGTGAATAGTGATTATGTTATGTTATGACTGGAATTGTGCTTTATAGTTAGTAGTGTCATTCAGGGAGAAATGTTCCTAGAGGGGGATAATGTAACAACTCTAAAAAAATGAATAGGGTATGTAATGTTTATTGTGTCTATATGCCTACGATTAGACCGGTTTCACATGGATTAATAGCATAGAACCAGACCTCTTAACCCTTGCAACAGACAAGCCAACTAACTTGACGAGTTTGTTGATCTAGCAAAGGTTTTGTCCAGCAATGTAGGGCTCCGAATATGAAGATTTACCCGGATGAGTCTTTACCGGAATTAAAAAGGGGAAATCTTAAGTTTGGAGGGTCTATGGGTAAAATGGTCTTTTTCCAGGCTAAGGGTAGTACCGTAATTAAACTAATTATGTAATTAATTGTTCAATTAATATGGTTGATTGGCATTTTGGGAACAAAGGGCAGAAATTGCCCATCGAGCAAAATCTTGCTCCACCCGGGTACGAACCTAGGAGGGAGCAATGATTTAACTTGATTATTTATATTGGATAATTAATTTAATTAATTAATATATAAACGATCATTTAAGAAAAAGGAAAATCAGATTATTATTATGAATTATTTAATTAATGGGGCGGTTTGGGTCAGGTCGGCGCGAAGGGACCCATTTTTGCGACAGGGACGATATGGGTTCGATCCTCGATGGAAGCGACACCCAAGTGAATTAAAATGGGGTCAAAATCTGTTTTTTTTTGTAACGGCAATAAGGTCCTTTCACGTGTGATTTAAATAAATCAGATTTTTACAATTTAACAAAACCATTTTTTTATTAAGTGTAAAACAACAATCCTAATTCTAAGGAACCATTCACTTCTCACGTTTATCCTCTCTCTTTCACGATCAACTCTCTCACTTTAGCATTGTATACGCTAACGAAATACAAGAATAGTAAACACAACCAAAAATTCTTCATACTTGAACTATTTATACGCCAAAAACATAGACATAAAGCTAACAAAAAATGTAAAGCAAAAAAAAGGGATTTCCGTCGAGTTTTGTGTTGATGTTTCGGGACTTGGACGTGAATTTGGAGAGGGTTTTGTACAGAAGGTCGTGTGTTGAACAGCAATAAAGTCAGGTATGGGTTTCTCTCATGGACTCCTTTTTCCAACAGAATTCCATTCTACGAATTTAACAAATTTTAAAACTAGGATTGTTCCCGTTCTTGTCGAACTCCTTGTCCCAAGTATCCTTGTGATTTCAATCTGAAATAGGTTAGATATAATGTTGTTGGTATATTTGCTTGTATTTTAATTATGAAGTGTGATTTTCCTGATAATGTGTTCATAATTATGTTTTTGGAATTGTAAGCATGTTAATTTATGCAAACCGAAATTATGTGAAATGTGATGTTTGTGCAAATCATGATGTGCAAAAGTGGTGTAATGTTGCTGGATTTAAGTGTAATTCTTGAATGAATATAACCATGAAAAAATAATACTTAAAGAGGCAACATATGATTCATGAAACGTCCTAAGATCTAATGAATAAATGATGATAACAGGAAGCTGGAAATAACAAATTTCCAATATTTGGTATGTTCGGTTCAGCCAATTAAAGTGGTATTAAATGCAATGAAAAATGAATGTAAAATAATTTAGATAACTAAAGATTGAACCCAACACATCATTAAATAAAACCAGCAAAAAAATCTACAAACGATTAAGACAAATGGATTGGAGGAGACTAAATTTCCAGCTTGCTAGAAATTGTAGTCTCGGCCAACTTTTAAAAAAATGAACTTTATTTACTTTTTTTTAAAAAAAATGTGAGGTCATTGTTGATTGAACCCATGACCTCACCAAATGAAAATTTCATAAAAAATTCATGAGAAAAGTGCAAGGAATAATAGATGTGGTGAGTGGGAATTGAACCGACAACCTCTTGAACATATGAGAGAGTTAGGAGAAAAATAAAGAAGAAAATGAATGTGGAGAGTGAGGATTGAACCCACAACCTCTAGGTTAGGTGATAAAGTTAAGATATATATTAAAAGAAAAATGTGGGGGATTGAACCCACAACCTCCTTGACTTAAATGAAAAAGGAGAGGAAAAAAAAAAAGGAAATATCATGGAGTTGATGGAGATCGAACTAGGATCCCCCAAAATCTGAAAAATACAATTATCAAGGTAAAATAAGATTAAGTGTTGTCCAAGGGATTCGAAATTGGGTTCCCTTGCCCAACTCTGTATTGACACATAAGTCATATTTAGTAAATATTTAATGAATTCTGCCTCTAAAGATCGAAATCAATATCATGGCATATCTACAAGATACATAAGTCTTGTACCACATAATCTTGGGTAAACATGAATCACTTAGACAAACTATGAATGAAGCCTCATGACTTGTATATGTGGACTTATAAGTCTAGCATACGTTTATAAGTAAGTGAGCCTAAGATGTATGTGATAAAATGATGTAAACCTACAAGGGTTAAGTAAGAGTGTGAAACACACTAAATGTCCAAGTGCATTGGCATATGATTAAATGAACATTCACGTGAAGGGGTGTGTAATTATGAAAAGCAAATGTGTTAAAGTTAATGAATGAGGTGACAATATGATAAGAGTCTAATGTGAAATATGAGAGAAATCTCAAAAATGAGTAGTAAATGTTACCAAAACTTACTCACCTATGAGAGTGTAATGTTAATGAATAGACCAGTATCTATGAACACTCTAATAAAAGTATTGAAGTTAATTCATCCATAATACTAATGATGAAATGAGAAATCATCAAATGAGCTATGATGTCCTCATGCTAGAAGCCGACTTCCATGATGTATGAGTTGAATGTAATGAATCTTTATACTAAACATCGATAGGCTAGCTATGAGCGGTGATGCCTTCCTTTGGGAAGGGTCGGGGTTCACGTAAATCTCATGAGATGAGACTGTCCGGCATGCCGGGTATGGGTCTCTTTATATCTCTTATTCTTCTAACCTATACTGCCAATATAGGGATCTAGAAGGGTTCGACTCCCCATATACGCTAGCATGTTTGGGTCACTTTGGCCGGTGATTCCACCTCTTTTTGGTGTGGGGTTAAACACTAGATTTCATGATGCTCACATGATCTATGTCGGTTAAGGTTAAAGTTCACAAAGAAAGAATGAGGCCAGCCTCAAATAATACACATAATGAAAAGAACGATGCCAAAGGTGTTAGGATAGGATAATCAAGAGGTGAGCTAGACTTAAGCAATAACACTAGGTTATTCTTAGTCATTGCACAGTGAACCCGATGAGAGTCTTAAATTACATCCTAGGTATGACTGCAGTTTGCACTAGTATATGAAAGAACGAAAATGAAGTACGTATGAACGAATGAAGCAGACTATGTGTTTGCTACAGAAGGCTCCGTAATTGAGGTCCCACATATTGAGACCTCATTTTGGGAAGCCCTAATGTCAAGTTAATGATTCAAAAGTCTCGTGGCATATGAAAAAATGATATGAACTATGTGATATGATATGTGCAATATGCTATTTATTGTTTGCAAAATGATAAGTATGATGATGCATGTTACTCTCATGGAATGACTTTCTTAATCTGAATTCGACAGGTCCACTGACTTTACTTTAAATAATTCATATCGTTAGTAGAGAGATCTTCTTAATCATACATTCCCTTGGTGTGTGCTTACAAATACCCATACTTAGTACAAGTGTGTACTAATTCCATACAGCTCTATACTTTTAGGTGCAGGCACAGTCGGACGCTAGAGCTTACAATACGAAACAACAGCTATCCGGATTAATTAAAATAAATTTAGATAATTAATTTAAAGGATCAAAATGAAATTCTTACACTAACCTAGTAAATAGTTCAAGAAACGTCCTAGTACCTAACCTAGAATGGTCCAAAGGGTTTGTTAAGGTTATAATGCTTTAAGGGTACTTTTGTAATTACCCTAGATCACTTAATTTATTTAATTAGAAATTTTATTAATTAAATTAAAGGGGTCAAAACGAAATTCTTACACTAAGCTAGTATAACTCAAGAAACATCCTAGTACTTAACATAGGATAATCCAAAAGAGTTTGTTATGGTTCCAATGACTTAGGGGTACTTTACTATTTACCCTAGGTCCATTAATTAATTAAATTATCCAATTAATTAATTAATTTAAAAGGTCAAAACGAAATTCTTAGAAAAATTTAAGGTTTTACCAGGTATTGTGTTTTCCTAGTTCTAGTCAATCTAGGAGGGGATTTTTAGTAATTAAATCTATTTATATAATTTACTTATGAAACCCTAATTTCGATGAGTCAAGGTAAATTGTTAATATTTAGAATCATTTTCAAACTCAAACAAATACACGACGCAAAACTGTAAGCAATTGAGCGAAAGAAAAATAGAAAATTCCATTGATTCTCCTAGGCGATTTCAAGGTTTCTCCAAGTTTTCTTTCAAGGTGGTCTTAGTAAATTAATTTCTACTTAAAGTATGGGTTTATCTCTTGTAATTATTCCTCCATGAGAATTTTTTTAGAATTATTCATAAGATCTTGAAAACTAGGGTTGTTCCCGTCGTTCTTGTCTAACTTTCTTTCTCTAGTATCCTTTTATGATTTAGTGTTGAATAAGTTAGAGATCATACTGTTGGTATGTGGTTCTGGATGATATTAATGTGTATTGTACTTTAATGATGAATGTCTAATGAACCTATGAACTTGTAATCGTATGAAGATAATGTTTCCATCGTGAATTAAGAACCGATGATATGTTAGTTTCGTCCGTAAATGCCAAGTGTTGATGTTTGTGTTCCAAATGTTGACTTTCTATTTTGTAACGTTATGAAGATTCTAAATTCATCAAATGTTAATATTATGATGCCCAAGATGTTTAATAAAGTTATCACTAAAATCCATAAAATCTTGAATGAATTGCCTATCTTATGCCAACAAATTAACTAAAACTACTTTGTCAAAAAGGATGCATGAAAATGGATATGAGTTTGTGTAAATTATTGAAATATTATCTAATGGTTCACAAATATTCAATTTAAATATGAACATACGTAAAATTGGCTTATGCCAACAAAAATGGTTATGTAGTTTTTTATCCAAAAATGTTGAAGCCAATACTAATCATATGCCAATCTTGTGTAGTTAGAGTATCAAATGATATTATAAGAACTTCTAAAGTAATTCAATAAATACATAACCAAGGTCATGTCATTCATTGGGATTACTCCCAACATGCTCTAAAAGAATGAACTATTAACATATGTAACTCATTGAATGAAGTGCTCATCGTCCATAAACATTATATGAATCTACTACACTAAAGTAAGTATGTAACGTGGGTTATGACATAATTAAAGGGGTATAAATTAAGTAAATAACTATAATGGGGTGTTAAAGGAAGTAAGACAAGTCTCACTTACACATAAGCTACTATGTTAAAAGTGTACTCACGTATGAAGGTGTTAGAATTTGTGAGACTAGTCTCATTAACACCAAATGATGATATTTAAGGACAATCACATTTCATCATTGTAAAGTAAGGATTACCAGTCATCAATAGATTAAGTAAATATCAATCTAGAATCAAATTTCCATAATGCTTGAGTCAACTCTAAAATATAAAGAAGATAATAAAAGTGAGCACATCACCGTTATACTAGTTATGAGCATGTGCTTGCACGTGTAAGTCTCATGAGAAGACTCTACCACCGAGGTGGATAAGTAGGCTGTCACGATCCAAATCGGGGACGCGACTGGCACCCACATTTACCCTCCGATGTGAGCGAACCAACCCATCTAACCTTAACATTTCAAGATATTTCAACAGAAAATAATGCGGAAGACTTAAACTCATTAATAAAAACAACTCAAAACTATTATTAATATTCCCAAAATCTGGAAGTCATCATCACAAGAACATCTATCTCAAATTACTAAACTAAGACTGTCTAAGAACAAAATACTAAAAGCTAGTCCATGCCGGAAGTTCAAGGCATCAAGACTTGAAGAAGGAGACCCAGTCCAAGCTAGACGCATTAGCTCACCCTGAATTTCCGATGAAGTGAAGACTGGCTTGATCTACTGCTGAGTCGAAGTTGACGGAACGTTTGCTGCATAACACAAATAACACAGAGGAAAACATAAAAGTAGGGGGTCAGTACAACCACACGTACTGAGTAGATATCATCGGTCAACTCAAAATAGGGAAACAATATATATCAACAATAATGTAAATCAACTACAATACTCAACATGTAGCACAGCAATTACTTTATCATTAACAATTTCCGTCAAGTTCACACATGAGGTCTCAAGCCTCAATTACCATACTCATTGGAAATTAAGTTCATTAGATTGAGTATATTCATTATCTTTCAAGATTCATTATCTTCTTCCTCTTGTGTCGGTACGTGACACTCCGCTCCTCTAATTCTATCCTGGTGTCGGAACGTGACACTCCGATCCTCATATTCATTCTATCCTGGTACCGGAACGTGGCACCCGATCCTCATATTCTATCCTGGTGTCGGAACGTGACACTCCGATCCTCATATTCATTCTATCCTGGTACCGGAACGTGGCACCCGATCCTCGTATTCTATCCTGGTGTCGGAACGTGACACTCCGATCCTCATATCATTCTATCCTGGTACCGGAACGTGGCACCCGATCCTCATATTCTATCCTGGTGTCGGAACGTGACACTCCGATCCTCATATTCATTCTATCCTGGTACCGGAACGTGGCACCCGATCCCCTAATTCATCAAGCCTTCTTTTGTACTAAGGCATCCTCATTATCATTATATAATTTATCAAGCCTTCTTTCATACTAAGGCATCATCAATCTTATTATATAATATATCAAGTGAATTAGGGTTCTTTCAAGATTTGGGATTCAATAGCTTCATCATGCTTTGTAATTCATAACAATTTCATATCATAATCATGCAAGCATACAATTAAGCATATAGACAGGTTCACAATACTATCAACACATAATATTCACTATAAGAGTTCACTACGATTATCGTAATATAAACCATAACCTACCTCCACCGAAGAATTGGAATCCACAAGAAATTTCCCAAGCTTGCTATTCTTCTCTCTCTCGATCGATCTGCTCTCTCTCCCTTTCTGTTCTTTCTCTTTTGTTTTATTCAAACCCTCTTTCCTTTACCCTAATTAATCATGTAATTAAGTGTGAAAAAGGACAATAAAACCCACTAATTTACTTAAGGTTACCCTTTTTAACCCCTAAGAAATTAGACTTGTTAATGTTACCCCTCAATCCTTATAATTAAGGAAAGAATAATCAAAAACGACCCTTAAAACGAGGAAGGAAATCCTAAACTGCCTGGGACTGCAAACCTGTGACGGGGCCGTCGTGGGTGCGACGGTCCGTCGCACAGGCCGTCGTGCCTTCCCAGGTTCCCATCCTCGCCACGGACGCTGCGACGGTCCGTCACGCCTGTGACGGTCCGTCCTGCACGTCCGTCATGGCGGTCAGAAACTCGTTTCTCGAACCAAATTCTCAAACGTTGAAGTGTTTTGCAACGGAACCTCACGACGGTTCGTCGTGGATGTGACGGCACGTCCTGCAGGTCCGTCACAATTTACAGAGAGTCAATTTTCAGTACCCAATTCAGAACTCTAAGTGTCATGGGACGAAACATCCATGAGGGCCGTCGTGACTACGACGGTCCGTCACTACTTCCGTCGTCCCAGCCAGTTTTTCCAAAATTTCGTTCTGCTGCTCAAAACGACTAAACAGGTCGTTACAATAGATACCAATTTACCCATCGTTCGTCCCCGAACGATCAAAAGAAGAGAAACAGTGGCGAAAAGGAGTACCTGAATCTGTAAACAGATGTGGATATTTTTCTTGCATTAGCACTGCACCCAATCCAGAATAGGATGCATCACAATAAACAATGAAGTCT
The DNA here is from genome assembly GCA_027705065.1 of Solanum peruvianum. NCBI lineage: Eukaryota > Viridiplantae > Streptophyta > Magnoliopsida > Solanales > Solanaceae > Solanum > Solanum peruvianum. The sequence continues at coordinate 34,043,240 of JAKWJD010001763.1, read as the reverse complement.
TTACCCTCTATTGGCAAGGTAAGAATTGGTGCGGTAGTCAACAAGGTCTTAAGCTTCTGGAAGCTCTCCTCACACTCATCCGACCATACAAATGGGACGTTTTGCTTAGTCAAGTTCGTCAATTGGGAAGCAATGGAAGAGAATCCCTTGACGAATCGGGCGGCGGTAGTAGCTAGCTAACCCCACAAAACTCCTTATTTCTGACACGTTTGTAGGTCTTACCCAATTCTCACTGTCTCGATCTTGGATGGATCCACCATCACTCCATCCTTAGAAACCACGTGTCCCAAGAAGGACACTGAATCTAACCAAAACTCACACTTGGAGAATTTCGCATAAAGCTTTTTCTTTCTCAACAACTCTAACACCATTTTCAAATGCTCCTCATGTTCTTTCTTACTTTTGGAGTATATCAGTATATCATCAATAAACACAATCACAAAGAGATCCAAATATGGCTTGAAAATCCCGTTCATCAAGCTCATGAAGGCAGCAGGGGCATTAGTAAGACCAAACGACATTACCACAAACTCATAATGCCCATACTAGTTCGAAAAGCAGTCTTTGGCACATCCGTTGCGCGTATTTTCAATTGGTGATAACCGGACCTCAAGTCTATTTTGAGAAGACACAAGCACCTTGTAACTGATCGAACAAATCATCAATGCGAGGAATGGGGTACTTGTTCTTAATAGTTACCTTGTCAACTGTCGGTAATCTATGCACATTCGAAAACTCCCATCCTTCTTCTTTACAAACAAGACCGGAGCACCCCAAGGAGATGCACTTGGTCTAATGAAGCCTTTGCTCAACAACTCTTGAAGTTGTGCCTTTAACTCTCTTAACTCTGCGGGAGCCATTCTATAAGGGGGTATAGAAATGGGGCGAGTACCGGGTTCCAAATCAATGCAGAAGTCTATATCCCTATCTGGTGGCATACCGGGAAGATCTGCAGGGAACACATCCAAAAACTCACAGACTACCGGAACTGACTCAATCGATGGTACTTGAGTAGTGTCATCCTTAAGATGTGCCAAGAAAGCTAGACAACCCTTACTAACCATCTTCTGAGCACGAATAAAGGAGATGATACGCACCGGATTGGGAGTGTAGTCACCCTCCCATACTAACTGATCTGCCCCAGGCTTGGCTAACGTCACTGTTTTAGCATTACAATCCAAAATCGCAAAGTTTGGAGAAAGCCAAGTCATACCCAGAATTACATCAAAGTCACCCATTTCTAAAATAACCAAATCTACATAAGTGTTGCTCCCCACAAAATTCACCAAACAAGACCTATACACTTTTTCGACTATCACAGACTCACCCACCGGTAGTAGAAACACGAATAGGCATGTCAAGTAATTCACAATGTAAATTTAGACCATTAGCAAATGAGGAAGATACATATGAAAACGTGGAGCCAGGGTCAAATAATATAGATGCCATGCAATCACAAACCAAGAGATTACCTGTGATAACAGCATCAGACGCCTCCGCTTCAGATCTCCCAGGGAAAGCATAACAATGGGCCCCATTATTCGTCTGTCCGTTGCCCCTACCATGTTGTGTAGTAGTGGCTCCATTTTGCCCTTCACCTCTGCCGTTTTGGTGACCACCATTACCTCGGCCACCACGCCCTCCAGAATAACGACCTCTACCATTACCACCTCTTCCTCTAGCCATTGGGGGTCTGTAACTCTGGTTTGGACAGTACCTCTTAATGTGCCCAATCTCTCCACACCCATAACATTCTCTGGTTCACGCGTCGGCCTCTCAGAGAAGTGTTGACCGTTCTGAGGTGGACCCCCAACTACAGTCTGTAGTGAAGACTGTATCGGTCGGTTTGAGTGACCTCCGGAGTTCTGTCCTCTAGAATAAGAACCATTATACTCACCTCCCCTTCGAAACCTCTTTGATGTAGACGTTGGGGTGAAGTCATCCGGTTTCACTCCTTCCACCTCTATCACAAAGTCTACCACCTCTTGGAAGGATGTTGCTGTTGCCGCTATCTGTAAGGCTGAAATCCGCAACTCTGACCTCAACCCCTTCACAAAACGGCGGATCCGTTCTTGTGGACTGAAACAAAGTTGCGTGGCATATCTGGATAGCGCGCGAAATTTAGCCTCATACGCGTTTACTGTCATCCTTCCCTGTTCGAGACTCAAGAACTCATCCCTCTTTCTATCTCTCAAAGTCCTTGGGATATACTTCTCCAAAATAGGGTAGAGAATGATTCCCAAGTCATAGGTGGTGCCTCTGTTGGTTGACACTCAACATGTGAACGCCACCACATTTTGGCGTTCCCTTGGAACTGATAGCTCACGAACTCGACACCAAACTCTCTACTATCCCCATTTTGTGTAGTAGCTCATGACAATCAACCAGAAAATCATAAGCATCCTCAGATTCTGCACCCTTGAAGACTGGAGGTTTTAGTTTCAAGAACTTGCTAAAAAGTTCATGTTGATCGTTGGTCATAATAGGCCCAGTAGTCAGACGTGGAAATGTGCCTATTCCCAATGTTGCATCCATGCGGGGAGCCATAGTAGCCGCATGTCGTATCTCTGAAACCGGAGGTGTTGGTGCAGAAACCACTGGAGGTGCCTGACCCTGATCAGACAACCCGCTAAGATAAGCAAGTACTTGGTTGATCATCTCTGGGGTAGGTTGGGGTGGCAATTCCTCATGTTGCACTTGTTCAGTCTCCCCTTCCTCACCCTCTCTTACCACATCCTCGGTCGGTGGAGGAGTCACCGCCCTAGTATCAGATGGGCTAGGGGCTCGTCCTCTCCCTCTAGAGGACGTCCTCCCACGACCTCTTCCACGGCCTCTTGCCGTTACTCTTCCTCGAGCCACAGCCCCAGTGGCTGTCTCAGTAGTTTCATGTCTTTCCGTTGTTGCTGCTGGTGCGGTCGTTGCTCTAGTTCTAACCATCTGCGAGATAGAATGAAGATGGTCAGATACCAATTTGTATCACCTAGATACCAATTGGACTCAAGTAGTAGCACGAAAGAAAGAATGAAAGAATGGAATTTTCCTAAAGTCTTATAGCCTCTCAAGGAAAAGTAAAGGCGTCCCCCTACCGTCCTTAAGACTCTACTAGACCTGTTCTTGTGTGATGAGACCAATGAACCTAATGCTCTGATACCAAGTCTGTCACGACCCAAATCGGGGACGCGACTGGCACCCACATTTACCCTCCGATGTGAGCGAACCAACCCATCTAACCTTAACATTTCAAGATATTTCAACAGAAAATAATGCGGAGACTTAAACTCATTAATAAAAACAACTCAAAACTATTATTAATATTCCCAAAATCTGGAAGTCATCATCACAAGAACATCTATCTCAAATTACTAAACTAAGACTGTCTAAGAACAAAATACTAAAAGCTAGTCCATGCCGGAAGTTCAAGGCATCAAGACTTGAAGAAGGAGACCCAGTCCAAGCTAGACGCATTAGCTCACCCTGAATTTCCGATGAAGTGAAGACTGGCTTGATCTACTGCTGAGTCGAAGTTGACGGAACGTTTGCTGCATAACACAAATAACACAGAGGAAAACATAAAAGTAGGGGGTCAGTACAACCACACGTACTGAGTAGATATCATCGGTCAACTCAAAATAGGGAACAATATATATCAACAATAATGTAAATCAACTACAATACTCAACATGTAGCACAACAATTACTTTATCATTAAAAATTTTCGTCATGTTCACACATGAGGTCTCAAGCCTCAATACCATACTCATTTGGGAAATTAAGTTCATTAGATTGAGTATATTCATTATCTTTCAAGATTCATTATCTTTCTTCCTCTTGTGTCGGTACGTGACACTCCGCTCCTCTAATTCTATCCTGGTGTCGGAACGTGACACTCCGATCCTCATATTCATTCTATCCTGGTACCGGAACGTGGCACCCGATCCTCATATTCTATCCTGGTGTCGGAACGTGACACTCCGATCCTCATATTCATTCTATCCTGGTACCGGAACGTGGCACCCGATCCTCATATTCTATCCTGGTGTCGGAACGTGACACTCCGATCCTCATATTCATTCTATCCTGGTACCGGAACGTGGCACCCGATCCTCATATTCTATCCTGGTGTCGGAACGTGACACTCCGATCCTCATATTCATTCTATCCTGGTACCGGAACGTGGCACCCGATCCCCCTAATTCATCAAGCCTTCTTTTGTACTAAGGCATCCTCATTATCATTATATAATTTATCAAGCCTTCTTTCATACTAAGGCATCATCAATCTTATTATATAATATATCAAGTGAATTAGGGTTCTTTCAAGATTTGGGATTCAATAGCTTCATCATGCTTTGTTAATTCATAACAATTTCATAATCATAATCATGCAAGCATACAATTAAGCATATAGACAGGTTCACAATACTATCAACACATAATATTCACTATTAAGAGTTCACTACGATTATCGTAATATAAACCATAACCTACCTCCACCGAAGAATTGGAATCCACAAGAAATTTCCCAAGCTTGCTATTCTTCTCTCTCTCGATCGATCTGCTCTCTCTCCCTTTCTGTTCTTTCTCTTTTGTTTTATTCAAACCCTCTTTCCTTTACCCTAATTAATCATGTAATTAAGTGTGAAAAAGGACAATAAAACCCCACTAATTTACTTAAGGTTACCCTTTTTAACCCCTAAGAAATTAGACTTGTTAATGTTACCCCTCAATCCTTATAATTAAGGAAAGAATAATCAAAAACGACCCTTAAAACGAGGAAGGAAATCCTAAACTGCCTGGGACTGCACAACCTGTGACGGGCCGTCGTGGGTGCGACGGTCCGTCGCACAGGCCGTCGTGCCTTCCCAGGTTCCCATCCTCGCCACGGACGCTGCGACGGTCCGTCAAGCCTGTGACGGTCCGTCCTGCACGTCCGTCATGGCGGTCAGAAACTCGTTTCTCGAACCAAATTCTCAAACGTTGAAGTGTTTTGCAACGGAACCTCACGACGGTTCGTCGTGGATGTGACGGCACGTCCTGCAGGTCCGTCACAATTTACAGAGAGTCAATTTTCAGTACCCAATTTCAGAACTCTAAGTGTCATGGGACGAAACATCCATGACGGGCCGTCGTGACTACGACGGTCCGTCACTACTTCCGTCGTCCCAGCCAGTTTTTCCAAAATTTCGTTCTGCTGCTCAAAACGACTAAACAGGTCGTTACATAGGCTCATTAAGTTTCTAGTCTTTGAACTATGTCTATCCAACATAAGTCTCATTAAGTCCCTAGTCTTTGAACTATGTCTATCCAACATAGGACTAGCTAGTGGTTTCCACCTATGTGAGCTAGCTATGTTTCGATTACACCTTGATCAGTGGGATAACCTCTTTTCGGTATGGGGTAAGAACTGGATTTCATGTCTAGATGACATGATCTATCTCGGTTAATGCTCAAATCATGATCTTGGTTCACAATATCCGTGAGAGGCTACTTTCATGTGGAGTTAAAACTTGAGATTGATTCACCTTAGCCTGGAATAACCGCTTTTCGGTGTGGGGCAGACACTGGATTTCATGAGTAGTTTGCATGATCTAGATTCATTTTGATCAGTGTATCACCTAGTTTCGGTGTGGGGAAGACACTCGATTTCATGTTATCTCGCATGATTTTATTCCTAAAGATGTCTCTATGAATGTAAGAAAGGATGATGATAGAACGTATGTTAAAATTGAGCTATGAAGAAGAGCTTAAGAATGTCATTTGCCATTACCACACTCATGAAGTTTCAGAAAGTAGTGGGCAAGGCCAAATAATATTGGCTTATAATGACTAATTTTATGATGCCAATAAAGGGGAATAAAAACATAATAGTAACTCCAAACTTCATATCTTCCCTAACATGAGAATGATGAAACAAGTGGCATACCAATAGAGACCCGCTTATGAAGCATTAAGGAATACTTGATGTAATGAATGACTAGCTATAATAATAGTCAAATCATTGTCCAAAAAAATCTACAATAAGCAAAGGGCATAGCTAATAATGAATCTTCATGTCATTAAAATGGTCAAAGACAAATAAAATTGGCTTATAATGACTTCTGTTATTATGAAAATGATCATAGGCATTAATGAATTAAAATTTGCTTATAAGAAATTATCAACTAATGTATTTATCCATTAAAGATTGTCATATAAAGAAGACTTCATGCCCTAAGTAACAAAGATCATAAGTTTTAATGATAAGCCCAAGAAATCCAAGATGATCAACTTGTGTATTTAGCCAATAAAGAATGGCTTACAAAGACTTCATTCCCAAAGTAAGGAAGATCATAAGTTCTAATGATATGCTCAATATAACTATGCACATTATGAAATCAACTAAAGAATGAGTATAGTCAATAAGTATTTACTTATAAATATATTCATGCCCCCAAATTATAGTTAACTCATTTCCTTAATATCTTGAACTAGTTACTTTATTCATTGTGGGTATGAGACTACAATAAATCATTGCACATGTAAGTATAACATAGGACCAAAGGAATTATTGAAGTACACAACAACAAGATGAAAATGACTGAAAAATGATCTAAGTGTACAAAGAGGAGCTCTCGGCCTAACAGGAACAAAATCTCAAATCCGCACCCGAGTGGTTCTAAAATTATATTGATGACACTAATGGCTGGTAATCATATAGAAAATGTGTTGTGTGTTTTTAATGCATTAAAATACATCATATTCATACCACAATTCACAACTAACGATATAAGAAAGTCTAGTCACTGCACTTTTCCGAAATGGCATGTTGTTTAGGAAGAGTTTTCCTGAATAATGCATAGCATTATGTGTATGTGTGCATACACCCATACTTAGTACAATTGGTGTACTAACGCTATGCAAATTTACTATTTCAGGTGCAGGTCAAATAGAAGATTGAAGACTCTTGCAGCGGTTTGGATGTAAACGTCCTCCAGATCATTTGGTAGGTCCTCTTGATTTTGAGGATGCTACAGTTTTAGTCTATTGTTAGTTTAAGACATATCTAGTGGATGTTTTCCCTATTGTTTCTTTCGTACTTTATTTCCAAAGCCTTTTTGTAATAAGGTCGTGTTTGGCAAACTTATTTATGATATATTTATTATCATTTTGAATTAATTCTTTATAATTGGTGGTTGTTCCTTTAACTTTTTCTTAGTATATGATGTATCTACATATGAAGTATACGAAGCCTATGTATAATTTATTAGTTTAAATTTTTTTAAATTTTCCGCAAATTTAAATAGATGAATGTGATAAATGCAGGAAGAGGCTTGTCTGCGACCTCTGAGAGGTCAACGACGCCGGTTGCAATTTGGATTCCAGAATTCGGGTCGTGACAAACTTTGTAACAGAGCGTAATGTTAAATTACCTAGGAACTAAAGATCAAAAAAATCACGGTATGTAGTTTCTAACTTATGGTTGTGAAGCGCGCCACAATAATGACTTAGAGACTATATAATATTAGGAAATTTCCTTTCTTCAAGTGTTTATCGTGCTATCTAGAGCTTTGACACTTTCTGTCATTCTAAGTATCTAATTTCCTTCTTGTGTGAATGCGTAGAAGAATACACACAAGAATTAGTATGGTCAAATGATCTAAGGCGCCAGACTAAAAATCCGATCTTCTCAATAAGGGCCATAATGGAAATTCCCAGCATGAGCGAAAGACGTGTGGTGAGTGTGGATATTCGCATGGAGATGAATGCATGGTAAGTTTTAAAAGCCTTTTATGAGTACTAATGAAGGGGATAAGGCTAAGTTGTCCGCATACCAACTCAAGGATATGGCTATGGTATATATTTTGTTCATAAGTGTTAAGCTACAATAGAATATAGAAACAAGGTACTAATGTTTCAGTTGCCAAATGAGTTGGAGTTGAGATGGAAGTTGTTCAAATCGAACAAGGCAAATAGTTTCAAATATTAAGGCCAACAATATGGTATCTAAGGGGTTAGGAGTTGATAAGAACCTTTCATACGAAGAGGTTCCCATTGAAATTTTAGTTTGCTAAGTGAAACGGTTGAGGAACAACGCGGTTGCTTCCGTAAGAGTATTATGAGGGAATCACCTTATTGAGGGATAAACATGGGAGATCAAGGCCGATATGAGATCCTGTTACCCTCACTTGTTCAGTTTAGGTAAGATATACTACTCCTAAGTCTGGTTTTATTTAAGAAACTCTAAGTTTTAGTGCGATGGTCGACTTGGTGTTGTAAGTGAATAATTGTATGTGTAATAATTGCATTATCTAAGTTAAAATTAATTCATGTTGCTGTTTTTGTTTAGTTTATTACGTGATTGTGTGTTGCATGAGTGTGATGTGCATTAAGTTAAAGTAGAATTGTGAAGAAATTTCCTCGATATTCAATAAGAAGTTTCAGATAATCTTAGAGTAGGTGCATCATTAAGAATAAGTATTATATTAGACATTCAGGAAGATAAAGTTCAAGAATGCTAAAGAGATTTCTGAAAATTTCCCTCTTCAGTTTTAAACGATAAGTAGTGTCATTCAGGGACGAATGTTTCTAAGGGGGGATATTGTAACTTTCCAAAAAATTATATGCCTAGTGAAAAATTAAGAATGCATATTGGGGGTACATAGGCATTCCAATTCTCAATATTGAAAGCTATTGGGCATTGTATATAAAATTGGATAAGGGGTGTTAGCCAATTTCTATACATACCCAAGTACGCATAACATGATCCAAGCTTATTTAGAATTGTACCTGCAATGAAGACCCTAGGCTAAAATTATAAATTGTTTTGGTTCACAACCCAATTCATTCGGTACTAGGTATCCAAGTGTCAGGCCTAGCACCATAGCGCATAACCATTTAAAATGATCATGTAAAATAAGCAGTGGCCAAGGACATAGTGAGGATCATTGGGACAATAAGTAAACATTACCAAATGAACCATAAATAATAGGTAGTTAGGAAAGTACAACCAACCCATGTGCAATCACATGTGCAAGACATGTGAATAAGTAGTCAAAGGTGGGGACCACCCTAACCGAATTCGGTTATGGTAGTCAGTAGGAAAAACGTGAATAAGGGACCACTCCCTGTGGGGCCTAACTTTGTAAAAATATTCTAGACTCTAACCTACTTCTCTTACTAGATAACTAACCTAGTACAAAACGAAATAAACTAATTAGTGTACCTGTTAACCTATGACATAACCAGGTGACACTAACCTAGTAACTAGTTAAAGAGACAACCTAGTAACTAATCGGATGGTACAAAAGGTTGGTTATGGTCCTAAAAACTTATGGATAATTTATTAATTGCACTAGGTTACTTAATTAATTATTTTAGCAACTTAATTTAATTAATTTAAATGGACAAATCCGAAATCAAAAAGCAATTTCCAGATTTTGGTTAAGACAAGCAAAAGACAACCTAGTACCTAACCTAGAATTATCCAAAAGGTTGGTTATGGTCCTAACAAATTAAGGTTACTTTATTAATTAACCTAGATCACCTAATTAATTAAATTATGAATTTTTTTAATTAATGTAAAGGTTCAAAACAAAATCCTTACACTAATTTAGTAACTAGTTCAAGAAACATCCTAGTACCTAACCTAGGATTGTCCATAGGGTTAGTTATGGTTGTCATGACTTAAGGGAACTTTTGTAATTACCTAGGTCATTTAATTAATTAAATTAAAGTTTTCAAATCGAAATTCTTACATTAACCTAGTATAACTCATGAAACATCCTAGTTCTTAACCTAGGATTACCCAAAAAAGTTATTTATGGTTCCAATGACTTAGGGGTATTTTACTAATTACCGTAGGTCAATTAATTAATTAAATTATTCATTTAATTATTTAATTTAAAGTGTAAAAACGAAATTCTTAGGGAAAATTGAAAATTTGACTCAGTATTGTGTTTTCCTAATTCTAGTCAATATAGGAGGTGCTTTTTAGTAATTAATTAATTTATATACTTATACTCACTTTCAAACACAAACAAATACAGGAAGCAAAACAGTAAGCAAGTGGGCAAAAGAAAAATAGAAAATTCCATTGATTTTCCAGGCGATTTGGTTTCTCCCAATTTTCGTTCAAGGTGGTCTTTGTAGATTAAGTTCTAATTAAGGTATGGTTTTATCTCCTATAATTATTCCTCCAAGATAATTTTCTTTCAAACGATTCATAAGATCTTGAAAACTAGGGTTGTTGTCATCGTTCTTGTCGAACTTCCCTTCCTGAGTATCTTTTTACGATTTAATGGTGAATAGGTTAGAGATCATGTTGTTGGTATGTAGTTCTGGATGATATTAACGTGTATTGTCCTTTAATGATGAATGTCGAATGAACCTATGAACTTATAATCGTATGAAGCTAATGTTTACAGCGTATTTCAAGAACCGGTGATATGATAGTTTCGTCCTTAAATGTCAAGTGTTGATGTGTGTGTGTCCAAATGTTGAATTGCTACTTTGTAACGTTATGAAGATGCTAAATTATTCAAATATTAATGTGATTCTGTCCTAGATGTTTACAAACATTATTACTAAAAGCCATAAAAAAAGATTGGCTTAAATAACATCTATGAAATTACATCTTGAATGAATTGCCTATATTATGCCAACAAATTAGCTAACACTACTTTGTCAAAAGTGATGCATGAAAATGGCTATGAATTTATGTAAATGATTGAAATATTGACTAATGGTTCACACATATTCAATTTAAATATGAACATACGTAAAATTAACTTATGCCAACAAAAACGGTTATAGAATTTAATAGCCAAATGTTGAGGCCAATACTAATCATATGCCAATCTAGTGTAGTTAGAGTATCAAATGATATAATAGGTTATTCTAAAGTAATTCAATGAATCCCTAATCAATGTCATGTCATTCATTGGGAGAACTCGTAACATGCTCTAAAAGAATGAACTATGAACATATGAAACTCATTGAATGAGGTGCTCATTGTCCATAAACAATGATATGAATCAACTACACCAAAGTAAGTAAGTATGTAACGTGAGTTATAGCATAATTAAAGGGGTATAAATTAAGTAAATGTCCAGAATGGGGTGTTAAAGGAAGTGAGACAAGTCTCACTTATACCTAAGCAACTAAGTTAAAAGAATACTGACGTATGAATGTGTTAGAATGTGCAAGACTAGTCTCATTATCACCAAAGGATGATATTTAAGAACAATTCACATTTCATTAATGTAAAGTAAGGAAGACAAGTGATCAATACAGTAAGTAAATATCAATCTATAATCAAGCTTCCATAATGCTTGAGTGCACTCTAAAGATAAAGAAGATAATAAAAGTGAGCACATCACCAATAGAATAGATATGAGCTTGTGATTGCACGTGTAAGTAAACTGAGACGAGGCTAACACTGAGGTGGATAAGTAGTCTCATTATGTCCCTAGTCTTCAAACTATATCTAGCCAACATAGGACTAGGCAGTGGTTTCCACCTAAGCAAGCTAGGTATGTTTCAATTTAACCTTTGCCAATGGGATAACCTCTTTTCTATATGGAGTAGACACTTGATTTCATGTCTAGCTCACATGATCTATGTAGGTTAATGCTCAAAACATGATCATGGTTCACTATAGCTATGAGCGGTTCCTTTCTATGTGGAGCTAAAACTTGAGATTAATTCACCTTAGCCAGGAATCATCCCTTTTTGGTGTGGGGAATACACTCGATTTCATAAATAGCTCTCATGATCTAGATTCATTTTGATCAGTTAATCACCTATTTTTAAAGTGGGGAAGACAGTGGATTTCATGTTAGCTCGCATGATCTTATTCCTAAAGATGTCTATATGAAAGTAAGAAAGGATGACGAAGGAACATATTTTTAAAGTAAGCTATGAAGAAGATCTTAAAAATGTCAATTGCCATTACAACACTCATGAAGTTTCAGCAAATAGTGGGCAAGGCCAAATAAGATTGGCTTATAATGACTTATTTTATGATTCCAATAAGAAGGAATAGAAACATAATTGTAACTCCAAACATCATAACTTCCCTAACATGAGAATGATGAAACAGGTGACATAGCCAATAGAGAGTGGCCTATGAAACATTGAGGAATAGTTGATGTAATGAATTACTTGCTATAAGAATAGTCAAATCACGTCCAATGAAGTTTACAATAAGTAAAGGGTATAGCTAATAATGAATCTTCACGCCATGAATATAATCAAAGCCAAATCAAATTGGTGTATCATGAGTTCTTTTATTATGAAAATGATCATAGCCAATAATGAATTAAAATATGCTTATCCAAAATGATGAACGAATGTATTTAGCCAATAAAGATTAACTTATAAAGACTTCATGCCCAAAGTAAGCAAGATCATAATTTTTAATGATAAGTCCAAAAATACAAAATGATCAACTTATATATTTAGCCAATAACGATTGGCTTATAAAGACTTCATGCCCCAAGTAAGTAAGATCATAAGTTCTAATGATATGCCCAAATATCTATGCACATTATGCAATCAACTTAAGAATGAGTATAGTTAATAAGTATTGACTTATAAATATATTCATGCCCCATATTATAGTTAACTCATTCCCTTAATATCTTGAACTACTTACTTGATTCATTGTGGGTATGGGACTAGAATGAGTCATTGCACATGTAAGTAAACATAGAACCAAAGGAATTATTGTACTACACAACAACAAGAAGGAAAAGACTGAAAAATGATCTAAGTGTACAAAGAGGAGATCTCGGTCTAAGAGGATCAAAATCTCAAATCCTCGCTCGAGTGGTTCTAAAAATATATTGATGACACTAATGACTGGTAATCATCTAGAAAATAAGTTATTTGTTTTTAATGCATTAAAATACATTAAAGTCATACCACAATTAACAAATAAAGATTTAAGAAAGTCTAGTAACTACACTTTTCAAAAATGGCATGTTGTTTAGGAAGAGTAAGTTTGTTAGGGAATTGTCCGAGATGGTATTTAGAAAACGTTGTACCTCTATACTTTTAAAATCTATACACGTTTCCTCCTTCATGGTTCATGTTCAACAAATAAAAGAGGAGAAACTTAAGGAAATATTTATAAAGTAAATGAAGGGTAAGAATAGTGATGGTAACTACTCATACAGAAGGTATGATGGACAAGGTCATTTTAAGTTTTGACAATGGTTTTCTGCTCGAAGTTCATCCAACCTTCATCCTAAGTTCAACTAAGATAGGGTATTGAACCCGAATCCTCAAGGATGCAATAGTACTGGATCTTTATTGCCAATGTCTACTTGTGCTAAGTGTGGAAGAAAACACGAGGGTAAATGCTTAGCGGGCAAGAATAGTTTCTTTTGTTGTGAAAAGTGGTGGTAAAATAATGGATTTCCTAATGCTTGTTGAAAAAGGAGAGAATCTAAACTAACTTTGTCTATAGGTTTCCCAATTTTATGCACTTTAGACTCACGGTGATCAAGAGGGTTCTCTCGATGCGTTTATCGGTATATTGAAAGTTTTCCAACTTCTCGTTTATAATATACTTGATACCCATTTACTTTGTGTTTTTTGTTGCTATATGTGACAGTGAAGTTTGATATTATTCCGAATGTGTTGTTAGACAATTTTTTACTCAGTACTCCTATTGGTGACTCTGTTTTGACTAAGAGTGTTTAAATAAAGTGCCTTTTCTCTTTGTCCCATAGAGTGACTCATGTTGACCTTTTAGAGATGGATATGCTGATTTTTGATATCCTTGTTATGCATATGCTGCACTTGTATTATGATTTTGTTGATTTTATAACCTGTGTAGTCAAGTTTCAATTCCCAAATGAGACCATAGAAGAGTGGAAAGGGGAAATTCTATGCCTAAGGGTTAGTTTGTTTTTTTTGTCTTAAAGCTAAAATTTAGAGCCCTTACTCTTGAGTCGGTCCCCATTGTAAATGAGTTCCAAAAGTTTCTCATGATTATTTACTAAATATTTATCCTCGACGGGAAATAGATTTTCGCATTATCCTCTCCCTACTATGAAACATATCTTTATTCCTGTAACATTCCTGGAAAATTTTATATCTAGAGAAAAGCGCAATAGGTCTTTAAGACTGCATATTGGGGATAAATAGACATTCCAATGTTCAATGTTGAGAAATATTGGGCATAGTATAGAAAATAGGCTAAGGGGTAATAGCCAATTTCTATATAATAAACAATAATTAAAATATTGGGTATATTAGAAAACTTTGGCTTAAAGGGTGTTATCCATACATCTATGTATTAATAAACTTGTTTAGGAAATGTACTTGCAATGAAGACCCTCAGATAACATTCAGAAATTCATTAGTTATAAACACATTAGGTACTAGTCATCCAAGTGTCAAGCCTTGTACCCTATGTACATAACCATTCAAAATGATCATGTAGAGTGAGCCATGATCATGATCCAAGATCATAGGTCCTTGGGACAATACGTAAACATTCCTAAAAGAACCATAAATAATAGTTAATTAGGAAAGTACAACAACCACATGTGCAAGTACATGTGCTAGACATGTGAAGAAGCGGCCAAAGGAAGGGTCCACCTTTACCGAATTTGATTAGGGTAGTTAAGGGGAAAAACGTGCACAAGGGACTACTCCATGCGAGGCCTAACTTTCTAACAAACTCTAGGTCCTAAATAACTGTACCAACAGCCAAAATACCCTAGGACTAACCGAAATGGACCCATTAGTGCACCCTACAACTTAGAACCAAAACCGGGTTGACACTAACCTAGTACTAGTTATAGAGACAACCTAGTACCTAACCTAGGATGGTTCAATAAGTTAGTTATGGTCCTAAAAACTTAGGGGTACTATAGTAATTTCCATAAATTACCTAATTAATTAATTTGGAAAATTAATTAATTAATTTAGAAGGTCTAAAATCGAAAGTAAAAAGGAAATTTTCAAATTTTGGTTAAGACAAGAAATGGACAACCTAGTACCGAACCTAGGATGGTCCAAAGAGTTAGTTAAGATCTTAAAGACTTAAGGGTACTTTATTAATTACCCTAGGATAATTAATTAATTAATTTAGAAACTGAATTAATTAATTTAAAGGTGAAAACCCGAAATCACAAAACAATTTCCAGATTTCGGTTAAAACAAGAAAAACACAACCTAGTACCTAACCTAGGATGGTTCAAAAGACTGGTTATCATCCTAACGAATTAAGGATACTTTAGTAATTAACTCAGTTCACCTAATTAATTAAATTATAAATTTTATTAATTGGTTTAAAATATCAAAACAAAATCCTTACACTAACCTAGTATAATTCAAGAAACATTCTAGAAATTAACCTAGGATGGTCCTAAAGGGTTGATTGTAGTTCCAATGACTTAGGGTTACTTTAGTACTTACCATAGGTCCATAAATTAACTAAATTGAGAAATTAATAAATTAATATATAGTGAAAATGTTGACCAAAACTATAGTCAACACCAATTTCCAGATTTGACTATGTGTTATCTTCTCCTATCTTTAGTCAACTTAGGCGGAGCGTTTTGGTAATTGGTTAATTAGTTTATTAAATATACTTTTTAAACTTATGTGGTATAATTAAATATCAATATTAAACCTTAAAATCACGTTCAAACTCAAAGAAAAGGCAACGCAAAAACAGTATGCAACGAACGCAAGAAAAAGACAGAAAATTTATCAATTTTCTAGGGTGAATTAAAGGTTTCTTCAATGTAATGTTTAGGTCTTATTCGTTGATTATGTTCTGCATAAGGTATGGGTTTGTATCCTGGACTTATTTCTCCAAGAGAACTTTTTTTCGAATTATTTAAAGATCTTGAAAACTAGGGTTGTTTTCTATCGTTCTTGTCGAACTCCTTTCCCAAGTAACCTTGTTAGGATTTCAATGTTAAATTGGTTGGAAATCATGTTGTTTGTATGTGGTGCTGGATGATATTAATATTTATGTTTTTGATTAAATAATGATTGAATGAACCTACTAATCGGACTCGTTTGAGGCTAAGTTTTATTTTGTGAATTAAAAGAATGATATCATGTTAATGATATGCCCGAAAATATTATGTATGAAGATGTTACGGTCTGTTGTGCATACTGGCTGTTAATATGGC
This sequence comes from Solanum peruvianum, assembly GCA_027705065.1. NCBI lineage: Eukaryota > Viridiplantae > Streptophyta > Magnoliopsida > Solanales > Solanaceae > Solanum > Solanum peruvianum. The sequence goes on along the minus strand of JAKWJD010001763.1, from coordinate 34,027,102 downwards.
GTTATAAAGATCATACATTCATCAAATGATAATATGATGCTGCCCAATATGTTTAAAAAATGTTATGCCAAAAGTTATGTTATAAGGATAGCTAAAATGATCTCAGTGAAATCATAATTTATGTGAATGTTTGACTTATGTCAACAAAATGGCTAACAAAAACATTGTTCAAAATTTAAATGGGAATGGGTTATAATGTTATCTCTTAATAAGCAAAAGATTGGATAATGAATAATTTATCCCAAATGGAGCATGATTAATGAAACTTTTGCTTATGCCAACAAAACAATTATGAAATCTATGGCCAAATGCTTATGCCAATACTAATTTTATGCCAATAAATTGGCTAACATTACATTGTCAAACAAGTAGAAGGGAAATGACTGTAATATTATGCTAAATAACTAAACGATTGGCTAATGTATAAAAACTTAATCATGTTGGACATGAAAATTGGCTTATGCCAACAAATATGGTTATGAAATCTATGCCCAATTGTTTATATACCAATACTAATCGTATGCCAATAAAATGGCTAACGATACATTGTCTAAAATTGATTATTTTAAATGGCTATATTATCATGTTAGACAATTAAAAGATTTTCTAATGATTCATACGTATTAAATTTAAATATGAACATACCTAAAATTGAAACATGCCAACAAAAATGGTTATGTAGTTTAATATTCAATGGTTGAGGCTAATACTAATCGTATGCAAATCTTGTATAGTTAGATTATCACATGATAATATAAGCACTTCTAAACTAATTCAATGAACCCATAATCAAGGGCATGCCACTCATTCGGAAAACTCCCAACATGCTTAAAAGAATGACATATGAACTCATGAAACTCATTGAATGAAGTGATCATCGTCCATAAACGATGTTATGAATCTACTACACTAAAGTAAGTAAGTCGTGTGGGTTATAACATAATTAAAATAAAAATCACGTATGAAGGTGTTAGAATGTGTGAGAGAAGTCACATTAACACTAAAGGATGATATGTAACATTTTATCAATGTGAAGTAAGGATGACCGGTAATAAATAGAGTAAGTAAATCTTAATCTAGAAGCAAGCATCCATAATGCTTGAGTCAACACTAAAAGATAAAGAAGAAAGGAACATTCACGTAATGAGGTGAGTAATTATGGTAATCTATGATTATAAGAAAAATATTGACAACATGATACGAGGCTAAGATGAATGGTGAGACAAGTCTGAACCAAGCCTAAGTAAAGGTCAATAAAAGTACTCACCTAAGAGAGTGTTGAATATCAAGAGACAACTATCAATCATACTCTATATGTAAGTGTAAAGATAATTCACACTTAATACTATGATGAGATGAGAAATCATCTAATGAACAATGATGCCCTCATGCTCGAATCCAGCTTCAACGATGTGTGAGATTCATGTAATGGAACTTTGTACTGAGCACCAAAATACTATCTATGAGTCGTAATTCCTTTTTTTGGGAATGCAGACGTTCCTGTAAATGTCATGAGATGAGAATGTCCTTTTAGGCGGGTATGGGTCTCCTTATATCTCCTAGACTTTGAACATATGCAGCAAACATAGGGTTCTTGTAGGGTTCAATTCCTATATACTCTAGCATGCTTTTGTTTCACCTTTGCCAATGACTCCACCTATTTTTGTTGTGGCGAAGGAACTGGATTTCATGATGCTCACATGATCTATGTTTGTTAAGGTTGGAGTTTATCAAAGTATGAAACATAATTAAATGAACGGTACCGAAGGTGTTTGTGCAAGACAATAAGGAGGTGAAATCAGATTTAAGTAATGACATTAGGTTATTCTTGGTCATTGCACTTCAAAATACCGATGAGACTCTTAAACTTCATCCTGGGTATAGATGGTGTTTACATTAGCCTATGAATGACTGAAATGAATAATGTGAAGTACGAATGAACGAATGAAGCAAACTCTATGTTTACTAAAGAAGGCCCTCGAGTTGAGGTCCCATATATTAGGCCCTCACTTGAACTGTGTTATTGTTACATCCAATAATTCCAAGGTCTCGTAGATATGAAATGTATCATATATAGAACATGAAAACGTTAAATAATTAACCCATAACTTCCCTAACATGAAAGTAATGAAATTAATTGAATGATCAATAGATAATGGCTCATGAATTGTAATGAATACATCGTGTAATGAATGACTTGCTATAAGATTAGTCAAAACATGTCCAATGAATTTTAGAATGAGTAAAGTGCATAGCTAATAATGAATATTCATCTCATGAAAATGAACATAGCCAAATAAAATAGGCTTATAATGGCTTCATTTATTAGGAAAATAACAAAGATAATAATGAATTCAAATATGCTTATCCAAAATTATTAACTAATGTATTTAGCCATTAAAGATTGGCTTAAAAAAATCATGCCAAAATTAAGCAGGATCATAACCTTTAATCATATAACCTATGAACTATGAACATTATGCAATCAACTAATGAATGAGTATAGTCAATAAGTATTGACTTATAAATATATTCATGCCCCAAATTGTAGTTAAGTCATTTCCATAATCTCTTGAATTAATTACTTGGTTCATTCTTATTATGGGACTAAAATGAATCATTGCACTTGTAAGTAAAACAAAGGACCAAAGGAGTTATTGATCTACACGACAACAAGAAAAAAAAAACTGAAAAATAATCTAAGTGTACAAAGAAGAGCTTTTGGCCTAGGAGGATCAAACTCTCAATCTTCGCACGTGTTGTTAAAAAATTACGTTGATGATACTAATGTGTTGTAATCATATATAAAAAGAGTTGTGTGCTTTGAATTCATTAAAAACATTATATTCATACAACAATTCACAACTAACAATTTTTGAAAGTCTGGTGACTAGGCATTCCAGAAATTGCATGTTGTTTAAGAAGAGCTTTCTTTGATCATGCATAGGCTTATGTGTATGTGAGCATACACACATACTTAGTACAAGTTGTGTAATAACCCCTACTATTTACTGTTATATAGATGGACAGATTGACGACTCTTGCAATGGTTTAGACATCAACGTTTCTCTAGACTATTTGGTAGATCCTTTTGATATTGAGGATGCTACAGTTTTAGTCTACCCTTAGTTTTTGAAAAACCTAGTGGATGTTGTCCCTATTGTTTCTTTCATACTTTCATTTAGAAGCTTTTGTATTAAAGCCATGTTTGGAAAACGTATTTATGATGTATTCTTATTTTGTTTCTAATTGATTCTTATGATAGATTATTGTTATATTAATTTGATCTTACTAGATGATGATTTCATTAAATAACTATATGACATATATATATACCTCATATGTTTAAAATTATAAATTTTCCACTAAAATTAACCATATGATCTGTGATGAATAAAATATGAGGCTTGTCTGCGACCTCTGAGAGGTCAATGACGGCGCTTGCAATTCAGATTCCACAATCCAGGTCATGAAAAACTTTGTATAAGAACATGAGGTTAAATCACCGAGGAAATAAAGCTCAACACAACCACGTTACATTGTTTCTAGCTTATGGTTTTGAAGCACGCCTCAATCATGACGTAGAGACTAGGTGATGATAGGAAAATCTCCCTTTTTGTACTCTTTATCGTGCTAACTAGAGCTTTCACATTTTATTTCATTATAAGTATCTAACTTCCTTCTTCTTTGAACCTGTAGACGAAGGCACACAATAATTAGGATGTCCAAGTGTTCTAAGGCACCAGGCTCAAGATCTGGCCTTCCCAAGAAGGGGCCATAATGGAAATGCCCAACATGGACGAACGACGTGTGGTGAGTGTGACTGTTCGCATGGAGATGAATGCATGGTAATGTCTACAAGTCTTCTATGAGTATTGATGAGGAGGATAAGGATAGGTTTGTTGCATACCAACTCAAGAATATAGCTTAGACATGTATTGGCTTCATAAGTGTTATGCTATAATAGACTATAGAAACAGGGTAGTAAGGTTCAGTTTCAAAATGAGTTGGGTTAAAAACAGAAGGGCATGGTTTGAATCCAAGTATCCAACAGGCCAATGAAGATGCTAAGCCTCGGCCAAATCCTTATCTTGTAGCCGAACACCCCAAGAGAAACCGGTTCTATGCAATGAAAGGAAGAGAGGAACAAGAGAAGTTCGTGGATGTGGATAATGATAACTTGCTTGTCTTTTCCTTTCCTGTTTATGCATTATTAGATTAAGGATCTACCTTGTCTATGGTAACTCCTTTGGTGGATCATCAATTTGACTTACTTCTTGAGATCTTACAAGAACCGTTTCTAGTTAGTACTCCCATAGGAGACAGTGTTAAAGAGGAAGGGGTCTGTAGAGAAGTAGATGGCATACTGGCAAGTCCCTTTGATATTAAGTTGGGCGTCATTAGGTTCAAATCTTAAGGCCAACAAGATATTATCTAAGAGGTTAGATATAGTCTTCCTAAGTCTGGTTTATATTTAAGAAACTCTAAGTTTAAGTGCTTTAGTGGATTTGCTGTGGTAATTCCCTAATCATATGTCTTATAATAGCACTATGTGAGTTAAAACGAAGTTATGTTGCATTCTATGTTGCTGTTTTTGAGTAGCATAAGCATGTTTCCTATGTTGCATGATTTGTGATGTGCATTGAGTTAAGTGTGATTGAGAAGGAAATTCCTCAATAAAAAAAAATAGAGCTTCAAATAATCTTGAATGATACGCATCATTCAAATAAGTGTGAATTAGATATTCGCAGAAGAGAAACGTTTAAGTATGACAAAGTAATTTTAAAAAGTTATCCTCTTTGTTTAAGTAATCTGTAGTGTCATTTGGGGATGAATGTTCTTAAGGGGAGATAATGTAACATTCCGAAATATTTTATATCTAGTGAAGAGATCAATCGGTCCTTAGGAATGCATATTGGGGATAGATAGACATTCCAATGCCCAATATTAATAAATATTGGGCATAGTAGAGAAAATTGGTTAAGGGGTAATAGCTAATTTATACATTACTTAGTAAGTTAAATATTGGGTATATTAGAAAATATTGGCCTAAAGGTTGTTAGCCATATATGTAAGTATACATGAGCTTGTTTAGGAAATGTACCTGCAAAGAAGACCCTAAGCAAAAATTAAAAAATTCATCAGTTACAAACACATTAGGTACTAGGTATCCATGTGTCAAGCCTATTACCCTAAGTACATAACCATTTAAAATGATCATGTAGGGTGAGCAGTGCCCAAGGACATAGTGAGGGTCCTTGGGACAATAAGTAAACATTCCCAAAGGAACAATAAATGATAGTTAGTTTAAAAAGTACAACCAACACATGTTCAAGCACATGTGCTAGAAATGTTAAGAAGCGGCCGAACTAGGGGACCACCCTAACCAAATTCGGTTATGGTAGTTACGGGGGAAAACGTGCACAAGGGACCACTCAATGCGAGGCCTAACTTCCTAACCAACTCTAGCTCCTAACTAACTGTACCTACTAGATAAATAACCTAAGACTAACCTAAATTGACCGATAAGTGCATCCTACAACCTAAAACCAAAATCGGGTTGACACTAACCTAGGACTAGTTAAAGAGACAACCTTGTACCTAACCAAAGAGACAACCTTGTACCTAACCTAGGATGGTCCAAAAGGTAATTTATGGTCCTAAAAACATAGGGGTACTTTAGTAATTACCCTAGGTTACATAATAAATTAATTTATAGAATTAATTAATCAATTTAAAGGGGCTAAAACCAAAACTAAAAAGGAAATTTTCAGATTCCGGTTAAGAAAAGCAAGGGACAACCTAGTACCTAACCTAGGATTTTCCATAGAACTAGTTATGATCCTAAAGACTTAAGAGTACTTTAGTAATTACCCTAGGATACTTAACTTAAATAATTTAGAAACTTGATTAATAAATTTAAAGGGGAAAAACCGAAATCACAAAACAATTTCAAGATTTCGGTTAAAACATAAAAAAGACAGCCTAGTACCTAACCTAGGATGGTTAAAAGGATTGGTTATGGTCGTAAAAAATTAAGGGTACTTTAGTAATTAAATTAGGTAACCTATGTAATTAAATTAGAAATTTAATTAATTGGTTTATATGATCACAAAGAAATCTTTACACTAACCTAGTATAGTTCAAGAAACTTCCTAGTACTTAATCTACGATGGTCCTAAAGGGTTGATTATGGTTACAATGACTTAGGGGTAATTTAGTACTTACCCTAGGTCCCTCAAGTAATTTAAGTAAGGATTTAATTATTTAATATAAAGTCAAAATCTTGACAGAAACCATAGTCAACAAATTTTTCAGATTTGACTAAGTGTTATGTTATCTTATCTTTAGTCAACTTAGAAGGGTCGTTTTGTTAATTGGTTAATTAGTTTATTAAATTAACTTATTAAACCTAAGTTATACAATTTAATATCAGTTATTAAACAAAAAAATCACGTTCAAACTCAAAGAAAAGGCAACGCAAAAACAGTAAGCAACGAACGCAAGAAAAAGCCAGAAAATTTAACGATTGCTCCAGGGTGATTTCAAGGTTTCTTCAATGTTTCGTTTAAGGTGGTATTCCTATATTATGTACTACATAATATATGGTTTTCTAAACTAGACTTCTTTCTCCAAGATAACTTCCTTTATAATGATTTAAAGATCTTGAAAACTAGGATTTTTTCGTGTCGTTCTTGTCGAACTCCTTTCCCAAGTATCCTTGTTACAATTTCAATGTTTAATAGGTTAGAAATAATGTTCTTGGTATGTGGTGCTGTATGATATTAATGTTTATGGATTTTGATTAAATAATGTTTGAATGAACCTATTAAATGGACTCGTTTGATGGTAAGTGTTATTATGTGAATTAAAAGAATGATACTATGTTAAAGATATGGCCGAAAATGTTATGTAAGAAGATGTTATGGTCTGTTGTGCACACTTGTTGTTAATAAGACGATATAAAGATAATATATTCATCAAATTCTAATATGATGTTGTCCATGTTGTTTAAATAAAAAACGGTATGGTAAAAGTTATGTTATAAGGTTAGCTAAAAACATCTCCGTGAAATCATAATTTGAGTGAATGTTTGGCTTATGTCAACAAAATGACTAATGAAATATTTTTAAAAATTTAAATGAGTGTAACGACCTGTTTAGTCGTTTTGAGCAACAGATTTTATTTCTGGAAAAACTGGCTGGGACGACGGATGTAACGACGGACCATCGTGGTCACGACGGCCCGTCGAGGAGGTTCCGTTCCATGACACTTAGAATTCTTCAATTTGGATATTAAAATCGATTCTCTGTAATCTGTGACGGACCTGCAGGACGTGCCGTCATATCCACGACGAACCGTCGTGAGCTCCCGTTGCAAAACACTTCAACTTTTGAGAATTTGGTACAAGAAACGAGTTTCTGACCGTCATGACGGAGGTACAGGACGGTCCGTCACAGGTGTGACGGGCCGTCACAGGCCACTTGAGTTCGGGGGGCTGCGACGATCTGTGTGACGGACCGTCGAAGGTACGACGGCCCGTCACAGGTTGCGCAAATCCCAGGCAGAATAGGATTCCTCTACACGTTTTAAGGGTGGTTTTGGACTATTCTTTCCTTAATTATAAAGATTGAGGGTTAATATTAATAAGTCTAATTATTTGGGGGTTAAAAGAGGTAACCTTAAGTTTATTAGTGGGTTCTATTGTCCTCTTTTAGTCTTAATTATATGATAATTAGGGTAAAGGAAAGAGGGTTTGAATAAAACAAAACAGAAAGAACCAAGAGATAGAGAGGAATCGATCGACAGGCTGAGGAGAAAGCAAAGCTTTGGAAATTCTTGCTTGATCACTAGTCTTCGGTGGAGGTAGGTTATGGTTATTTCATGCTATTCGTAGTAGACTCTTAATAGCGCATGATATGTATTGGTAGTATTGTAAACCTGTCTATATGCTTAATTGTATGCTTGCATGAATATGATTATGTGATTTTGATAAAACAAGCATGATGAAAACCATTGAATCCCAAATCTTGAAGGAAACTTTAATCTACTTATTAATGATGATGCCTCGGTATAAAAGAAGGCTTGATGAATTAAAGTAATGGGATTGATGATGCCTTGGTATAGAGAAGGCTTGATGAACGGATAGAATGAATTTAGTGGATCGGAGTGTCACGTTCCGACACATAGTAATAGTGGATCGGAGTGTCACGTTCCGACACATAGTAATAGTGGATCGGAGTGTCACGTTCCGACACATAGTATTAGTGGGACGGGTGTCACGAACCGACACGTAGATATAGGGGATCGGAGTGTCACGTACCGACACATATAGGGGATCGGAGTGTCACGTTCCGACACATATAGGGGATCGGAGTGTCACGTTCCGACACATATAGGGGATCGGAGTGTCACGTTCCGACACATATAGGGGATCGGAGTGTCACGTACCGACACATATAGGGGATCGGGTGGCACGAACCGACACGTAGAATTAGGGGATCGGAGTGTCACGTACCGACACAAGAGGAATAAAGATAATGAATCTTGAAGGATGATAATATACTCAACATAATGAACTTAATTCCCAAATGAGTATGGTATTGAGGCTTGAGCCCTCATGGATGAACTTGATGGTACTTGTTGACGATTATAATACATGTTGTTGCTACATGTTGAGTTTATAGTTGATTTATAATATTACTTATATATTATATTCTATTTTGAGTTGGCCGATGATATCTACTCAGTACTTGTGGTTGTACTGACCCCCCTACTTTTATGTTTTCTTCTTTGTTATTTATGAAATGCAGCAAACGTTCCGTCAACTTCAACACAACAGTAACTCGAGCCAGTTTTCGTCATACCGGATCTTCAGGGTGAGCTAATGCTTCTAGCTTGGACTGGGTCTTCTTCTTCAAGTCTTGATGCCTTGAACTTCCGGCATGGACTAGCTTTTTAGTTATTTTTGTTCTTAGACATTCCTAGCTTAGTAATTTGAGATAGATGTTCTTGTGATGATGACTTCCAGATTTTGGGGATATTAATAATAGTTTTGAATTATTTTATTAATGAGTTTATGTCTTCCGCATTATTTTCTGTTGATATACATTGAAATGTTAAGGTTTAGATTGGTTGGTTCGCTCACATAGGAGGGTAAATGTGGGTGCCAGTCGCGTCCCCGATTTGAGTCGTGACAAACTTGGTATCAGAGCATTAGGTTCGTTGGTCTCATCACTCAAGAACGAGTCTAGTAGAGTCTTAAGGAACGGTAGGGGGACGCCTTTACTTTTCTTTGAGAGACTATGAGACTTTAGGAAAATTCCATTCTTTCATTCTTCTTTCGTGCTACTACTTGAGTCCAATTGGTATCTAGGTGATACAAATTGGTATCTGACCATCTTCATTCTTCGCAGATGGTTAGAACTAGAGCAACAACCGCACCAGCAGCGACAACGGAAAGACAAGAAACGACTGAGCCAGCCACTGGGGCTGTGGCTCGAGGAAGAACAACGGCAAGAGGCCGTGGAAGAGGTCATGGGAGGACGTCCTCTAGAGGAAGAGGACGAGCACCTAGTCCATCTGATGCTAGGGCGGTGACTCCTCCACCGACTGAGGAGGTAGTAAGAGAGGGTGAGGAAGGGGAAACTGAACAAGAGCAGAATGAGGAATTGCCACCCCAACCTACCCCAGAGATGATCAATCAGGTTCTTGCTTATCTTAGCGGGTTATCTGATCACGGTCAGGCACCTCCAGTGGTTTCTGCACCAACACCTCCGGTTTCAGAGGTACGACATGCGGATACTATGGCTCCCCGCATGGATGCAACATTTGAGATAGTCACATTTCCACGTCTGACTACTGGGCCTATAATGACAAACGATCAACACGAACTTTTCAGTAAGTTCTTGAAATTGAAACCTCCAGTCTTTAAGGGTGCAGAATCAGAGGATGCCTACGATTTTCTGGTTGATTGTCATGAGCTACTACACAAGATGGGTATAGTATAGAGGTTTGGTGTCGAGTTCGTGAGCTATCAGTTTCAAGGGAACGCCAAAATGTGGTGGAGAAGTATATCCCAAGGACTTTGAGAGATAGAAAAAGGGATGAGTTCTTGAGTCTCGAGCAAGGTAGGATGACGGTTATCGCATATGAGGCTAAGTTTCGTGCTTTATCAAGGTATGCCACCCAACTATGTTTCAGTCCACAAGAACGGATCCGCCGTTTTGTGAAGGGGTTGAGGTCAGAATTGCGAATTTCAGCCTTACAGATAGCGGCAACGGCAACATCCTTCCAAGAGGTGGTAGACTTTGTGATAGAGGTGGAAGGAGTGAAACCAGATGACTTCACCATGACATCGACATCAAAAAGGTTTCGAAGGGGAGGTGAGTTTAATGGTTCTTACTCTAGAGGACAGAGCTCCGGAGGTCACCCAGTTCGACCAATTCAGTCTTACTACAGACTGTAGTTGGGGGTCCACCTCAGAACGGTCAACACTACTCCGAGAGACCTATGCCTGACTCCAGAGAGTGCTATGGATGTGGGGACATTGGACATATTAGGAGAAATTATCCAAAACAGAGTTACAGACCCCCAATAGCTAGAGGTAGAGGTGGTCATGGTAGAGGCCGCTTTTCTGGAGGACGTGGTGGTCGAGGTAATGGTGGTCACCAAAACGGCAGAGGTGATGGGCAAAACGGAGCCACTACTACACAACATGGTAGGGGCAACGGACAGACAAATGATAGGGCCCATTGTTACGCTTTCCCTGGGAGATCCGAAGCGGAGGCGTCTGATGCTGTTATCACAGGTAATCTTTTGGTTTGTGATTGCATGGCATCTGTATTATTTGACCCTGGCTCCACGTTTTCATATGTATCTTCATCCTTTGCTAATGGTCTAAAATTGTATTGTGAATTACTTGACATGCCTATTCGTGTTTCTACTCCGGTGGGTGAGTCTGTGGTAGTTGAAAAGGTACATAGGTCTTGTTTGGTGAATTTTGTGGGGAGCAACACTTATGTAGATTTGGTTATCTTAGAAATGGTTGACTTTGATGTAATTCTGGGTATGACTTGGCTTTCTCCGAATTTCGCGATCTTGGATTGTAATGCTAAAACGGTGACATTAGCCAAGCCTGGGACAGATCCGTTAGTGTGGGACGGTGACTACACATCCAATCAGGTGCGCATCATTTCCTTTCTTCGTGCTAAGAAAATGGTGAGTAAAGGGTGTTTAGCGTTCTTGGCACATCTCAAGGATGACACTACCCAAGTACCCTCGATTGAGTCAGTTTCGGTAGTCCGTGAGTTTTTGGATGTGTTCCCCGCAGATTTTCCTGGTATGCCACCGGATAGGGATATCGACTTTTGCATTGATTTGAAACCGGGCACTCGCCCCATTTCTATACCCCCTTATAGAATGGCTCCCGCCGAGTTAAGAGAGTTAAAAGCACAACTTCAAGAGTTGTTGAGCAAAGGCTTCATTAGACCAAGTGCATCTCCTTGGGGTGCTCCGGTGTTGTTTGTGAAGAAGAAGGATGGGAGTTTTCGAATGTGCATAGATTACCGGCAGTTGAACAAGGTAACTATTAAGAACAAATATCCTCTTCCTCGGATTGATGACTTATTCGATCAGTTACAAGGTGCTTGTGTCTTCTCTAAAATTGACTTGAGATCCGGTTATCATCAATTGAAAATACGGGCAACGGATGTGCCAAAGACTGCTTTTCGGACTAGGTATGGGCATTATGAATTTGTAGTGATGTCCTTTGGTCTTACGAATGCCCCTGCTGCTTTCATGAGCTTGATGAATGGGATATTTAAGCCGTATTTGGATCTCTTTGTGATCGTATTTATAGATGATATACTGGTATATTCTAAAAGTAAGGAGGAACATGAAGAGCATTTGAGAATAGTATTGGAAATGTTGAGGAAGAAAAAGCTTTACGCCAAGTTTTATAAGTGTGAGTTTTGGCTAGATGCAGTGTCCTTCTTGGGGCATGTAGTTTCTAATGAAGGAGTGATGGTAGATCCTTCTAAGATTGAGATAGTGAAGAATTGGGTAAGACCCACTAATGTGTCAGAAATACGGAGTTTTGTTGGGTTAGCTAGCTACTACCGCCGATTCGTCAAGGGATTCTCTTCTATTGCTTCCCAACTGACGAACTTGACTAAGCAGAATGTTCCATTTGTATGGTCGGATGAGTGCGAAGAAAGCTTTCAGAAACTCAAGACTTTGTTGACTACCGCGCCTATCCTTACCTTGCCAGTGGAAGGTAAGAAGTTCATTGTCTATTGTGATGCATCCTATTCGGGTTTGGGTGCAGTGCTAATGCAAGAGAAGAACATGATTGCTTATGCTTCAAGACAATTAAAGGTGCATGAACGTAACTATCCAACTCATGACTTGGAATTGGCCGCGGTGGTGTTTGCATTAAAACAATGGAGACACTATTTATATGGGGTTAAGTGTGAAGTCTATACGGATCATCGTAGCCTTCAGTATGTCTTTACTCAGAAAGACTTGAACTTGAGACAAAGGAGATGGATGGAACTACTGAAGGACTACGACATCACTATTTTGTATCATCCGGGGAAGGCGAATGTTGTGGCAGATGCCTTGAGTAGAAAGGCCGGAAGCATGGGAAGTCTAGCTCATTTGCAAGCTTCTAGACGCCCATTGGCTAGAGAAGTGCAGATTTTGGCTAATGACCTCATGAGGTTAGAAGTAAATGAGAAGGGAGGATTGTTAGCTTCTGTGGAGGCAAGATCCTCCTTCCTTGACAAGATTAAGGGGAAGTAGTTTGATGATGAGAAATTAGTCCGAATTCGAGATAAGGTGTTGCAAGGAGAGGCTAAAGAAGCAACAATTGATGAGGAAGGAGTTTTGAGGATAAAGGGAAGGGTATGTGTACCCCGCGTCGATAATCTGATCAACACTATTCTGAAAGAGGCCCATAGTTCAAGGTATTCTATACATCCGGGTGCATCAAAGATGTATCGCGACCTAAAGCAACACTTCTGGTGGAGTAGAATGAAGCGCGATATTGTTGACTTTATTGCCAAATGTCCGAACTGTCAACAAGTAAAGTATGAACACCAAAGGCCCGGAGGAACGCTTCAGAGAATGCCCATTCCGGAATGGAAGTGGGAGAGAATCGTAATGGACTTTGTGATTGGTCTTCCAAAGACAATGGGTAAGTATGACTCCATTTGGGTGATTGTTGATAGGTTAACTAAGTCCGCTCATTTCATTCCGGTCAAGGTGACTTACAATGCAGAGAAGTTAGCAAAAATCTACATCTCAGAAATCGTTCGATTGCATGGGGTTCCACTATCCATCATATCAGATAGAGGTACGCAGTTTACTTCTATGTTTTGGAAAACATTGCATGCCGAATTAGGTACTAGATTGGACCTTAGTACTGCATTTCATCCTCAGACCGATGGTCAGTCTGAGCGAACGATTCAAGTGTTGGAGGATATGCTTCGTGCATGCGTGATAGAGTTTGGTGGCCATTGGGATAGTTTCTTACCTTTGGCAGAGTTTTCATACAATAATAGCTATCACTCCAGTATTGATATGGCCCCATTTGAAGCATTGTATAAGAGGAGGTGTAGATCTCCCATTGGGTGGTTTGATGCATTTGATGTTAGACCTTGGGGTACTGACCTCTTGAGGGATTCGTTAGATAAGGTGAAGCGCATTCAAGAAAAGCTTCTAGCGGCGCAAAGTAGACAAAAGGAGTATGCAGACCGAAGGGTTAGAGACTTGGAGTTCATGGAGGGTGAACAAGTCTTGTTGAAGGTTTCACCCATGAAAGGGGTGATGCGGTTTGGTAAAAGAGGTAAGTTAAGTCCAAGGTATATTGGACCATTTGAAGTGCTTAAGCGAATAGGGGAGGTGGCTTATGAATTAGCCTTACCTCCAGGGTTGTCCGGAGTGCATCCGGTGTTTCATGTGTCCATGTTAAAAAGATACCATGGAGATGGAAACTACATTATCCGTTGGGATTCAGTTTTGCTTGATGAGAATTTGACTTATGAGGAGGAACCGGTTGCTATACTAGATAGAGAGGTTCGCAAGTTGAGGTCGAGAGAAATTGCATCCATCAAGGTCCAATGGAAAAATCGACCGGTTGAAGAAGCCACTTGGGAGAAGGAGGCAGATATGCAAGATAAATACCCACATCTGTTTAGAGATTCAGGTACTCCTTTTCGCCATTGTTTTTCTTCTTTTGATCGTTCGGGGACGAACGATGGGTAAATTGGTATCTATTGTAACGACTTGTTTAGTCGTTTTGAGCAACAGATTTTATTTCTGGAAAAACTAGCTGGGACGACGGATGTAACGACGGACCGTCGTGGTCACGACGGCCCGTCGAGGAGGTTCCGATCCATGACACTTAGAATTCTTCAATTTGGATATTAAAATCGACTCTCTGTAATCTATGACGGACCTGCAGGACGTGCCGTCACATCCACGACGAACCGTCGTGAGCTCCCGTTGCAAAACACTTCAACTTTTGAGAATTTGGTATAAGAAACGAGTTTCTGACCGTCATGACGGAGGTACAGGACGGACCGTCACAGGTGTGACAGGCCGTCACAGGCCACTTGAGTTCGAGGGGGCTGCGATGACCTGTGTGACGGACCGTCGAAGGTACGACGGCCCATCACAGGTTGCGCAAATCCCAGGCAGAATAGGATTCCTCTACACGTTTTAAGGGTCGTTTTGGACTATTCTTTCCTTAATTATAAAGATTGAGGGTTAATATTAATAAGTCTAATTATTTGGGGGTTAAAAGAGGTAACGTTAAGTTAATTAGTGGGTTCTATTGTCCTCTTTTAGTCTTAATTGTATGATAATTAGGGTAAAGGAAAGAGGGTTTGAATAAAACAAAACAGAAAGAACCAAGAGAAAGAGAGGAATCGATCGAGAGGCTGAGAAGAAAGCAAAGCTTTGGAAATTCTTGCTTGATCACTAGTCTTCGGTGGAGGTAGGTTATGGTTATTTCATGCTATTCGTAGTAGACTCTTAATAGCGCATGATATGTATTGGTAGTATTGTAAACCTGTCTATATGCTTAATTGTATGCTTGCATGAATATGATTATGTGATTTTGATAAAACAAGCATGATGAAAACCATTGAATCCCAAATCTTGAAGGAAACTTTAATCTACTTATTAATGATGATGCCTCGGTATAAAAGAAGGCTTGATGAATTAAAGTAATGGGATTGATGATGCCTGGGTATAGAGAAGGCTTGATGAACGGATAGAATGAATTTAGTAAATCGGAGTGTCACGTTCCGACACATAGTAATAGTGGATCGGAGTGTCACGTTCCGACACATAGTAATAGTGGATCGGAGTGTCACGTTCCGACACATAGTATTAGTGGGACGGGTGTCACGAACCGACACGTAGATATAGGGGATCGGAGTGTCACGTTCCGACACATATAGGGGATCGGAGTGTCACGTTCCGACACATATAGGGGATCGGAGTGTCACATACCGACACAAGAGGAAGAAAGATAATGAATCTTGAAGGATGATAATATACTCAACATAATGAACTTAATTCCCAAATGAGTATGGTATTGAGGCTTGAGCCCTCATGGATGAACTTGATGGTACTTGTTGACGATTATAATACTTGTTGTTGCTACATGTTGAGTTTGTAGTTGATTTATAATATTACTTGATATATATTATCTTCTATTTTGAGTTGGCCGATGATATCTACTCAGTACTTGTGGTTGTACTGACCCCCCTACTTTTATGTTTTCTTCTTTGTTATTTATGAAATGCAGCAAATGTTCCGTCAACTTCAACACAACAGTAACTCGAGCCAGTTTTCGTCATACCGGATCTTCAGGGTGAGCTTATGCTTCTAGCTTGGACTGGGTCTTCTTCTTCAAGTCTTGATGCCTTGAACTCCCGGCATGGACTAGCTTTTTAGTTATTTTTGTTCTTAGACATTCCTAGCTTAGTAATTTGAGATAGATGTTCTTGTGATGATGACTTCCAGATTTTGGGGATATTAATAATAGTTTTGAATTGTTTTATTAATGAGTTTAAGTCTTCCGCATTATTTTCTGTTGATATACATTGAAATGTTAAGGTTTAGATTGGTTGGTTCGCTCACATAGGAGGGTAAATGTGGGTGCCAGTCGCGTCCCCGATTTGGGTCGTGACAATGAGAATTGGCTATAATGTTATCTCTAAACAAGTAAAAGATTGACTAATGAATAATGTATCCCTAATGGAACATGATTGAATGAAACTTCTACTTATGCCAACAAAACACTTATGAAGTCTATAGCCAATTGCTAATGCCAATACTAATCTTATGCTAATAAATTGGCTAACTCTACATTGTCAAACAAGTTACAGGGAATTGGCTATAATATTATGTTAAATAACTAAAAGATTGGCTAATGTATAATGTATAAAACTTAAGCATGATTCGTACATATTAAATTTAAATATGTACATACGTAAAATTAGCACATGTGAACAAAAATGGTTATGTAGTTTAATAGTCAAAGGTTGAGGCCAAGACTAATCATATGCCAATCGTGTATAGTTAGAGTATTAAATGATAATATAAGCACTTCTAAACTAATTCAATGAACCCATAATCAAGGGCATGCCACTCATTGGGAAAACTCCCAACATGCTCTAAAAGAATGATATGTGAACTCATGAAACTCATTGAATGAAGTGAGCATCGTCCATAAACGATGATATAAATATACTACACTAAAGTATGTAAGTCATGTGAGTTATAACATAATTAAAGGTGTCTAAAGTAGGTAAGTGACCATGATGGGGTGTTAAAAGAATACTTGCTTATGAAGGTGTTATAATGTGTGAGACCACTCTCATTAATACTAAAGAATTATATGTAAGGAAAATTCTCATTTCATCAATGTAAAGTAAGGATGACCAGTAATAAATAGAGTAAGTAAATCTCAATCAATAAGCAAACCTCCATAATGCTTGAGTCAACACTAAAAGATAAAGAAGAAATGAACATTCATTTAATGAGGTGAGTAATTATGTTAATCTATGATGCTAATAAAAATGGTGACTACATGAGAAGAGGCTAAGATGAATGGTGAGAAAAGTTTCAACCAAGCCTAAGTAAAGGTCACTAAAATCACTCACCTAAGAGAGTGTTGAATATCAAGAGACAAGTCTGAATCATACTCTATATGTAAGTGTAAGGACAATTCACAAATAATACTAATTATGAGATGATAAATCATCTAATGATCAATAATGACCTTATGCTAGAAGCCAACTTCTATGATGTGCGAGATGAATGTAATGGATTTTTATACTGAGCAACGATAGGCTATCTTTGAGTCGCGATTCATTCTTTTGGGAAGGCAGAGGTTCATGAAAATCTCATGAGATGAGAGTGTTCATTTAGGTAGGTATGGGTCTCCTTATATCTCCTAGTTTTTGAACCTATATAGCCAAGAGAGGATTCTAGCCGGGTTCGATACCCTATATACTCTAGCATGTTTTGGTTTCACCTTGGCAAGTCACTCCACCACTTTTTGGTGTGGGGAAGACACACGATTTCATGATTCTCACAATATCTATATCTGTTAAGGTTGGAGTTTCTCAAAGTATGACATATAATGAAATAAATGATACCGAAGGTGTTTGTGCAAGACAATCAGGAGGTGAAATCTGATTCAAGTAATGACATTAGGTTAATTTATATTAAAATGAAATAGGCTTATTATGTCTTCCTTTATTAGAAAAATATCAAAGATAATATGAATTTAAATATGCTAATCCAAAATGATTAACTAATATATTTAGCCGATAACGATTGGGTTATAAAGAATTGATGACCAAAGTAAGCAAGATCATAAGATTTAATTATATACCCCAAGAACTATGAAAATTATGCAATCAACGAAAGAATGAGTATAGTCAATAAGTATAGACTTATAAATATATAATTTCCCCAAATTGTAGTTAACTCATTTCCTTAATCTCTTGAATTACTTACTTGTTTCGTTGTGGGTATGAGAATACAATGAATCATTGCACTTGTAAGTAAAACAAAGGACCAAAGGATTTACTGAACTACACAACAAGAGTAAGAAAGAGACTGAAAAAATAATCATAGTATACAAAGAGGAGCTCTCCCGACATAAGAGGATCAAAATCTCAAATCTTTGACCAAGTTGCTCTAAAATTATGGTAATGATACTAATATATTTTAATCATATAGAAAATGAGTTATGTTCTTTTAATTCATTAAAATACATCATATTCATACCACAATTCCTAACTAACGATTTTGGAAAGTGTAGTGACTAGGCTTTCCAGAAATAGCATGTTATTTAGGAAGAGCTTTCTTTGATCATGCACAACCTTAATTGTATGTGTGAATAAACCCATACTCATTACAAGTGGTGTACTAACCCCTACTATTTACTATTTTATAGATGCAGGTTAAGGGACAGATTGATGACTCTTGCAACAGTTGACATCAACGTTTCTCCATACAATTTTGTAGGTCCTCTTGATTTCGAGGATGCTAAAGTTTTTTTCTATCCTTAGTTCTAGTGTATGTTGTCCCTAGCGTTTCTTTCATACTTTCATTTCAAATCTTTTGTAATAAGGTCGTGTTTGGCAATCGTATTTATGATATATTCTTATTCTATTTCGAATTAATTCTTATGATTGAAGGTTGTTACATTTAAGTTGAGCTTAGTATATGACGAATTCATGAAACTACATGAAGTCTTTGTTTACTTCATCCATTGAAATTTTTTAAATTTTCCGCTAAAATTAACCATATGAATATGATGAATGCAAGATGAGGCTTGTCTGCGACCTTTGTGAGGTCAACGACGCCGGTTGCGATTAAGATTTTAGAATATAGGTCGTGAGAATTCCTCATTATCATATGCCTTGAACAGAACTTAAAGAGTATTAGGAGGAATTGAATGATTTGTTGGATAAGGGTTTCATCCACTAAGTATATTTTCGTGGCGTTCTCCAATGTTGTTTTGTAGAAAAAAATGGTTCACCTCGTATGTGTATTGAACACCGATAATTGAACAAGGTTTGCATTAAGAATACATATCCTCTCTCAACTGTAGATGATATATTTTCCCAAATTAAAGAAGCAAGCTACTATTCTAAGATTGACCTCTTTCTGGGTCATCACTCAATGGGGGGGGGGAGAAGATTATATTCCGAAAAACAACTTTTTAAACTCGGTATGGTCATGTAGAGATTTTAGTAATGTTATTTGGTTTGACTAATGCTCCATTAATATTAACGGATATGGCGAATAGGGTGTTTTTACGATACCTTCATATGCTTGTGATTGCGTTCATTGATGATATATTGATCTACTCAAACAGTGAAGACGAGCATACTGATCATTTGAGGATTTTATTGCATGTCCTCAAGGAACAAAAAACACATTGCAAATTTTAGCAAATGTGAGTTTTGGGAAAGGTTTGTGGCTTTTTTATTTTGGCATATTGATTCTGGTAAGTGTATTGAGGTAGATCCTAAGGAAATTGATGTGGTTAAGAGTTAGCCTAGTCCTCTATCCTCGCTTCTCCATTAAAGACATTGACTCTACAAAAGGTTAAGTTCATATTCTCCAATGCGTATGAAAAGTGTTTTCAGGAATTTAAATATAGGATTATTTATGATTTGGCGTTGATGTTACCTAAAGGAACTAATGGCTTGTTGCTTATTTCTATTCCTGAAGAACTGGGTTAAGATGTCTTGTTATGCAAATTGGGAAAGTAATTGTCTGTTCTTCAAGAAACTTTAGATTCGTGAGAAGAATTATTCTAGCCATACCTTGAACTAGAAGCAGTTGTTTTTGCATTAAGAATTTGGGGCATTACTTGTATGGTTTGTTTTATTATTAAAAATATATTTAGTTTTTGTTAAGAGTCGCCACTTAATTTTATGTAAAATTAAGAAAATCCATTGTTTTAAAAAGACTAGAACATGAAATCTAATGAAAGCTTAAAAGGGGGTTCGAGGGTTCATATTAATATTTAAGGATGGTTTTAAAGGCACCTAAATTATTTACTAATGTGGTTATCAATAAATTAATTTATTTGGCTAATAGTAATTTACATTAATTTAAATTAAAAAAATATTTTCGAATCATTTTAGAGGAAAAAAATATATCTTACCTAAGCGAAATATTTGCAAATTTTATTTTTCAAGTCCGTTTAAAGATGGTTGATTTTAGTTAAGTTGCTAAAAACGTAATGAGCGTCTTTTGGGGATTTAAATTTATCAACCATAAGAGTAACGACAGATACTGACAAGCAAAATAAGTATAGTAGAGTAAATATGGAAAGAGAGTTTGGTCCAAATCTTATTTATGTCCGCCTAGACTAGTATTTGGGCCCGTTATGTTTTGGGCCTTTTGCCCAATTGAGTTAAACTTATCTTAAACTAACATAAGATAATCAATATATCTTTAGGTATAAAGGACCAATTCTTCCACCTGTCTTAAGAACTAACAAAATCATAATAAATAAAATTACAAGGCCTAGGCCTTAAATACATAATATAACTTTTTTTAAAAATAAATGATAGGATTTTGTAACCTAATACCTTGAACTCTCGATCTTCTCAACTTTATTTTGTATACTTAATTCATACAATCTTCCTCAACATGTACGTCAAATTTGTGGTTGACCGACTCAGAAAGAGGGATTTGATCCTTTACAACTCTCCGAAAATTCAAGAAAAATGAAATGAGTTCATGATAAACTCAGACAAATTTAACATGCGAAAAAAGTAAAGCAAAGGAGTTATTATTTAATCCAATCAACACAAATACATGAATAATACCCTAACTTACTGGAACATGCATTTGACCCAGGAAATTTGAAAATGAACAAACAATACCAAACAATCCCATCAGAGGGAATCATAAAGAAGTACATGGATAACAACTTAAAAAAATAGAATAAGGAAGATAAGAATAGTTAATTTAGAATTCAAACCAGTAACTTGAGGAAATCTTCCTTGCCAAAACAGATTCTTTGTTCCACAAATATTTAATTAAAAATTCTACACTACTCTATATGATCTTCTGCCAGAATAATGAGGTCAAGACAAGTTTAAACATGTTGTAACTCATCAAAGACTCCAAATAAGGTGATCATATATTAAAATAAAGCGTAAGAGATCAAAGCTAGTGTCAAGTATCCGTGCCAAACTAAAACAATGAGTAAAATAAAAACAAGATAAAATTAAGAAGAAAAAATTGAAATCAAAGACAACAGAGCACAAATGTTATGGCCTCAAGTAAAAATGTAATATTTTTTGCTAAAAGTCGAATTCTCTGGAGAAAAAACTTTGTTTAAACACATTATATTGTGCAGTAGGACAAAAATACATTCAAAAGATAGGTATGACTAAACGGTTATAACAAGCATGCGACTATATCATTTGTTAGTCGTTAATAACAGATAGTATTAAATAATAGTATTCAACAATATTAGTATTTAATGTGTACTAGTCCTAGTCCTATTAGGATTAGTACTCCTTAATCCTAGTCGTATTAGGATTAGTACTCCTTCCTATATCTCCTATATATATCTCCCATGTATTCCCTTATTAGGTTAACACTTCAATACAATCAATATTCCTTCATGGTATCAAGAACCAGAAAAACTAGATCTTCTATTCTCTAGGTTTTTTTTTCTCTCTTCAGGGCACCGATCGTTCCCTCTCTTCTCTTGGGCGGCGGCAGCCATGACAACCGAGGTGGATCGTCTTGATTCACTTCCTTCTGGCGTTAAACTCCTTATCAGGCATCTTCATGCCCTGATTCCCAAAAAATTATCACACATAAATTACCCTATATGGAAAATCACCGTTCTTACAGCCCTTGAGGCTAATTACCTTCTCAAATACATCGATGGAAGCACAGAACCGCCGCCGGCAGTCATCACCGCCACAGACAAATAAGAAAAAACAAATCCGGCCCATGCCGCCTGGAAAGCCGTGGATGGTCAGATCCGATCATGTTTGATTGCAGTCATCTCTCCCACGGTTGAGAAACACGTCTGATCCTTCACAACTTCTTCAGCCTTGTGGACGGCCCTCACAACACGCTATGCATCAATTTCCCACTCTCATATTTTTCAATTGCGTGATCGTCTCCACACAATTACCAAAGGCACAAAAACTATGGAGGAGTATTTAGACGAGGTCTCCACTATCATCACAACCCTCGACACCGCGAACGAAATCATTCCTGAAAAAGATCTCGTCATGTGCGTCGTTCGGGGGCTCCCATCATTTTACTCCTCCATTAAACAGGCGGTTCGCATCAGTCCAACGCCCGTTGACCTGGCTACTCTCTCCTCGTGGCTAAAAAGTGAAGAAATCAACGTGGATCTGGAGAGCAAACTTCTTCTCCGAGAAGCCGTTGTTATGGAGCCGGCCACCGCCCTCACCGCAAGCCAGAACTATCGCGGGGGGCGTGGTGGCGGCCGGCAGGGGAGCCGCGGCAGATACGACAGAAACAGCGGAGGCCGAAGGCACGGCGGTCAGCAGGGCAGTCGTCCGCCGTACGAGGGTCAGCAGCACGGCAACAACAACAGCCTGCACTCCTTCGGAAGCGGCGGGCAGTCATCTTCAAGCGGCAGGCAGGGCAATTACGAGCGGAATCGTCCAACTTGTCAAATTTGTCAGAAAATAGGACACACTGCTGCTCGTTGCTGGTTTCGGTATGAGGAGAGCCGAAATAGTGATAACCGTGCCAATTATGCATCTCAAGCCGGCCCTTTCTCTGAATGGCTGTTGGATACTGGGGCCAATATGCACGTTACTTCTGATCTATCCAAGCTTAACGCTCCAAATTCATATCATGGCTCCAATGGTATTACTGTTGGCAACGGTGAGTCCCTTAATATTTCTCACACTGGCACGGGTACAATTAAAACCCCCACCGCTATCTTTCACCTAGGCCATTACCCGTCCTTACATCCAGTTTGCTGTAAACCGAGTTGCTCAGCGCATGCATCAACCAAGTGAACATCATTACCATTGTCTAAAACGCATTCTCAGGTACATTTTTGGCACTCTTGGTCGTGGTTTACTCATTCGACCCGGGGACTTGGAGCTTCGGGGTTTCTCAGATTCTGATTGGGCGAATGATAAAAATGACAGAAAATCTACATCGGGGTTTCTCGTTTTTTTGGGGCCGAACCTGATCTCCTGGTGTACAAAAAACAACCCAAGGTCTCTCGGTCCTCGACTGAAGCTGAATACCGCGCCCTTGCTCTTCTTGCTGCTGAGACCATGTGGGTCATATATATTCTTCGCGAACTCCGCGCCACTCACACTGTTCCTGCTCTCTATTGTGACAACAAATCAACCATCTGTGTGGCCAAGAATTACGTCCTACACACCAGAATGAAGCATGTTGATACCGATTGTCTCTTTGTTCGCGATGAAGTTCAGGCCGGCACTATGACTGTGCAGTATGTACCCACTGAAGAACAACCGACTGATATTCTCACCAAGCCTCTCCCGAGCCGACAACACGATTACCTCAGTTCCAAGCTTCCGTTCGCTTCCGCTCAGCTCAGCTTGAGAGGGGATAATAACAGATAGTATTAAATAATAGTATTAAATAATATTAGTATACACTGTGTACTAATCCTAGTCCTATTAGGATTAGTACTCCTTAATCCTAGTCCTATTAGGAGTAGTACTCCTTCCTATATCTATTATATATATCTCCCATGTATTCTCTTATTAGGTTAACACTTCAATACAATCAATATCCTTCCGTCGTATCAGCTGACCCTTTAAGAAAATATTTATAAAAGAGCAACCTTTAAACAGTGACGACCCTAAATGCGGCATAACGGATGCTTAACATAACATGAACGATATAATACTTATAGAATAACACTCGTTTAGTATTTCAAAAAAGGGAACATTAAAACACATACATTCGAGCAGACAAAGACAGAAACAACCATACTAGATAAAACTTAGCAGAACCTCAACAGACATTACAATTAACCCATGAAAGCAAGGCGAAGTAAAACATACACTTCATGTTAACATTAACAACAACCCAATGATGACTAATAAGCGAACAACCAATAGAGTAGCCATTTTTTCGACATTAACAAACAAAATAGTGGAAGAGAGAAGATATCAGTGAAAATATCACCTTTTTTCGAACATCAAACAAGGGATGGAACGAGCAGAAGGAGACTTCACCAGGAAATGCTCGAGCATGAACAAACAAATGGAAATCAGGACAAAATCTTAAAACCAAAGTTGAAACAAGTATCCTCTTCTTCAAAAATGTATTTAGTACGTACTTAAATTTTTTTTGCTTAAGTTCTTTTGAATTTCCTTTCTAAAAAAAAATCTAACTAAAAATCTCCATCCAAAAAACTTCCTAACATTTTTCTCTAACAATTTTGCCCAACCGCTAATACGGAAATGAAGAATAATATTTATTGAAGGCGATAAGGGTTTTCGTATTTTGGGGAAAAGGGAAAATTGGATGAGAAATTGGGCTATATCGATATTCCACTATAAATTTCAATTTAAACCTTTTCTCTAAGGACGATCCACGAGTTTTTCTTTGTAGAAGAATTCAACCGAAATACTTAGAGATCTAGACAGAAGCATGAAGCGGATGACCTTGTACAATTCCTGGTGTCCTTGTGGTTGACGTGGCACCCATCCATGCGACCAAGGATAGGGGATGCAGCTGGCGAAGGAGATGATAATACAGAAAAGTTATTCACATCTATTTTGTTGTGTATGTTAACAAAAAAAAGGTGTCGTTAGTAGCCGTTGATGTAGTTCAGGTCGTTTATTGCTCTATGTATTGAAGTTGTTGGTTTCTTTTGGGTGCAAGATTTAGGTTGGTTAACAATTTAAGGTTGGGATTGTGGGCTGCTAAAATTTGAAAATAAAAAGGTTAATGGGTCTTGGAAAGTTTTATAGGAATTAAGAGTGGGCTGATTAAAGAGGATAAGTTTGGGCGTTCTTAAAATGTGGAAAAAGGGCCCAAAATTTAATATATTTATAGGTTTGAGGGTAGAATGGGTGTGACTATGTTTTTAATTGATAAATTAGCCAATATATTGTAATTATAGCCAAATTAATTTAGAATGTAACAAAATCGAGTTTGATTGGCAAATTCGAATAAAATTTAAATAAAATGAATTGACATTAAATAATTAACGAGCTTCTTAGTTTTAACATACTAAAATAATTAACTTAATTATAATTAATGAATCAAAATGTAATCTTACAATTTAGACAAAATTAATTTAAAATGTACTAAGTAAAACTAAAATCTTTTTGAGTTGGTTTTACAATATTTATAAAATAAAATGAATTGTGTGAAAACATCTTATGAATATATATCACTTAAATATTATAAGAAGCGACTAAAAATACTTTTAAATGAATTGAAAAAAATTTAGAATTTTATAAAGTCAATTATTTCAACTAGCTTGGAATTTAAAAAGCTCGATGATTAATTTATATTGTGGAGGTCCGATATTGGGTGTCAACAACTGTCCCATTTTACTTGGATTGATGCGAGAAATCTGACAAAAATGAAATTGACCAATCCAATTTTTACCAACCACATCTTCATCTTCTGAAAAGATGATTTTGGTACGGACTTAAGAATTGTGAATGAATCCCTGAAGAGGTCTTCCTACATACCCCAGGCTATATAATAATTAAGGCCACTAGTAGTTCCATACACTTGATTTGATGTACTTTTTTGAAAGAATTCAGATACCACTCCAATACAAAATTATGAAGGGACTAGAATTCTCGAGAATAAGATTTTAGAGCGAATGTTTGAATAAAACCGAGTTTTAACATCGATTCTACCTATGTATCCCTCAACTTAGGGTATTAGGATTCTTGTAGTTTGACTCGATCGATTGAAAAAGAAATCTATTATGTATGATAACCATTTGCTTCCGGAAAAGCAACATGTAAGTCGAGTATGAAAAAGAGGCTTGAAACCTTTTATCCATGAATGTAAAATTCTTCATACCCATAATTCAGAACTTTCATGGACATAATTTCCGAAAATCTTATCGCATTGTCACTTTAATGGGAAAGATGCTTCGGGTAGATACAAAAATTTCTGGATGTAAAACTTACACTGACAAACCTATGAAAAACCCATGTTATTTCTTATAAGTGTGTGGTTAGATTATGGTGGAAATTTCTCCTCTGTTTGCATCACAAGAGTCTGATATTCCTCTTTGGACTATGTTCTAGTTCGCTGCAAAGAAAAAGTTCCACGTTTTGCTGCATCCTTTTTTATGTCGTGTACACATGTGTTTTCCTTTTTTGGAGAATTCATCCTTTTAGATGCTAGTGATAGAAACTATGATAAAACTCATTAGCATAAAAAATGCAATCCAAATGGGAGACATTGTTTGTTACCATGTTTAAATTTAATAAATGTCATTAATCATTTGATTCCAACTCTACTGGTTTTGACGTAAAGAAAATAAAGTTTGTGTCTCATACTTGCAGTATCTCTTTGATGTCAAAGTAATAAAAGGTTGATGTTATGTGCTTATAGTTCTCATGAGTTTTCTTTGACGATTCCCTTGATGTCTAATCTTGCCATTGAAATTGATGCAGTTGATGTTGATATTCTAGTGACACGAGATCTCCTTCTTTGGGATGTATGACTTCTTTCATTTCCACTTCATGATTTCATTCTTTTGCAATGGATGACCTATTCACTTTCTATGCACAATTTTCTTCTCTTGCAATGCGTGAAATCTTTCACTTACTATGCATACTTTCCTTTTTTTGCAATGCATGACCTCTTTTCTTTGATGCATGACTTTTTTCTCTTGCAATACATAACAGTTTCTGTTGATATGGATGACTCTCTATTTCTTACGCACAATTTTCTTCTCCTGCAATAAATGACTACTTTCTATTGCTATGCATGGCGTCATTTTCTTTAAATGTATGACTTTTTTCCCGCAATGCATGACTTCTTTATCTTTCTATGTAAGATTTCCTTTTCTTGCTATGCATGAATCTCTTTTCTGTGATGCATGACATCTTTCTCTTGCTACTCATGTTTTCTTTCTTGATTCCATCCCTAGTACCAAATGAAGATAGTTCTTCATTGAGCAACATAGTTATCTTCTGGGTGCCTTCTGGATGGTGATATCGTCTTAATTGACAATACAGTAAAAATGATCTTCTAGGTGTCCTCACAGTGTGTCTGAATTCAATCTTATGAAATCTTCAACACAACATCTATATATATTGCACATATGGGTTAATCTTCGGGTTCTTCACAAAGTATTCTTCGTGAACCGATGAATCAACAAATTTGAATCTCCAATAACAAGAAACTCATGAACATTCACGTCAATGGTCATCTTCATGCCAAGAATTCAATCTTCATATTTAGCCATGTTGTTCGTGTAATGAAATCAATGTATACCTTCCATAGAATAGTGTTGAATAGATTCTGACAATTAAACCGCTTCAATACCTTTTCCTTGGTGATTTGTCACTCCATCAAATAATAATGTCAAACCAAGGTACGCTTCAGAAATATATTCACCCACAAGTGATACCTTTTCATCAGAGAAATTAGTCTTGAGCGGTTCATACTCTTCATTGAATGGATTTTCCGCAAGATTATCAACTAAGACTTCTGCTTTTATCACATTCTTTGTCACATACACAATATCAAATTCATTAAAAGCATTTTCCATTTAGCTAACTTTTTGGTTGGCATCGCCTTCTAGAAAATGTACATCAATGGGTCCATCCTTGAAATGAGGTATGTGGTATAAGAAGACAAATAATGTCTCAACTTTTGGCAATCGAAGTGAAAGCACAACATGTTTTCTCCAAAAGAATATAACGAGCCTTGTATGAAGTGATTTTTTTGCTCAAGTGATAAATGTCTCACTCCATCATCCTTGTCTCATCATGTTTACCAAGCAAGCACCCAAATGCGTTATCTAGGACAGATAAATATAACAATAATGAAATCTCTTCTTGCGGAGGAACCAATACCGGTGTATTGGACAAATAAATCTTGATGGAATCAAAAGAAGTTTGACATTCCCCTGTGCACTTTACAAAACAATCTTTCATCACTAACATGAAGATCGGCTCACAAACCACGTTTGATTGAGATATTAACCGACTAAAGTAGTTCAACCTTCCCAAGAAAATCATCACTTCTTTCTTCGTCTTTGGAAGAGTTAACTGTTGAATTGCTTTGATTTTTGAAGGGTCAAGCTCAATTCCCCTTCTTGTGACTATAAACCCCAACAACTTTTTAACTGGAACACTAAAAGCAAATTTTGTGTGCATTTCATTTCAGGTTGTATCGATGTAGGCTATCAAATTATTTCCTCATGTGAGTCAAGTGATTTTAACTCTTGCAGGACTAGATTATGACATCATCTACATACACCTCAATCTGTTTGTGAAACAAACCATGAAAGATGGTTTTCATAGCCCTCATATAAGTAGCACCAACACTTTTGAGACAAAATTACATCACTTAGTAATGATGTACGCCCCAAGGCGTGATGAAGGTTGTCTTCTCTACATCCTCTTCATCCATCAGATTTTGTTGATAACCAGCATAAAAGTCCACAAACGATTGTATTCATGTATAACAAAGTTTTAAATGAGAATGTGGATATTTGACAACCGAAAATTATCTTTTGGTCTTGCTTTGTTGAGATCTCTTTAAACAACACAAATTTTGATCATTCCGTCTTTCTTTGCAATCACGAAAACATTGGCCAACCAAGTCAGATACTGCATCAATTCCACTATTTAATACTCCATCTTTTTGGTAATATATTCATTGATCTTTAAATTTAACTCATGCTTGAACTTTTGAGTCTTTTGTTTTACTTGACTGAATCCCAGATAAATGGACAATTTTGTGGGACACCATATTTGTACTCAGCCCTGGCATATCCATATAAGCGAAGACAAATACATCAATGTATTCTCTAATAAAATGAATCAGGTCCCTTCTTTGAGCTTTGGTTAGATAAATAGTGATTCTGACTTTTTTGGATTATCTAGATTCTAAGATAATTGAAACTCTTCAGCAATTTATCTGGTACATCATTTTCTCCTTCATATTAATCACATTCGTCATTACTTTCCTCATTTTTTTCCTTTGGATCGTGACATGACATGACATTGACATTTTTAAAATAATATTACTTAAATCATAAAAAGATAAATATAGGAACATAAAATACAACAAATAAGCAAATAATCAAATTTTTGTTAAAAGGGTATTTATTTAAATCATTACACAAGAACAAACTTTGGCCATGGACAATGTACAGTTTGCCTTTTTAAACATCATAGAGGAATTTCAAACCTGATACAATTAAACACTTTAAAATTTGTGGGTCTCAGTCTTCTTACGGACTACCACTAATTTTTAAAATAAGTATAAATATATGTCTATTCTACGAAGATGTTTGTGGGATAAAAAGTGGCATGGAGGTCCAGTTCTGCAATTGTTCACCTGTCATAGCATCGTGGATGCTAGATATCTAGACCTCCTCCTCTATGATTAAATGGATTTCTTCAAATAGGCCTCATACTTCTTCCTCAAGGACATGATCATCGGCATACCGTCAAACTTGAAATGATTGGTAAAAATGAGGAAGTTTCCTAGACAATGCTTTATCGACATTCTTTGTCTTTGCCTATGCTTCATTACTTGTGGGGTTATACCCTAAGCAAAAATTTTCTCTTTTGGCGGGAAGTTGGATAGGCTTGAAAATTCCTAGGAAATTCTATCCCAATCTAAAACCTGGTTCGAAACAGCTCTGAAGCATCAAAAGAGAAATCATTTTGTATACAGAAGGCATAGGGGGCTGTGGAGACAAATCATCTCTAATGACATTTATCAGCTCCACCGTGTAGAAATCAGATCCTCGAGTAACTTCATACAATGATCAGCGCATTCCCATTGGAATGTCTTCATTCACCATGAATGACTAACTTCTGCTCCTTCCAAATAAATTTCATTAGTTGGTGAAGTGTCAATAGCACATCTCTAGCCATATAGATGAACAACCTTCCCAAAAAGAGGTTGCAACTGGTGTTAATGTCCAACACCTGCAACTCCACGTTGAACTCTGTAGAACCCATTTGAAATATTAAAGTTTAGTGTCCCCAAAGTGTCTCTCTGCACTACATTGAAAGCTCTCACATTGACTTATTTTTGTGAGGCTTCCCCAAGTCAAATATTAGTCGCCTCAAAGTGGACTGTGAGTAAACATTGAGACAGGAACCATCATCGACCAAGACACTTGTTATATCCTTGTGTTGACACGCAATGGGGACATGTAGAGATCTGTTGTACATCATGCCTCAACGGGAAACTCTTTGTCCATGAAAGAGATGTGGTGTTCTTGGATGACCTGATTAATCATAACTGGCACATTGTCAATACTGGTGCCTACATGCACATATGCGTCATCCAAAGTCTTCATTGAGGCTTGCCTATACATCTACAAACTCATAAACAAGGCCCATATAGAATCTAAACGGAGTTTTCTCCAAATGATTCAAAATCTAATAATATTTTACCTGTATTTTTCTCCAGAACTCCTCAGCCTCGGCCTTACTTATTGATATCTTTAATTGGTCCTTTTTTTGCTCCCCTTGAGCCAACTCTTCCGATGTGTAGCATCAACTGGATTTGGTCATACCTTGAGTGCAGGAAGTTTCAATCACAAACTTTGGTCAGGCGAAACTTTATCTCGTCACCAAGGCAACAACGTTCTCGGGTGTAAAAATGAAGAAAAAATCTTTCTTCTATCTAATTCTCAATGAAACCACAACATTTTCTAGTTCTACAAGAGTGATAAAGATTGTTGCCTTTGTCATGCACCAATCATCATCTTATCTACCAAATTGATAGTGACACCCCCTGATTTGGGAAAGGATTCCTATTTACATTGGGCTAGACTAATTGGAGAGAGACCACTTTCTGGTCAATCAGATCCTTGTTATGTAATTAAGGTGTATACAATCCTTAATATCATGTCCAATACTGCTGGAGTGATATGCTCACCTCTTATAAGGACTATAAAACCTTGAGCTAGTATCACATGGCGTGGACCCAGCTGTACGAATATACTTTGTGCAGTTTATCTCTCAAATAACTTTGTTTTGATTTTGATGAGAGGAGTGAAAATTCTTTTGGGTTTCTTCTCAAATATGCAATTGGGGGGATTCTAGTTTCCTTTTGTAGTGTGAGGCATCTGACGATAATTTAGAGCATTAGGGCGGGGGGATTTATATCTTGGATATGAGTTTGTTTGGTAATCTAGTGATAGATATTGGTAGGCGGGGGGGTTATTTTTGTGAAGTGGAGTTGTGGTTTGATACATGGGGGGAGGTATTGGGTGATCTGTCTGAATGTTGTCATAGTTGGGGGAGGCATTTTGACGGTAATGGGGTGGAGTTTCGTCAACTGGAGGTTAAGTTTTCTAGTTGGAAGAGGGAGTTTGACAACTGGAAGAGGAGAATTTTGATGACTTGTATGAGGGGTATTTAAATAACTGGGGCGAGGGGTAGTTCGTTATCACCTTGTGCATAACAAGCTGGGTATGAATTATGTGAAGGTCAAGAACGACCTTGTTATGGCGAGGATATCCTTGGCGTCTTCTTCCCCTCATAAGATATAGAGAACACATCTTTTGTTTTCTTCTTCAAAAAACCAAGTATCCGAGCGAGGTAGCAAGACAGGCAATCTTCCCAGTTCTCAATCTGTCTTCGATAGTCTCACATACTTTTAGTATATCAAAAAAATTTGCTCCAATGAGCATCATCATTCTATCAAATATTTGAGCTCTTGAACCCAGACAAATATTTTGATGATTTCCTTCTCATACATAGAAGGCCGAACTTTAGCTTCCTAATTTCGCCACCTATATTCATTTTCTCTTTAGCTTTCGTTCTATTTTTGCTTTATTTTTTCTAATGAATAATAATTGGGAATTATCTCTAGATTGTAAGAGAACTGTTCGATGAAGTCCTAGCCTGGGTTTTCAATCTAGCAAATTGTCTTATTTGATGATATGTAAATAACTCCAGAACTTATCCACTTAAACTTTGGTTAAAAAGTCGTAGCAGTAAAGCTTCATTTCTCCCAACTGCCACGAGTTGGTTATATTAGTCCCTTAGGTGCACTAAGGGGTTCCCTATTCCTTTGAAAATGTCACAATTTGGCACCTTAAACCGTTTCGGTAGGTCCAAATTTTGATGAATGTATAAATCATCATAACCCAAACCGGTGACCTGAAGATTGCACTGCAACTCTTTTGTTTACTTTTAGATCTCTTCCTTCATATCAAGATTTGCGGCTTCTTCTTTTGACCTCCACTGTCTTTCCCTCTCTTCACAGTGATCGAGCTCTGAACCATTAGTGTCACGCTCATTGGGTATGGGGATTATGTAAATGGATTGTCGAGGTAGAGGTGGATCTGTGGAGGGACATTGGGCATTTTGGGAGATACGATAGTCTTGAGGGAAATTTTGGGGGTTGGTATGTTTATGTTGGTGATTAAGGGAAATTTGGGTGTTGTATACATTTTGTTTTTGAGGGGTAGACAGTTTTGGTGGATGGTATTTTGGGGGGAGGTGGCAGTTGTGGATTGATATTTTAAGTAGGGTAGGGTTTGATAGGAGGCGGAGGAAAATTGAGGATTATGGGTGGTTAGATCGATGATTGAGGGATTATGAGAAGGACTGGAAGGTGGGTTTTGATCTTGTTCCATTTTTAAGGAGGAAACCGAAGTGAAGGTCTTCTGTGCGTTAGATTATTCACAGTAAAAATCGAAGGAGGAATAACTTGCATTGTCTTCTTCTCAACCCTCATCTCGACAATTTGTTGTATCAACTATATGATTAGTTTCATTTTGATCGGCGATGACTTGTTGAACCACCACAATGTCAGTAAGGTTGATTTCTTCGTTGTTATAACTCATTGATGCTTTTCCATTCTGTGAACCTTGACTGCGAAAAGAATTTGTCCCTTTAGATCTTGTGAAATATGGATGATTAGCTAGTTTATCGACACAGACTAGTTTTGAGTACCCATTGAAGAAAAAATAACTCAAAGCAAATTCGTTAGTTTAAATTTAGGTAAAAGACTGCAAAACATCATATAGGGAAAATGAAAATACAAGCAAGTTGCTTAGTTTGAGGACATATTAATACACGAGTAATGGGGACTAATTTTTGGACAAGCGGGATTTTGCTCGTATTAACTTAGAGACTATCTTACAAGGGTTCAATTCCGTTGAGCTAAGGTCTTCTTTCTAAATCTCTGCATCTGTTACTTTGAAATCAATGTTTGCCTTGTAGTATGACAGGGGAAATATAAAATTTCAAAGGGATAGGTGTCATGTCTAGAGACCACACCATAGAGGATATGGAACTCTCGTAGTGCAACCGTTATACTTGACCTCTCGGAGGTCTTATACAAGACATTTAGTATCGTTCATCGCATATACAGAGTTCAAAGTAGTTCTTAGTTAATAATTTTCACAAACATTTTCATATTCTTTAAAATCTCTTTCATATAAAACTCATAGATAATACTAAGTTTCACTTCATGAAATCTTAGACACAAGAAAACATTCGACACGACCAGTTCACGAAAGAAATATAGTTCTACTAAGCCTATTACAATACTTCAATAAGAGAAATAAAAGACATCTATGCCCTCGAATAAAATGAGGACATACTTTAACTACACTTGAATGATGCTTTAATCCTAGTCTTGATTCCCAATGCTCCTCACCTACAAACCATAAAGAGATAGATAAAAAGCATGGAATTAGTACAACCACATGTACTAAGTATGGCATAAAACATAAAAATCATGAAAATGGACAATTGTTTGAAATATGTATCTTTTGATTTAAATATCATAATATATAAATAATAACAACATTTAGCACCTTATAAACACATAAGAAATCATATAAACCATTTATCACATTTTTAGGAACATTATTAAATTGAACCAATTCACTATACAGTGAACTCCTTCACTGTTACAGTGAAGTTCCTTAATTTCACTTTAGACACTCTATATAATGTAATTCCCTCACTAATCAAAAACTCACTTTAGTACAAAAAAGTGAGACCACCCATACACCATCTCTAGGAACACCAAATGACGCTTAAGACCACCTATAATAATATACACAAAATTACAACACCAAAACTATGAATATGAGATTTTCCAACAAATGGTGATTTTAAGCCTCAAATGAGTGAGTTGTGAATCGACTGCCCATACAATCCCTTTCACACACACACAATAGATCCTTTAAATTACCTAGGATAAGATCATTCTCACTTAAACACAATAGCACATATAATATTACATTTTCCATTAAAATGTTATCAAAATACTTACACAAGTCAATCAAGAAGAGAATGTCCATGATTGACCTCGACAAGTTTACCTAAGTAATCATTGAGACTGCCTAAGTTTGGATCACGTATATTTAATCAACCAAATTCCATAACAACAGTCATTATTAAGACTCATGTATGTAAGATACGAAGTGACCTTTCCTATGCCCCTTTAACACCTTAACTAGACAACCCTTAACTACTCTATACCTTAACTAGACAACCCTTAACTACTCTAAGTAAGTACTTATCATTTTACATGCTTTCTAACATAAGTAATTACATTACTTAGTTCATTTATGATACATTCATCAAAAAAGGACATTCAAGTAATGGTCTTGGAGATAACCTAGGGACTCTCACTAACATCGTGAAAGCCTAAGGGTGTAATGTCTAGGTAGCGTCCCATACCACCACCTAAACTTCATAGAATTTACCTTATATTAGTAGGTATCCCTTATGGAGAGAATAGGCAATAACAAACATAAACCATGGTAGAAAAACATTGAATATGGAGTTGTAACCTACTCTAATGGCAGGGGTTGTACTTGCCAACTCTAGAACATGGACGAAACCGATGTAGGCACATGGTTAGGGAATATGAAGGGCTTACTTTGTACTCTAATGTAATACTTTAATGAGAGATACTTCCCTTACCATACTCACACAGTGCTAGCCTTTGTTCTCATTGAGTAATTTACATCAAAGGTTTATACAAAGGGGTACCATATCAAGTTGCATAAACCAATTACATTTAACCTACAAAAGAAGGCCCCTAGGGCTGCCTTAAAATGACAACAAGATAGCTCCTAATGACTTCCTTAAGGATGATACGATGTTGTTGCTGCCAATCCACCTTAAGTACACCTTTCATTACATGAAGGATACCATTACGGCTTTCGACTTCAAGGTTCATAACCTTATTACTAGGTTTAAGGTACCACACAAAGGACCCTCTTAACATCATTCAAGGTCTCATGTCATTCATACATTCAATAATAAGAGTCTTTAGTATTCTAGGTCGAGATATATCATATTCACATTCATATATGCATCAAGTAAGGGACACAAGTCTATCACACGAGACACACTAAGAATTGACTTTATCACATAGCATATCATTATGAAGCACATAGGAATAACCATTATTATATTTAAGAAATCTTATCCACTACTTTAACAGCATAAATATAGTCAACATAAGACTCAATAATCAATTAAGAAAAATCATACATCAACTCTAAGACTACATATACAAGAAAATAATCATAGTCTAACATGATAACTTAATATCAATATAAGAAACACATACTTTATCATTACTTAATATAGGTGGATATTATCATAATTCATACAAGTAACTACGCAAATCATCATAATACTTCAAGTAGTGCCGACAAGGCCATGATCATTATAATGCATATAGTAAATCCGAAAAGGCCACATCATTCACATAACACCGCCACCATAAGTGGAGCATAAAAATCACAACATAATTAAAGAGCTATATTATATAAAATAAAGATAAATAGGGCATTGTAAAACCAATCCATTCTCTCCACGTCAATCCTTAGCTAAATGATCCAATTAAATACCAATAGGCCCTCACCCATGGCCATGAACATCAATTCAATACAAAAACCATATAAATCAATGGAACTAGGTCAATTGATTATATATTTATCAATATAATACAACTCATACATCAATTCAATACAATTCCTACATCATTCAATAGCCCATAGAAAATTACAATAGAATTCATAAGCATTAAGTCAATATCAAGTAACCCATAAAGTAGTAAAAAACTAGGGTTCATGAAATACATGAATTCAGAGTTTAATTGACTTAACATCATAAAATTAAACACAATTTAATCAATATATAATGATGCAAAACAATTACTGCAAGAACCCATGGATAGATAATAAAATTTGACAAATTCATATTTGAAAACTTTAGAAAACTCTTTGAATTTCGGGCTACTTGATGAATAGAGTTTCAAGGATCAAAAACCATATCTAAATGATGTTAATCCACGAAATTGATGATGAATTACCTTTAACTTAAACCTCCAATTAAAATTTTTCCTTGAGTTTTGGCTCCATTAGAATTCTAGAGAATTTCTAAGATATTTTGGGTTTTGATTTTTGAGAATGAATTCTCCTATGTGTTTAAGGCTTATAAATATGTTAAAAGTACCCAAAGTACGCTTGAATAACCTCCCTATTACTTATTTTGACTTGGGATGAATTTATCACTTCACCTCTAGAATTACAGTAAAGCTACGCAGGAAAACAGCTTCAGAGACGGATACAATCGACTGGCCGTTTCCAAAACAACGGACCATTCTTTTGGTTCGTGGTTTCGAACTGATGCTGGTCGTTGGAAGCTTTCCCTAAAATGCATATGTGTTGACCCACGACCTCAATAACTGGGGCTTCGACCAGACTACTGGCTGTGGATTGGGCAGGTCTAAGAGAGTCTTTGGTTCAAAGGTAAGGTATTTCCTCAAGGACACTTGGTTGGTACTTGGGGATGTTTCCCAGACGTTTCCAACCCGAATCTTGTGTACGAGTTTAGGACCTCCCACATAAATTTCATCTAAAATGAACACGTAAAACTCGACAAAACATGACAAGACACACAAGGTGATTTCAAGGCAAACCTTTAGAACGTCATGGACGTTCTTTGACGTTTGACCTCCAAGCTTCATGAAATTTGACACAATGCCTACAAACACTATAATAATTATTTAAGGACCTCATAAACTTATGAATCAAACAGAAACCCATAAAAAACATATGAGGCACATAGGTGACTTAGTCGTGAAACTTCTTAGTTATCCCTTGACGTTGACTTCAAATGCACTTAAAATCTTACACACTGCCTTAATACCACATATACACAAATTTATGACCTTAGACCATCATAAAAACCATTTTAGGCTCTATCTTCACCTAAGTAATTTTTGAGGTATTACAATCTCCCCCACTTGGACAACATTCCTCGTCGAATAACACTTGCCACTCTCTGAACACTTCCAAAAATAGAGATTCAGTTATCATCTCATAACCATACCATATAACACCCTGACACAATACAAACATCTAGAAAAAACATCAATTTCACATAATCAGAGAATCATAACACAACAAGAAACTAGAATAATTTCATTAACTCATCATGCTATAAAACTAACATCCTTAATTCCAATTAGAAAAAAAACTAATTTTATATCCATTATCATACTCATATACATCAGTACTAACCACAATACAACAATTTTCAACCAAAGAATGAATTAGTCAATTTCTGCAAAATCATATAGTGAACTGTCAAAGCTTTAACGAATTCTGCAAAATATTAAATAATGCAACTTTTGGTACTTCATGAAGGAAGCATGCTTATATCAAAGGTTAAATAATATAAACACTTCTAAAAACATAATCCTAGCATCATAAAATACACAATGCCAGAAATCAATGAAACTCAATTTCAACAAGACTTCTAAACACCTTGCACATGCATCAAGCTTCTAGGATATTTCTATCAAATCTATTAACTATACTCCCCCACTTAGAAGGAACTCATAAAACTAAAGAGAGAAATACAACGAAAAACATTAAAAAGGATACTCATAACATTTACTCGACAGTATGATATAGTAGGAGAAAAAAAGGGAAACTCTATCGTCCAATAACCTCTCACACATAGATGTGTTGCGACTCACACCGATGGTAAATATTCTACTAGACGTGACTTGATGATAATTTTTTATTCCTAAGACAACTTTCATATCCTATGATCTCATACAAAACTTGTCACATCCTGAGACCACACCATCGAAAATAAGACACTCTTTGAGTGCAACCGGCGTACTTGACCTTTCTGAGGTCTTATACAAGACCTTTCGTATCGTTCATCGCATATATATAGTGATTAGTAGTGCAGAATTAAAACTTTTCACAAACATTTCCATAGTCTTTAAAATCACTTTCATATAAAACTCATAGAAAATACTAAGTCTCATTTTATCAAATCATAGACACAAGATTACGTGTGACACATCCCATTCACAATAGAAATATAGTACTACTAAGTCTTTTACAAAACTTCAATAAGGGAAATAAAAGACATCTATGTCCTCGAGTAAAATTAGGGTATACGTCAACTTCACTTAATGATCCGATTCGTGCTTCGAATTATCCTCACCTGCCAACAATTATAGCGATAGATAAAAGCGTGGCATTAGGACAATCACATGTACCAAGTATGTTATAATGCATAAAAATCATGAAAATTGACATTTATTGGAAATATGCATGTTTTGGTTTAAAATAATCATATAATCATTATAACAACATTTAACACCTTAGAAACACATAAGAAATCACATAGAATATTTATCTCATTTTTAGGAACAACCTTACAGTGAACTACTTAATTCACTATACAGTGTACTTCAGTGTTACAGTGAAGTTTTTTAATTTCACTTTAGACTTTTTGTATCATGTAATTCCCTCACTAATTCCAAGACTTACTTACGTACAAAAAAAGCACCATACACCTTCTCTAGACACACCTAAATTATCCGTAAGACCACGATTAATGAGATAAACACACTTACAATACACCAAAACTAAGAACATGAAACTCTCCTAGCAAAGGTGATTTTTAGCTTTACTTGATTGAGTTGTGAAGCGATCGCCCATACAATCCCTTTGATAAACACTCAAGAGATCCTTTAGATTACCTAGGATAAGATCATTCTCACTTAAACACAATAGGATATGTAATATGACATTCTCCTTTACAAAGGTTATCAAAATACTTACTCAAGTAAATGAAGAAGAGAATGTCCATGATTGACCTCTTCAAGATTACCTAAGTAATCCTTGAGACTACCTAAGTTTGGATCATGTCTACTTAATCAACCAACTTCCCTAACTATAGTCATTATTAAGACTCATCTTTGTAAGATAGGAAGTGACCATTCCTATACTCCCTTCATACCTTAACTAGACAACACTTAACTACTCAAGATAAGAACTTTTTCATTTCACATGCTTTCTTAAATTAAGTAGTTACATTCCTTAGTTCATTAAAGAGATATTAATCACATAAGGACATTAAATTAATGATCTTGTAAGAGACCTAGGTAATCTCAATAACATCTCCAAGGCCTAAGGGTGCAATTCTAGGTAGCGTCCCATAGCACAATCTAAACTTCATAGAACTTCTCCGATACTTGTTGGTATCACATATGATGAGCATAGGCAATAGACGATATAGAACATTGTGTCAAACATGGAATCTGGAGTTGTAACCTACTAATATGGAGGGCGTTCTACTTGCCAATGGTAGGACTTCGACACATAGCATGTTTGCACTAGGTTGGGGAATATGAAGGGTATACTTTGTACTCTAGCCTCATCCTTTAACTAGAGTTACATACCTCACCATACTCACTCAGTGCTAGCTTTTCTTGTCATGGAGTAATTGATATTAAAGTTTCATACAAAGGGTTTCTATATCATGTTCATAACCCCTTTACATTTATCCTACGAAAGAGGTCCCATAGGACTTCCTTAAAATGGCGACAAGCTAGATCATAATGACTTTCCTAAGGATGATATTATGCTTTTCCATCTAATCAACCCTAAATCCACCATTCATTAGAAGAAGGATATTATTACGGCATTCGACTTTAAGGTTCATAACCTTACCACTAGATTCAAGGTTTCAAATATAGGACCTTCTTAACATCATTAAAGGTCTCTTACCATTCATTCAAGAATAAGAGTCTTTAGCATCCTAGGTCAATCCATGTAATAATCACATTCATACATGCATCACGTAAGAGACAAAAGTCTACCATACAAAACAGACTAAGACTTCACTTTATCACATATAAAATATCTTTCTAGAAGCACATAGGAATATCAATTATCATCTTTGATTCATAGTATCCACTAGTATAACATCACCAATATAGCCAATACAAGACTCAATAACCAATTAGGATGAATAATGCATCAACTCTAAGACTACACATACAAAAATATAGTCATAGTCTAACATAATCACCTAATATCAATAGAAGAAACACACAATTTCACATTACTTAACATATAGGTAGATTTGATCATACTTCACAAAATACCTTTCACAAATCATCATTATTCTTCAAGTAGTGCCGAGAAGGCCATGATTATCATAATACGTAAAGTAACGTGATAAGGCCACATCATTTACATAACACCGCCAGCATAAGTGTATCATAACAATCACCAAAACAATTAAAGCGCTATAATATATAAAACAAAGAGAAATATGGCAGCATAACACCAATCCGTTCTCTCCACTTCAACCCTTAGAATGACGGCCTCTTCCATGTCCACCTCTACCTTTGACTATGGGAGGTCTGTAACTCTGTTTTGGACAATACCTCTTAACATGTCCAGTCTCCCCACATCCATAACACTCTCTGGAGTCAAGCATAGGTCTCTCAGAGAAGTGTTGACCGGTCTGAGGTGGACCCCCAACTACAGTCTGTAGTGAAGACTGAATTGGTCGGACTGAGTAACCTCCTGAACCCTATTCTCTAGAGTAAGAACCATTAAAATCACCCCCATTTCGAAACCTTTTTGATGTCGATGCCATGGTGAAGTTATCTGGCTTCACTCCTTCCACCTCTATCATGAAGTCTACCACTTCTTGAAAAGTTTTTTCTCGTAGCTGCTACCTATAAGGCTGAAATCCGCAATTCTGACCTCAACCCCTTCACAAAACGGCGAATCCGCTCTTGTGGACTGAAACAAAGTTGGGTGGCATACCTGGATAATGCACGAAACTTAGCCTCATAGGCAGTAACTGACATCCTACCTTGCTCTAGGCTCAAGAACTCATCTCTTTTCCTATCCCTCAAAGTCCGGGGGATATACTTCTCCATAAACAAGCTAGAGAATGATGCCTAAGTCATA
Organism: Solanum peruvianum; assembly: GCA_027705065.1. Taxonomy (NCBI): domain Eukaryota; kingdom Viridiplantae; phylum Streptophyta; class Magnoliopsida; order Solanales; family Solanaceae; genus Solanum; species Solanum peruvianum. Next base: position 33,985,599 of record JAKWJD010001763.1, on the reverse strand, counting down.
GGTGGTGCCTCTGTTGGTTGACACTCAGCATGTGACCGCCACCACATTTTGGCGTTCCCTTGAAACTGATAAGTCACAAACTCAACACCAAACCGTTCTACTATGCCCATAGTGTGTAGTAGCTCATGACAGTCAACCAGAAAATCGTAGGCATCCTCAGATTCAGCACCCTTGAAGACTGGAGGTTTCAATTTCAAGAACTTACTGAAAAGTTCATGTTGATCATTTGTCATTATAGGCCCTGTAGTCAGATGAGGAAACGTGCCTATTTCCAATGAGGCATCCATGCGGGGGCCCACAGTAGCTGCATGTTGTACCTCCTAAACCTGAGGTGCTGGTTGATATACCGTGGTTTCACGGTATAATTAATGCTTTTTCCTTAAGTTTAGTGTGTCCAAAAGCCTTTTTGTGCTAATTTTGATATAAGTTTCTCTTTGTTTTGCAGGAAATCTGTCCAAAGCTGAATGCGGAGATTTTGGCGAAAATTGCAGAAGAGACCACCTACGGAGCTTATGACAGTCCGTCGTGCTTGTTACGGTCCGTAGGTGGCAGCGTAGAGAAGCTGCTGAAGGAAGATGGGGAAGTCTGACCAAGTGTGGGATTACGAAGCTTGTGACGGTCCGTCATGGCCATGACGGTCCGTCCTGCAGGTCAGTCGTGAAGATCAGAGAAGTGATCCCAGTACCCAGATTCCAAGAGTTGAACTATTTTGAAACGAAGACCCTCGACGGACCGTCGTGCCTATGACGGTCCGTCACACTTGCCATCGAGGGGAATGAAGAAAGCAGCAGAAGAAATTGGACAAGTGTGGGACGACGGAGCCCACGACGGTCCGTCATGACTACGACGGTCCGTTGCGTGGTCCGTCGACCCAGCCGCGTTTTGGCAGATTTCCAGAAATTAGAATCCTTGTTTAATTAGGTTTTTATTTTTTATAAATAGCTCGAAAAACCTCGTTTTTGAGGTTAGACTCTTTGATTATCAAATTCCATATAGTTAGACGTTGTGATTATTAGACTTCGTATTTTTGGAGTGTTTAATTGTTGGAGATTCTTACAAGTAACTTTTGGTGATTAATCAAGCATATTTTCGGACTTTATTCTTTCTCATTAAAGTAAGTACATGAATTCTTGTTTAGCATATTTGAATATTGTGTTTATGGCTATGAGGAACTAAACTCCATAACGAGGGTTGTGGGAACCATAGGCAAACAATGAGATAAACCCTAGCTAAAATAACAATTCTAGAATAGTGTCTTGCATGTATTAATTATTCTTTCGCTTAGAAGTCTTTTTAACGGATGATCAATGTTAGAACTCGCCTTAATGCTACTTGCCGGACCAAGGAGGTAGATAATAGGAAAAGAATTATTAACATAGATTTAGTGTCTACTATCTAATAGGCTAGTATTGATTGGAACGAGGTAATAACTTAGTCAAATATCGAATACGATGCTTAATATGAGGTAAAGATAAGAGTTAGGAAAGCAACACACGTAGCCGGACCAAGGTGCGGAGTGAGATTTTCTGGATGTCGGACCAAGGATTTAGAAATACATAACTTATCACTTTGCATGCAAGATACTAGGAAAGAATTGTTATAGTTAGAATTATCAAGTTATGAACCTGTGGGGAACACGTAAACCCTAGTTACTTTAATTCATTGATTAAAACCCAATCTTAAAAGCTGTCAAGTGTCTCTTTCAATTACATTAGTTATTTTTACTCATTAGGTAATACAAACCCCCCTTTTTATATTTTTACTTTCCAAGAAAGTTATTGACCAAACGATAGTAATACTAGGTTAAAGTTAAGTCTAGACTATTTTCCTCGTGGGAACGATCCCAACCTCACTAGTTGGGTTATTTACTTGACACGACCGCTTTACTTGTCATTTGAGAAGTAAGTTTGAGCGTATCAAATTTTGGCGCCGTTGCCGGGGAATTTAGCTTTTAGATTAACTTGAACTTTTTACTATAGTTTAGTTGATATTTTCTTGATTTTACTTTGTTTTATTGTTTTTGATTTTCATTCAGAACTATTCTCCCTGTATGCGAAATACAGGGAGCGGAAGAGAACCATTGTTTCCCTACGATTGTGAGTTAGAGCATACATTGCGCAACATGAATCAAAACCTGGGAATCAATGATGAGGACCCAAACCAGAACATCCCAACTCTTGCTGATGTTCATGGTCAGATGTTACTCAATGCTCCGGGTGAACATCAACAGAGGGGACAGAATCCCGCTCCACGGCCCCAAGCATACTACAGAGGCTATGATAATATAGCAGATTCAGATGGGCCACTGCTTTTGCCTCCTCTACCCACAGGCCACACTTTTGTGGTAACCAGTAGTCTGATGCCAATGCTCACTGCTAGAGGTTTGTTTTCAGGGCTACCTTCTGAGGATCCACATGCCCATATAGCTAAGGTTAGGGCAGTGTGTAAAAGTTGTGTGGGGAGGCCTGATTTGGATTTAGATGTAATAGGTCTCAGAGTGTTTCCTCTCTCACTGACGGGAGAGGCTACTATGTGGTTTACTGAGCTCCCATACAACTCCATATTCACTTGGAACCAACTACGGGATGTCTTCTTAGCACGCTACTATCTGGTCTCCAAGAAATTAAACCACAAAGACAGGGTGAATAACTTTGTGGCACTACCAGGAGAGTCAGTTAGTAGTTCTTGGGATAGATTCACCTCATTCTTGAGAAGTGTTCCAAATCACCGTATTGATGATGAGTCACTGAAGGAATACTTCTATCGGGGACAGGATGATAACAATAAAGCAGTGTTGGACACTATAGCAGGTGTATCTTATGGAGAATGCCCTTATGCTGAGATTGCTGAGAAATTAGAGAAAATCTCCCATAACAACAAAGCTTGGAGTACTAGGAAGTCTGATACAGGGAGAAACACCTTCGCAGTGCAGTCCACTCACAACCCAGCCACATATGATATTCGGGAAGAAATGGCTCAGATGAGAACTGAGCTTGGGTTGGTACTAAAACATGTCGTTGGGGGTGCAGAAAAGATTAATGCAGTCAACTACTTGGCTAAACCACCACCTACAAACGATGAGTGTTATTATGAGGAGGATTCCTATGCAGTAAATGAACAGATGGGGGGTTTCCGACCAAGTGCCCAAGGCTCTAATCAGGAAAATTGGTGCCAAGGTCAAGGGAACCAAGGTCGGAACTATGGTAACTACAATCGTGAGGGTCATTATGTCCGAGATGGAAACTACAATCGCGACAACAACTTCAACAGGGGTAGCTATGGTAACAGAAACGACAGGAATGGACCCTATTTTCCTCCTCAAAATCGTGAAGTTACTCCCAGGGATGGTGGAGGTAGTATGTCGCGAGTTGAGGATATGTTGCATAAGATGATGAGGAGGTTCGATGCTAGTGATGAGCACAATAAAGAGTTGAGGAATGATTTAGCGGGTATTGGGCAAAAAGTTGATACACATGCAATATCGATTAAGCAACTTGAGTTACAATTGGCCCAATTATCTGCAACTGTGAACACACGGCAACCGGGCACCCTTCCTAGCAACACTGTCCAAAATCCGAAAAATGATGGACATTGTATGGCAATTACTACTCGTGGTGGAAAGCAAACCATTGACCCACCTATGCCATCTAATGAGAATGAGGTGACAAAAGATACTGATAAAGTGGTAGATGTTGATGCTGAATTAGAGGATGAGACTGAGAAAGATGCTGAAGTGCCCAAAAAGGTAATCCCTAGGCCTAGGCCACCACCCCCATTTCCTCAAAGATTAGTGAAAAAGACCGAGGATGGCAAATATCGGCGTTTTATAACAATGTTGAAGCAACTTTCTATCAATGTCCCTTTGGTAGAAGCTTTAGAACAAATGCCCGGTTACGCCAAGTTTATGAAAGATTTGGTCACAAAGAAAAGATCGGTTACTTTTGAGGATGATGATAGAATGCAACATTGTAGTGCTATTGCTACAAGATCTCTGGTCCAAAAGAAAGAAGATCCGGGTGCGTTCACCATTCCTTGTACAATCGGGCTATTACATTTTGCAAAAGCATTATGTGATCTGGGGGCAAGCATAAATCTCATGCCCCTCTCGATTTACAAGAAGTTGGGTTTGGGTGACCCAAAACCCACTGCGATGCGGCTACTGATGGCCGATCGAACAGTAAAACGGCCTATAGGGATACTCCACGATGTGTTGGTAAAAGTGGAGTCGTTCATATTTCCAGCAGATTTTGTTATTCTTGATTGCGAAGTCGATTTCGAAGTGCCCATTATTCTTGGGAGGCCATTCCTTGCTACGGGAAGAGCCTAAGTAGACATGGAAAAGGGGCAGATGAAATTTCGGTTGAACAATGAGGAAGTAACCTTTAAGATTTGTAGGTCCATGATGAAAAGTGGTGAGCTCCAATCGGCATCTGCGATATCCTACAACATGGGTGAGACATTTGAGACACAAATCGAAGAACGTCTAGGTGTCGAAGCATTAGCGGCAGTAATAATGAACTTTGATAGCGATTGCATTGAAGAGTATGAGTCATTAGTCGCTGCTCTTGACCGAGGTGATGTTCGGTTTAAACCAAAGAAATTTGAGCTTGATATGAAGAATCGCGAGTCCCCACCCTCAAAACCATCTATAGAGGAAGCTCCAAAATTAGAACTAAAAGCTCTCCCACCTCATCTCAGGTATGAATTCTTAGGAAATGGTGACACTTTGCCGGTAATCATTGCATCAGACCTAGATGAACAACAAGTTCAGAGTTTGGTGAAGGTACTAAAAAGGTTCAAAAGAGCTATTGGGTGGACCATTGCGGACATTATTGGGATCCCTCCTGGTATTTGCTCTCATAAAATCCAACTCATGCCTGATCATAAGCCGAGTATTGAGCACCAGAGACGCTTGAATCCTCCTATGCAAGAGGTTGTGAAGAAAGAAATTATCAAGTGGTTGGATGCTGGAGTAATCTATCCAATCGCCGATAGTATTTGGGTATGCCCGGTTCAGTGTGTACCTAAGAAAGGGGAATGACTGTGGTCCCCAACGAAAAGAATGAACTTGTTCCGATGAGACCGGAACTGGATGGAGGGTGTGCATGGATTACCGTAAACTGAACTCATGGACTGAAAAAGACCATTTTCCTATGCCCTTCATGGATCAGATGTTGGATAGACTTGCCGGAAAAGGGTGGTATTGTTTTCTTGATGGGTATTCCGGGTATAATCAGATTTCTATCGCACCAGAAGATCAAGAGAAAACCACTTTCACTTGTTCATATGGGACTTTTGCGTTCAGAAGAATGTCGTTTGGGTTGTGCAATGCACCCGCAACCTTTCAGAGATCTATGATGTCAATATTTTCTGACATGGTGGAGGATACTATAGAGGTTTTTATGGATGATTTTTCTGTGGTTGGTGATTCATTTGAGCGATGCTTGACCAATTTATCTGAGGTTCTTAAGAGATGTGAAGACTGCAATCTGGTACTAAACTGGGAAAAGTGTCATTTCATGGTGAAAGAGGGTATTGTGTTGGGTCATCGCATTTCAGAAAAGGGTATAGAGGTTGATCGAGCTAAAGTTGAGGTAATAGAGAGTTCCCCCGCCGATCTCTGTGAAAGGTGTGAGAAGCTTTCTTGGGCATGCAGGTTTTTATCGGAGATTCATCAAAGACTTTTCAAAGATTGCACATCCATTGTGCAAATTACTGGAGAAAGAATGTAAATTTTGTTTTGATGAATCCTGTCTTAAAGCATTCAGTGAGTTAAAAGAGAAGTTAGTGTCTGCACCTATCATTATTTCTCCGGATTGGAACAGTCCATTTGAGGTAATGTGCGATGCTAGTGGGGTGGCTCTTGGTGTAGTATTGGGACAGAGAAGAAACAAAATCCTTCACCGAATTTACTATGCTAGTAAAGCCCTAAATGAAGCCCAGAAGAACTACACAGTGACTGAGCAAGAACTCCTCGCAGTAGTCTTTGCTTTTGAGAAATTTCGCTCCTATTTGCTAGGTACTAGAGTCATAGTGCATACTGACCATTCAGCACTGAGATATTTGATGGCGAAAAAGGATGCGAAACCAAGGCTGATTCGTTGGGTATTACTGCTGCAAGAATTTGACTTTGAAGTGCTGGATAGAAAAGGGACTGAAAATCAAGTTGCTGATCGTTTGTCCCGTCTAGAGGATGAAGCCATGAGAGAGTTAGGGGATAAGACTGACATCGATGATACTTTCCCCGATGAACATGTATTGGCTGCTTCACAAGACTAGATTCCATGGTTCGCAGATTTTGCGAACTATCTGGCTAGTGATATTGTTCCATCAGACTTGTCCTTTCATCAAAGGAAAAAGTTCATGTACTATGTGAAGAAGTTCTTTTGGGATGAACCATACTTGTATAGGAGTTGTGCCGACGGTCTTATTCGGCGTTGTGTGCCAAAATGTGAAATGTTGAGTGTATTGGAGGCATGCCATTCTTCACCTGTTGGCGGACATCACAGTGGTATCCGAACCGCTCACAAGATATTGCAATGTGGTACTATTGGCCAACTCTTCATCAAGATGCTCATAGGTTTGCTAAATCATGTGACAAATGTCAACGAGATGGTGGTATTTCAAGAAAGAAAGAGCTCCCTCTAAACCCCATTCTTGTGATTGAGTTATTTGATGTGTGGGGTATTGACTTTATGGGCCCTTTCGTGAGTTCTCATGGGATGAAGTACATTCTTGTTGCAGTTGATTATGTATCCAAATGGGTTGAAGCCATAGCTCTCACAAACAATGAAGGGAAGAGTGTCACTGCATTCTTGAAAAAGAATATATTCTCCCGTTTTGGCACTCCAAGGGCAATTATTAGTGATGGGGGTTCCCACTTCTGCAACAGATTGTTCAAGGGGTTATTGGAGAAATACGGTGTTCGCCATAATGTGGCCACGCCTTACCACCCTCAAACTAGTGGGCAAGTTGAGGTATCGAATCGGGAGATCAAACAGATTTTGTCCAAAACAGTGAATGCTAGTCGAACAGATTGGTCAAGGAGGCTTGATGATGCTCTTTGGGCCTACCGGACAGCTTATAAGACTCCCATAGGTATGTCTCCATACCAACTTGTATATGGGAAAGCTTGTCATCTTCCGGTTGAGTTAGAGCATAAAGCCATGTGGGCTATGAAGAAGTTAAAATTGGATTGGAGCGAAGCTGCAGAGCAACGGGTAAATGGGTTGAATGAACTTGATGAATTTTGCTTGAAAGCCTATGAAAGCTCAGCCCTATATAAAGAAAAGATGAAGAAGTATCATGACAACAAAATTGAAAAACGAGAGTTTATGGTCGGGGATTTAGTGCTTCTATTCAATTCCAGATTGCACTTGTTTCCAGGCAAACTCAAGTCCAAATGGACTGGTCCTTACACGGTTACCCAACTATTCCCTCATGGAGCAGTTGAGTTGGAAACTAAGGAGGGTGTGCGGTTCAAGGTGAATGGACAGCGCATAAAAATCTATCTAGGGCATGCTGAATCGGCGAATGAAGTGATCGAGGCATACCATCTTGATGAAGTCTGAGTAATCAAGTGGCCCCATTCGTGCCGCGACGTTAAATCTGGCGCTTGTTGGGAGGCAACCCAATACTTATTGTCTTTTTGATAATGGTAGCATTTTTTCTATAAATGGGTTTTAAATTTGCAGGCACTTTACCAGGAAATTCTGCAGAAAACTACCCCGCAGTAGCCACTGACGGATACAACGACGGACCGTCTCGACTGAAACGGACCGTCTTTGTATCCGTCACACCAGGTACGTATTTCTGTCATTTTTTTGAAATTAGGGCACACACGACGGCAACTACGACGGGGCGTCGCATGTGCGACGGACCGTCATCGGGGAACCATCGCGCGATTAATGAAATTAACCCGACCCGACCCGGACGGACCCTTTTCAAACTGTGACCGTTTATACTCCGGCCCCTCCATATTTCCCCCATTATTTCCTCATTCCTCTCATCTCCCCTCTCTTTTCAACTTCCCCCCACTGATCATTGCCCCCAAAATCCTCCTAAACCTTATACTTATCATCCACTAGTCGGTGCTGCTGCTGTGAGGTGTCTACCTTGCTAACTGAATCATTCTCCAGTTGTTTTTTTCTACATTTCCAAGGTATGTGTCTCTAAATTTATACTCATTTATCTTGTATTTTGGTTTTGTAGTTAGTATTAGCTTAGTTCTTAATTGTATACTGTTTATTTTATATGCTTATATCTAAACCTAGGTTCAAAATGTTCGTATGTGCCATGTTGATAACCCTAGGCATAGGTGATTTTGCTTTGGTAGTTTCTTAGGTCGTTGGGATAGACACATATAGGTCCACAACACTACACAACCATGTGGGTTCATCGGGGATGCGTAGGGTACCCCCAGTTCTAACACTGGTACTCAGAACGAGACCCCGATGACGGCCCGTCGCACACACGACGGACCGTCGTAGGGTCCGTTGCACAAGCCCTAGCACCCCTGCCCAACTACGCCTGTGACGGACCGTTGTCTTCACGACGGTCCGTCCTGCACGACCGTCATGGTTGTCAGAGACCCTGTTTCTAAGGGTCTCTAAAAATTTTCCAAGTGTCCTACGACGGACTCTTACGACGGACCGTCACACCCACGACGGTCCGTCCTGCACGACCGTCATGGTTGTCAGAGACCCTGTTTCTAAGGGTCTCTAAAACTTTTCTAAGTGTCCTACAACGGACTCTTACGACGGACCGTCCCACCCACGACGGTCCGTCCTGCACGACCGTCATGGTTGTCAGAGACCCTGTTTCTAAGGGTCTCTAAAACTTTTCTAAGTGTCCTCCGACGGACTATTACGACGGACCGTCCCACCCACGATGGTCCGTCCTGCACGACCGTCATGGTTGTCAGAGACCCTGTTTCTAAGGGTCTCTAAAACTTTTCCAAGTGTCCCACAACGGACTCTTACGACGGACCGTCCCACCCACGACGGTCCGTCCTGCACGACCGTCATGGTTGTCAGAGACCCCTCTGCTGAGGGTCTCTAAAACTTTTCTAAGTGTCCTACGACGGACTCTTACGACGGACCGTCCCACCCACGACGGTCCGTCCTGCACGACCGTCATGACGGTCAGAGACCCCTCTACTGAGGGTCTCCCAAAATTTTCTAAGTGTCCTACGACGGACACTTACGACGGGCCGTCGCCCCCTCGACGGTCTGTCCTGCGTGACCGTCATGATGGTCAGAGACCCCTCTTTCAGGGTTCTTTCTATGTACATCGACCAAGTACAACACGACGGACCTCATGACGGTCCGTCGTATCCACGACGAGCCGTCATCTGTCCCGTCGTGTGATACAGTTTCACTATCACTAACACACTATTTTCAATGTTTTATGTTGTATGGGCTTGCTTGTCTTGTTTGACATTACTCGTACTAATAGTGATCCTTTTCAGGTACTATCGACTATGGCACCCAAGCAAGACCGAGCTTACGCACGCGGGCGATCCAAGTCTGTTACCCCGTCTGCACGCTTGATTATCAGGTCTGATGATGAGCGGGACCCTGAATATGTGCCCCTAGGCACTTCCGCACCTTCCCGTGCTGCACGTGTCCCCTGAGCCACACCCAAGAAGACGGTGGCGTCCGGCGTAGTCACTGCCTCCCAGTCTGATGAGGAGCGCACACTGACCGGCACACCCTCTGGGTCGGCCACAAACGAGGAAGGAGCGTCTGGCTCCTTAGGAGTATCCTGGTCCGAGGAAGCTTCACGATCTGCTGAGGTTCCTGCACCCGCCACTGCTGCAGCGTCGGCCTCGTCTGATGAGGCTGAAAGTTCAGACTCCACATCCGGCGCACCAGCCCCGGTCCCCACTCCAGCCTCTGACCAGCCAAACCGGTGGTGTGTTGAAGGCCAGTTTCAGATTTATTCCGACGCGAAGTTCTTGACCGATAAAGGAGTAATGTCTCGAACACTCACCCTGGAGCGGCGGGTACTTACAGGGAGTCTCCCCTCGATGCCGGAGATCCACAACATATTCACCAGGCATCGCCTAGAGTGGACAGCCCGTCCGTTGGGACGATACAGTGAGGAGATGGTCCGAGAGTTCTACGCGTCCTACGTAGCGACTCTCCGATCACAGATCCACAGGCAGGCTGCTCCCGGGAAACAGGCCCCATTGGAGCAGGTTCTAGTCCGGGGCGTGCAGGTCGACATTTCCCTGCCCGCCATCCGTTGGTTCCTATACGGCGAGAGTGCAGCTGCTACTCGGACCCCCACCACTGCCGAGATTGACTATCGCTGGCAGATAGTCAAGGATGGTCACTTCATGCGCGAGCGGACACTGAGAGAGACCACCAAGAGGTGGATGGCCCTGCACCTATCAGTCGACGAAGAGGGTGCCGACTGGGTCACTGAGCCGAAGGGGGCCATCAAGAAGGGCAACCTCACGTTCGTCGCCAAGTTCTTGTGGCTGCTCGTGCGTCACTGCCTTTCCCCCACAGCTGATGATAACATAGTCACCTGGGATCGAGCAGTGCTGATGGCGGCGATGATAGCCGGCTTTGAGGTGGACTATGCATGGCTTCTCCAGGCAGTCATGCACGAGAGGGCATTCAAGGTCACCACCACCTACCCCTTTCCGTGCATGATCTTTGCCCTTTGCAGGTCTGCAGGTGTGCCCGTGTAGCACATAGATCAGTTGAAGACCCCGCAGGGCACCGTTGATGTCGGCCTTATCAGAGACGAGGCCAATGAGTTGGCACCACGCAGAGGGCCACGTCCAGAGCTGCCACCTCTTGCTGATGATATTGTGGATACGGTTGCCCAGGCCCGGACATCTACACAGGCATCTACTGACACTACCCCGGTCTAGTCTATCCCGGGTAGTAGCACAGCCCCGAGCTCCTCTCACACAGCCCCTCTACCGTTACTGGCCCCGCTTGCTAGGGTCCAAAAACTGGAGGCGCAAATGGCCACTCTTCTGCATCATATCCAGCCGTGGATGCAGAAGTCTATTACGGAGTCGGAAGCACGTACAGAGAGGATGATGCAGCGGAAGATTGCTGAGGTTAACCAGCGCATAGACGCCTTCGAGTTGCGAGTGTTAGCTTGACCAGCCCCTCCGGTAGATGTGTCGACTCTTCAGACTGCAGTCGACAGTCTTCGTGCCGACATCGCTACGATACTAGCGTCGAGGGTGCCAGATTCTGAGGCCCCTTCTGCCGAGCCTGCTGGGACACAGTGTTGGAGGCACTGTTTACTACTTCTGAAATTCCACCATCCCCCCTCCAGAGAGTGCCAAGAGGCGTAGGGATTGAGGAGAGGATGAAGCGCGAGCAAGGAAGAAGGAGAGCCGAGAGATGGAGGCTGCACGGAGAGCCTCACTTGCTGAGGCGGAGGCACACCGGATCTGAGCATCGCAGATAGCGGCTGGGGCGTCTAGCTCCCATACTGTAGAGACCACAGGAGGCACTGAGGGTGCGGTTGTTGCTGAGGACACCACTGAGGGTGTCCAGATTGTTGAGGACACCACTGAGGGTGTCCAGATTGCAGAGGCTGTGGGTTCTGGGAAACCGAACCCACCAGCTTGCTGATCTACGGCGCTATGCGCCACAGGTTTGCTTTACCTACCCCTCTAATCTTTAGATTTTTTTTATCCATTGAGGACAATTGCATGCTTTTTGTTGGGGGTGGGGTAAATGGAAAGTGAGTGTTAGGGTGAAGTCTGAGTAGCCCAACTCACTATCCTCTTTTGGGGTTTTCTTGCCAGTGTTCTTTTTCCCCAAAAGACTGATTATTTTTCTGTTGAACAGGCACGTTATATCTTTTGTACATAAGTTTAACTCTTAAGCATGATGGCTAAAATGATATCCCGATAAAACTGGAAAATGTTGCATGACTAGGCGTAGTAACTGATAATTGTGTGGCTCTAAACATGAAATAGAGTTACACCATTGCATTACCCTAAATCTTCAAGTCAAACTAGGTGTCTTATAATCTGGTATAGTGATGAGATGTCAAGTGAGTGTGAGGAAAGTTGAATAGTCCACTATTGGTACTGAGCTAGAACTTGCCTGGTTAGTCCTGCTAAAAGTAAGTTGTAATAAACAATTAGGAAATGATCATAGGCCCTTATTCAATATAGCCCATTTCTAGCCTAAATAAAGAAACCAAATGAAAGTTATCCTTCTTTGATCCAAATAATTTGAGCTTAAAATTAGACATTTCTTTTTCACCCCAACTGATCTTTTCTGGGAACAATATGTTGGCCCTGGTCCCTCCTTGGACATGTGCACCTCAGCTTATGCCAAAAGCATAAGTTGAGGGTGGCTAATGTATAAACAACCTTCATTATGGCCCTGACCCGATTTTGGGTATTGTGTACCTTGACTCATGGCAAAGCCATGAGTTGAGGGTCGCTGTTTTGAGGAATGCTCTGGAAAGTGGGGTTGAAAGAACAAAGAGAGAGAAAGAACAAAAGTAAAGTGACTCAAGAACTCGTTCAAAAAAAAATAATAATAAATAAAAAAAATAAAAAAAAATTCAAGAATTACAAACAAGAAAAGAACAGAGTCACTTACGCAAATGAAGAAAGAAGGGAAACAGCAAGGTGAAAGAATAGGAGAAACTGGGCGAGATAAAGTGATATAGGGTGGAGGGTTTAGCCGATATGTAAAGGAGGGCAAAAAGTCACTAAAGTATACCTAAATATACCCTACCTGACTCTGAGCCTACGTTACAAGCTAAAAAAGTCCTATCGTGATCCTAAGGGTTGTATATCGAACTTAAGGCAGTGAAAATAAGGGCAAGCTTATGGCAATAGGTATGAATGAGTGTGACTTTGTTCTCAGAGAGAGTGTTGAAATGTAATCCTTATACTCGAACTGAAATCATGGTGTGAAAAATGAGGATTTTGTTCTAAAGTGAGGACACTAGTTGCAATACCGGAATTGTTAGCACCTCGGTGAGAAATTGAAGAGGATAGGTGTTGGTGCATGGTGAGTCTGTGTCATGTTCGAATCCCACAAAATTCAAGCCTAATAGTGATAGCATGCATAGATTTGATGGGATTAATCGGGATTGATAGCCAAATGATTGCAAAGGATAAAACATGAATACTATTGTACAAAGATTGTGTAGTGAGTCATAGTGCGTCGCTTGAGGACAAACAACGAATTTAAGTTGAGGGTGTTGATATACCGTGGTTTCACGGTATAATTAATGCTTTTTCCTTAAGTTTAGTGTGTCCAAAAGCCTTTTTGTGCTAATTTTGATATAAGTTTCTCTTTGTTTTGCAGGAAATCTGTCCAAAGCTGAATGCGGAGATTTTGGCGAAAATTGCAGAAGAGACCACCTACGGAGCTTATGACGGTCCGTCGTGCTTGTTACGGTCCGTAGGTGGCAGCGTAGAGAAGCTGCTGAAGGAAGATGGGGAAGTCTGACCAAGTGTGGGATTACGAAGCTTGTGACGGTCCGTCATGGCCATGACGGTCCGTCCTGCAGGTCCGTCGTGAAGATCAGAGAAGTGATCCCAGTACCCAGATTCCAAGAGTTGAAGTATTTTGAAACGAAGACCCTCGACGGACCGTCGTGCCTATGACGGTCCGTCACACTTGCCGTCGAGGGGAATGAAGAAAGCAGCAGAAGAAATTGGACAAGTATGGGACGACGGAGGCCACGACGGTCCGTCATGACTACGACGGTCCGTCGCGTGGTCCGTCGACCCAGCCGCGTTTTGGCAGATTTCCAGAAATTAGAATCCTTGTTTAATTAGGTTTTTATTTTTTATAAATAGCTTGAAAAACCTCGTTTTTGAGGTTAGACTCTTTGATTATCAAATTCCATATAGTTAGACGTTGTGATTATTAGACTTCGTGTTTTTGGAGTGTTTAATTGTTGGAGATTCTTACAAGTAACTTTTGGTGATTAATCGAGCATATTTTCGGACTTTATTCTTTCTCATTAAAGTAAGTACATGAATTCTTGTTTAACATATTTGAATATTGTGTTTATGGCTATGAGGAACTAAACTCCATAACTAGGGTTGTGGGAACCATAGGCAAACAATGAGATAAACCCTAGCTAAAATAACAATTCTAGAATAGTGTCTTGCATGTATTAATAATTCTTTCGCTTAGAAGACTTTTTAACGGATGATCAACGTTAGAACTCGCCTTAATGCTACTTGCCGGACCAAGGAGGTAGATAATAGGAAAAGAATTATTAACATAGATTTAGTGTCTACTATCTAATAGGCTAGTATTGATTGGAACGAGGTAATAACTTAGTCAAATATCGAATACGATGCTTAATATGAGGTAAAGATAAGAGTTAGGAAAGCAACACCCGTAGCCAGACCAAAGTGCGGAGTGAGATTTTCTAGATGCCGGACCAAGGATTTAGAAATACATAACTTATCACTTTGCATGCAAGATACTAGGAAAGAATTGTTATAGTTAGAATTATCAAGTTATGAACCTGTAAGGAACACGTAAACCCTAGTTACTTTAATTCATTGATTAAAACCCAATCTTAAAAGCTGTCAAGTGTCTCTTTCAGTTACATTAGTTATTTTTACTCATTAGGTAATACAAACCCCCCTTTTCGTCTTTATATTTTTACTTTCAAAGAAAGTTATTGACCAAACGATAGTAATACTAGGTTAAAGTTAAGTCTAGACTATTTTCCTCGTGGGAACGATCCCAACCTCACTAGTTGGGTTATTTACTTGACACGACCGCTTTACTTCTCATTTGAGAAGTATGTGTGAGCGTATCACTGGTGCAGAAAACACTGGAGGTGTCTGGCCCTGATCAGATAACCCGCTAAGATAAGCAAGAACCTGATTGATCATCTCTAGGGTAGGTTGGGGTGGTAATTCCTCATTCTGCACTTGTTTATTCTCCCCTTCCTCACCCTCTCTTAAAACTTCCTCAGTTGGTGGAGGAGTTACCGCCCTAGTACCAGATGGGCTAGGTGCTTGTTCTCTTCCTCTAGAGGACGTCCTCCCACGACCTCTTCCACGGCCTCTTGCCACTACTCCTCTTCAAGCTACAGCCGCAGTGGCTGGCTCAAACGTATCTTGTCTTGTCGGTGTTGGTGTTGGCGCAGTCGTTGCTCTAGTTCTAACCATCTGCGAAATAGAGTGAAGATGGTCAGATACCAATTTGTATCACCTAGATACCAATTGGATCCAAGTAATAGCACGAAAGAAAGAATGAAAGAATGGGATTTTCCTAAAGTCTTATAGCCTCTAAAAGAAAAATAAAGGCGTCCCCCTACCGTTCCTTAAGACTCTACTAGACTCGTTCTTATGTGATGAGACCAACGAACCTAATGCTCTGATACCGAGTTTGTCACGACCCAAAACCGAGCCGTGAGTGGCACCCCCACTTATCCTACTATGTGAGCAAACCAACCAATCTAAACCCCAACATTTCAACCATAATTCACAAAATACAATGCGGAAGACTTAAAATTCATTAACGAAATCAATTAAATAACTCTAAAAAGTCAACATCTATTATTCCCCAAAATCTGGAAGTCATCATCACAAGAACATCTATCCTCAACTACTAAAACTAAGAGTATCTAAGGAACTAAAAATAAATAATAGCTAGTCTGTGCCAGAACTTCAAGGCATCAAGACATGAAGAAGAAGATCCAGTCAACGCTAGAAGCATTAGCTCACCCTGAAATCCGGTGTAGTGAAGATTGGGTAGAGTTGCGGTTGAGTTGAAGACGATGGTACGTTTGCTGCACTCCACAAATAACAAAGAAAGAAACATACAAGTAGGGGTCAGTACAAAACACATGTACTGAGTAGGTATCATCGGCCAACTCAAAATAGAAAACAATATATATCAGATAACATCATAAAGTCAACTACAATACTCAATATACGGCATTTAAAATTATCATAACCCTTGGTCATGACACCAAGCACATCAATGAGGACTCACGCCTCCCCATCATACTCATTTGGGAATTAGGTTAATTAAATCGAGTATATTAACATCTTTCAAGATTCATTATCTTTATTCCTCTCGTGTCGGTACGTGACACTCCGCTCCATATACTATCCTAGTGTCGGAACGTGACACTCGGATCCTCATATACTATCCTGGTGTCAGAACGTGACACCCGATCCATATTCTATCCTGGTGCCGGAACGTGGCACTCCGATACTCATTCTATCCTGGTACCAGAACGTGGCACCCGATCCATATACTATCCTGGAGCCGGAACGTGGCACTCCGATCCTCATTCTATCCTGGTACCGGAACGTGGCACCCGATCCATATACTATCCTGGTGTCGGAACGTGACACTCCGATCCTCATATACTATCCTGGTACCAGAACGTGGCACCCGATCCTCTATTACTATCCTGGTATAGGAACGTGGCACCCGATCCTCTAGTACTATCCTGGTACCGGAACATGGCACCCGATCCTCTATTTCTATCCTGGTGTCTGAACGTGACACCCGATCCCCTAATCTCACTACTTTCCTTCATCAAGCCTTCTTTTATACCAAGGAATCATCATTAACAAAGTATATTAGGGTTTTTCAAGATTTAGGATTCAATAGCTTCATCATGCTTCTTTTATCACAATTATATAATCACATTCATGCAAGCATACAATTAAGCATATAGAAGGGTTTACAATACTACCCAATACATATCATTCGCTATTAAGAGTTTACTACGAATAGCACAAACCATAACCTACCTCCACCGAAGATTCGTGATCAAGCAAGCAATTTCCCAAAGCTTTGTTTCCTCTTCGTTTCCCTTTTTCTCAATCGTTCTCTGTCCCTCTCCTTGTTCTTTCTATTTTTCTTATTCAAACCCTCTTTCTTTTACCCTAATTAGCATATAATTAAGTATAAAAGATGAGGAATTAACTCAAGCTAATCTTTTTTAACCCCCAAATAATTAAACTATTAACATTAACCCACTAACTTTATAATTAAAGCAGGAATAGTCCAAAACGCCCCTTAAATTACTTAACAGAAATCCGACCCTACTTGGGATTACGCAGCCTGTGACGGTCCGTCATGGCTGTGACGGTCCGTCCTGCAGGTCCGTCGCAAAGTTCAGAGACTTAATTTTTGTGGAAGATGTGTGACGGTCCGTCGTGCTCACGACGGTCCGTCCTACCATTCCGTCACGAAGTTCAGAGAGTCGATTTCAGTACCCAAATTTCAGAATTCTAAGTGTTTTGGAACGAGACCCCCTCGACGGTCCGTCGTGCCCATGACGGTCCGTCGTGGGATCGATCGACTCAGCCAGTTTTTCCAGGAATAAAATCTGCTGCTCAAAACGACTAAACAGGTCGTTACAATAACCAATTTCAAGGTGATTTTCAAAGATTTCAAAGTTGATGAAAAAATTCCTATTTCCACTGTAAGTCATGGGTTCTTGCATGAAATGTTTTCAAACAATTAAATATGATGTAACTTGTGTATAATTGATGTTTTCAAATAAATAATTCCATGACCTTGATCTTCTCAAACCTCTAAATTTGTGATATGCATGGGTTAATTGCTTATGATATAATTTTAAACGAATTGAGTTTAGATTATGTTGTAATGTTGAATTTTTATTGCTAATTATACTTTTATATTTTGAATTGATGGAGATTTTAAGGAATTTTTATCTTGTCTTTTGGAAGAAGGTATGTTGACCTAATTCCCTTGGTTAATGAAGAATCGATATACAATTGGTAGTGATTGGTATAGTTCACTTATGTTGGAGGTGCTTATGTGTCGTATATTATAATGATCATGGAGTTGTCGGCATTATTATGTTGATTTTAGTAGTATATTTTTAGGGCTTATGTAAAGGTATAATGTGAAGTTTTTTATGTTACGTAATGTGATTATGTGCAAGGTGTTATGGCTTAGATTAATATATAAAGTAAAGGATAATGTGATGTCTGTTTGATCTTGTAATGGGGAAATAATGTTATGATTTTTATCAAATTGATGCAATATGGTGATGGAGGACTAATAAGAGCCTTATGTTAAAATGTTTTATCTTGTGTGGTACACTTAGTTGTCCCTACTTGTTACTTGAATGATATTGAATACATGATATGATGAATGTTGTTTCTTAATTGGTAGGCTCACGTTCGTCAACTTGATACATGAAAGTTATGTGAATATGTGATATCTTGACTTGGTAGGCTTAGGCACCCTTGTCATGTAGGTGCATGAATGAATGGAAGAATGAAGTATAGGATAGGTAGACCTAAAGGAGGTGACTTTCTATGAAAGACTTATATGGGACCTCGAATAATAAAATAAGGTAAAGTACGTGTAATCTTGAATATGGATTTTTTTTTCAATATTGAATCCTTGAAGTGCAAGACCATAACGACACCTTCTTGAGCTGAATGATTGACATAGGGATACGTCGGATGGAACGATGTGAAAGCATCTCTAAAAAATATTAAGAGCTATCCATAAAAAAGTATGATAAGTTGGTAAGATGTAGTAATGGTACCTTCTATAATACAGATAGGGAATGAATACTATATGAGAGCAAAGGGAACGTACCGAGTGGATATGCTTGTGATAGTAGCTCTATTTGGATATACTATAAGAGTACAAAAAGCCCTTGATATCCCAGAACCATGTCCAACATGGGTGTAGTCTTAGTTCTACCTTTGGCAAGTAGGACACCATCCATGGTGTGGGATCCTTATGACATAAAATTACATGCCTAGATAGTATGCTCTATGTCAGTTAATGCCTATTGTCATCATTTGTGATGTACACTCTAGTTATTGGATAATTTCTACTATGCGTGGGTAGCAGAATGGGACGATATCTGCACATTGCATGAGAAGGATTTGAAGTTATTACTTGAGTTCCCTAGGTCTTCCAAGACCGTTATGTGAAGTCCTCTAATTGCTTACTTGCCTTTTAAATGGTTTCTAATGAATAAGGTTCTCTTTATGTAATATGTTGACTACACAGGTTCTTATCTATGGTAGCATTGAGGATTAGTTAGGTAGTCTTGAATAGCCTGTATGGGCGGTCTATTAATGTCTTACTTAGGTCAGTCCTAGAGTAACCTTAGTTAGAGAGCCTAAATAATGTAAACACTTATCTTATTAAATATGGAGCTAAATTTGAGTTGAAGAAAAGGAATATACTTACTTTGGGTAGTCTTAAGGATTCGTATGTGTGCTTGTAGAGGGTGTGTGGGTGGTCTCTTATTGTCTAACTTAAGTGAGTCTTATGATAACCTTCAATGGGGCGTCTAAATGCTTATATGGATTTTACGTGATTATGGATATATATTATTGAATATGGATTATGTATTATATTTGCTTGTTGACTTTTTTTTATGTCTCTTAAACTTTAAAAATGAAGATTTATATTAAAATATCATGAAAGAATGTTTCTATACTAAATGTCCCCTTTTTATAATTTTTTTCATGGCTTCCATACTTAGTGCATTAAATGTTTAACCTCTTCTTTTCCCTTTATGACTAAAGTGTAGGGATTGGAATTCTTCAAATGCAATGGATGATGGATAGGTTTCTAAGGGTTAAAGATGAAGTGTTGGTTAGTCCTCATAGATTCAAGAACAAGACCCACATGTTCTTTTTTTTTTTGTTTTTTTGAAGTCTTGTATGGACTCAGTCCTAATGTTGTATATTAAAAGTATCAAATGGTGTAATGAGATATTAAAAAGTTAGATATTTTTAAAAAGTCTCCCGCTATCATATTTATGAAAGTATTATTTGTCTATAAATAAAATTTTAAATCCTTTCTTATTTTGGAAGTATATTATGTGATGATTAATACGAGAGGCTTGTGTGAGAATTCTAAGTGTGTCATACGTTGGTAACTTCCATGGGGTACCTTTGGGTCGCTACACGAGAACTCTTGAAGGACTATGAGATGAGTTATTCTTAAAGGGTAGCGTGTCTCATGTTATGGATGAAAAGAAAGACTTGGTTTGTAATGTTCATAAATTGTCTTAATCGGGTGTTTAGTTTTTTAAATACCATATAAGTTGTGTAGTTGTTCATAACCGTTAGGCATCGTGTTTTGTGTCCTATGTTGAAAGAAGCGATGCTTAAAAAGTCTATCAAGGTGTTTCCCAAGGGGAAGATGATGTGCTTTGATATCAACGTTTTTTTGTGTGTTCCTAAAATTGTTGACTTAATGGAGAAAATTTTTTCAAAGGCCGATAGTTCTTGATATTTCAATAACCTAGGAGCTACCAAATTGTATCATGACTTGTGGATGGTCTATTGGTGAAATGGGATAAAGAAGGATATTTGGAACTTATGGCGAAGTGTACTAGTTATAAACCAGTAAAAGTTGAGCATCAACAGACGGGAGGTTTTCTTTTAAGATATTAACATCCCTAATTGGAAGTGCAAAAATTAGAATATGGACTTTAATAATGGTTCACCAGGCGACAACATGATTATATTTGGGTTATTATTTATTGTATGACAAAATTGCTCCATTTAATCCCTTTCAATGTTTCTTATTTAGAAAAATATTTTGCTAAATTGTATCTATGGAAAACTATTAGGTTGCATAAAGTTCCCTATCCATTATATTGATTATGGTACCAAATTTACTGCTCAATCTCTCAAGTCTTTCCAAAAGGGTCTTGGTAATTATGTAAAAGCTTAGTACAAACTTTCATCCTCAAATGGATGGGCAAGTAGAGCGTACTATTTTACACTCATGAAGATATGTTGACAACTAGAGGATTGATTTCAAGAGTAATTGGGATTATCTAATGACCATGATTGACTTTACATATAATAATAGATATCATTCAAGTATAATATATATCTATTTGAGGCTCTCTATGGTATGAGGTGTAGATCTCCGATAGGTTGGATTGAAATTAGTGAGGTTTCCTTAATAGGTCCTTAATTAGTTTAGGAGGCTATTGAAAAAAGTTATACTCAGTAGATAAAGGTTGAAAATGGATCAAAGTCGACAAAAATCTTATGCCGATGTTAGAACAAGAGATCATGAGTTTAGTATTGATGAGTGGGTTTACTTGAAAGTTTCTCCTATGAAGGGTGTAATGTGTTTTGGAAATTAAATAAGGGGAAGTTGAGTCCCCGATATGTAGGCCCATATCAAATATTGAGGAATATTTTTAAAATTACTTATGGAATTTATTTTCCTAATGCTTTATCATCAATACATTTGTTTTTCCTTGTTTTCATTTCGAAAAACTATGGTGGAGATCCAAATTCTATTCTAACAATAGAGAATCTTGTATAAATTGAAGTCTTTCTTCGGAAATGCATTGGGTGATGATTTTGGATGAAAGTTAGAGAGTTGAGAAACAAGGAATAAGTTGAATCCAGAAATCTATTGTGGAGAAATCAATTTTTCAGGGTACTTCTTGGGAAGCCAAGGATGATATGATATCCCGATATCCTCATATGTTTCCTTATGATCCTACTCTAGCTTGAGGTATTTCGTTTCTCATGATTCATGCTTTTTCTTTCATGTGTCTTAGTAATTCTTGCATTTCCATATGTATGAAGGTATGTTTTATGAAATGCTTTTTGAGTACGTTTTAGCTTGCAGTAGATTTTCCTCCTCTGCTATATGCATTATTGATCAATTGTACCAATGTTAGGACTTTCTATCCTATTCTTTTTAAGAAAGATTGATTTTCATTTGAAATGAAATGTTACCAGGGGGAATATATTGTAACACCTTAGACTTTAAAAAAGTTAAGTTGGTTAATGGGCATGTCCATGATTCTAAAATGGACCATTAACCCTTAACGGAACCCTAAAAATTATGTTTAGAGGACCACAACCCATTTAGTCTTATGTAGCCCAAACTTTTAGTGGTCACAAAAATTTTGGTTATATGGATAGAAAACTAAATGGTCCATGGTGACTTGTACAATCCGTTGAGATGTCATTTTAGCGTCACCCATCAACTTTTAAATTAGTATCATTTTTGTCCTTACCAATGTGTTTAACACCTAACCTATGCCATTTTAACCCGTATTGTAAACGTTATATAAGTTAACTAAGTCCTAAAAAACTAATCACTCTATGTCATTTACCTAAATTTTAATTTCCCTCCAAGTCCATCCTAAAATTCTCATTCTAAAAATAAAGAAGTAAGAGCGCATCTTTAGTTGCCACACAGCGTACTCGACCCCTCGGAGGTCTTATACAAGCCTTTAAAAATCATTCATCTCATGTGTATATATATATATATATATATATATATATGAAAAGTAGTGCAGAATTAAAACTTTTCAGAACAATAGGTCAAATCTCTTTTATAGAAAAGTGTAAGAAAGACTAAGTCTCTTTGTATCCACTTAGACACATGAATATCTTAGAATCAAAGCCCATACATTATTTTGAACAAAATGCTAAAGTCCATTACAACGTCCCTTGAAAAGAAAATCTAAAACATAACTATGTCCTCGAATCATATGAGGACATACCAAGATTTGCTTGAGAGGATGCTATTCTCGAGCTTCACTTCAAATAGACTCCTCACTTTCAACCTGTACCGTTAGAGATTAAACAACCTATGGAATAAGCACATTAGATGCACTAAGTATGGTGTTGTGCAAAAAAAACCATGCTAAAACGGACGTTTGCTTATTACATGATCTTTATGCTGTTTTGAAGAAAACTTCATAAAATAAGTAAAAGAACAATTTTCAACAAAACCTTCACAAATAATACATACTCAAGTAAAACCACAATATACAATTATCATCAATTAGAATCCATAAAAGAATATAAACCTCCTACACAAATTTATGGTAAGACTTTCTCAAGTAAGACAATAAGAGACTACTCATACACCCCCTTGAAGCCCACCTATTCAATCCTTAAGACTGCCTAAAGTAAGATTATTCCCTTTTCATCACATAGACACTCTACCAAAGGTTACTTAAGCCTCACTTGAGTAAGAAATGAAGTGACCTCCAATACACCCTCTCCAAGCCTACCTAAGCAATCCTCAAAGATATCCTAGATAAGAACCTTTCCATTTCACATGTATTAACATAAGTCAATCATTATGTATTAAGACATTTAAGATAGAATTAAGCATTTAAAGGACTTCTCATAATGGTCTTGGAGAAATTGTAGGGAACCCTCATCCTAGCCTCTTCAATCCTACTCATGCCATGTATTGATAGCGTCCTATTCCACTACCTACACATTGTAGAACTTCTCAAACAATAGAATACATTCCACATGATCAGAATACAAATTAATCGACATAGACCATACTAGCTAGGCATAGAATCCGAAGTCTAATCCTACTTCGAGGAGGATGTTCTACTTGTAAAGGGTAGAATTCGGACACATCCCACGTAGGATCATGGTTAAGGAATATCAGGGGTTTCTTTGTACTCTATCTCATCTTAAATAGAGTCACTACCACAAGTATATTCACTTGGTGCTTTGCTTTAGTTCTCATAGAGTATGTTAGATCACAAAAAGGCATACCAAAAGGAAACACTTCTTAGTCTTCACAAACAATAATACCCCTACGAAGGATGGGTCTTCTAGGGCTACCACTAAATGGTCATAAGGATAGCTCAATGATTTCCATATAGATAGTTTCATTCCGTTCCAATCAACCTATCGCTAACTCCATCATTCACATAAGAAGGATTCTGTCATGACCGAGGAGCACCCCCTAGATGCAACCGGCATCGTCGTCCAATGAGAGGACTAAGACTTGCCTCTTAGCATTCATTAGAACATATGTTAGGTTAAAAATGCGGAAGAATTAAAACTTTTTCATATATATCTCTATATAGTGAGGTTTAGATAGACCTCTCACATACTACGGATAGACTTTACATAGAATCCTCCATAGGAAGCTTACATAGGTATCTCGTTTAGACAACATAATTAATATATAAGAATTAGTGTAATATTTCATCTAATATTGAAAATTCTAGACGAGTACAAAGTTAGATATATCCAATACAAAGTCAACATGCAACGATAAAGGAATGAACAATGTCTTTATGACAACACAACTTTAAAGATACAATTTAGAAAATGGTAATATTCCCGAGCATGAGGACCTACCAACAATTGTAGAATAAAGGTCAAGTCTTCTTCGATTGGACTTCTATGATATCAATTATAGGAACCTACATAATTTTAGAAATCATAGAAATATGGGTTAGTACACCACTTGTAATAAAAGTTGAAACATATGGACACATAATCTTAGAAATCATGCTAAAGAAGACATTTGTTAAAAATCATGATACATTATTTTGAAAAACCTTATGCACAACAAATAACAAATATATGTCAATAATCATATATTCTTTAGGAAAATTCCATCGACCATATAAGACCAACATCATTAAGTAATGTCAAGTTAACATGTGTAATAACATATTAGAGCACATAATAAAAGAAGCTCCAACCTCATGATATAACAACAAAGAATGTATAAGAGTTCATAATATTACAACATATGCATGAACCTCACTCAATACCCATTGCCAATCTTACTAGTGCAATGACCAAGTGCAATCCCATAACCGCACTCAGCCAAGTAAACCAAACAAAGGATCAGAAGCAATGCCTAACTTCATATAACATAACATCAAGAATAGTCATTATCGTAGTTAGCAACATAGACCAATAACATGTTTATAAGTGAAACTAACATCCTATTGTATCATCAACATGTAAAGTCGACGTATGCATATATTATACTTTATAAGAACATAAGAACAACATCATAGGACTTCCCTCTCGGCCACCTAGTGCAATGTATAGGTAGATTCCCATACCCCTATCTAGATTATGTAAAACATCTAAAATCCCCTAGTTAGTGTCCACTTTATTACTTTAGTTTACTTTCGAAAAACTTTCCTTATTATACTTAGACCACATGAGCTAAATGTTGAATCCGATAAAAGGAAAACCTACACCGAAAGAAGGTGCACCACTTACCATGACAGTGAAAAAACATGAACATAGCATTCTAGGTGGATCTAGTATTCCTTCGGGGGAAACATAGTTCGAAAACTAGGAGACATAGTAGAGACCCTGTTTTATGCCATTAGCATTGTAATCTCTATATCATGAGAATTTAGTTAAACTACCTTCCCTACTTGAGAAGGATCAATCCTCACTACTAGTTCACTCGGTACTAAACTAAAATACCTTTCTTAAATGTCTTTAAGCCTTTATTAATCATCATAGCTTAGTATAGGTCATAGGAGACTAACCTCCTCAAATATCAAGATAATTAGCTCATTGGGAATTGCATGAGAACTCCCTTTCAATAGAAGCATCATAAATGAGATTAACACACTATCATCATCATCTCATAGTGAGGCGCAGAAATTCACAATCAACCTTTTATCATCATACCTTAATCCTAATCTCACAATCCGTACAGTAAAGATAATTCAATACGTTCAGCATACCATCACCTATCTGATCTAATCATATTTAATATGTCAATTGAACATAATCATGAGGTACAAGCTATCACAATTGAAGCAAGGATTCAACATCTTAGGTCTTACAATTTCACTTTCAGTAGCCTTCTTCGTTGGACTAACAATAAAACAAAAATATTAATGTATAAATAGACTTAATAACATCATTTAATAGTAATTAACACATGAACTAAGTCAATTGTATCATCACTAATAAATTCAACATCAATTTATAACCTAGGATTAGGGAAGTAGGGTCAATTCATGATTTCTTCCATAAACTAAGTCAAAAAAAACTTAATTAACCAATAATACATCATAATACATTCATACTAATATTGACAACTATTAAATTTGAAACATCAATTCTGGATTAGGAATGAAATCTATGTTTTTCTCAACTTTTGGAAAACCAATTTGAAGAACCCTTTGGGGATATGAGTCCCAAAGGATAAGATCTTCAATACATGTATAATCATTGAAGATTTGATTGAAACAAAATGAAGTTCTTGCAATGCTAATTCCCTTTTAACCTTGGTCTGCTATTGAGTCTTCTCTAGGGAGATACAAAGTAGAGAGCTGGTGGAGGATTTGGATTCGGGAATTGAAGTGAGTTAGGATAGTTTAATGAGGCATATGTCTTTATATAGTCCCTAAGTTAACTTAATTAGACACCCCCTAACCCTTAATTAAACACCTATGAAACTAAATAATTTAATTGAGTTCATTACGAATTTGAAAACAAAACCATACCTAAATTATGAGATTCCTACACCCCTCTACTGCACACCGTCGTTCGAGACAGAGATAAGGTTTTTGTCCATTTGGGCTAGTCTATGCACATTGCCCAAATTTGCAAATTTGGGGTCAAATGAAACGTGTCCTCTCCAAGGATACTTGGGATGGTCCTTTTGGAGTTGCAACCAAACATTTCGACCCTAACTAAACACAGTCTAATACTTGCTTAACACCTTTACTAATTTTTGTTAAATTTTGACTCCTAAAACCCAATGAAACATGCCAAGGCATACTAACACCTATTTCACTAGTCTTTGGACGTTCCTGGAAGTCTTAACTCTATAAACTTGTAAATGATTGATATACATTATTTTAGACCTTAAAACAGTGTCACAAACCTTAAACCAACATGTGAGGCTATGATTAGCTTATTGATTTTCGGAGTGTTACATTATCCCCCCTTAGGAAAATATGTCCCTATATTACACTTAATTCTTTTGTAGGGAATGGATAGACTCGATACTATAATCCCATCAAAAACATACAACTAAAATCAACATATAAACTTGACATTGACACATAGCAACTCAAATCACAATTTACCACAGATAAGATCTCAACATTGCAACATGAGGAATTTCATTCTCAATGGATTCATGTGCTCAATATAACGACAATAGTAACTTATGCCACAACTTCTTTAAAAATACGTTGCAATGGTCAATACTATTTCATTAAGGCAAAAATAGATCAAATAGACAAATTATTGCAAATCCAAGAAAAAGTGCATTTTCACATAAAAATCATTTTAGTATGAACCTCTACCATATATATGCATCTTCAGCAACAACAAGCTAAATTCAAGTTTATTTATTATACTCTTTATTTATAGGAATGACTAACCTTTATTATTAAAAATATGAGGATAAAGGGATTTCATGTTGGCCTCAGCCTCCCATGGTGCTCCCTAAACTAGGTCATTTCTTTATAGGTCTTTTACGGAGGCCACCTCTTTGTTCCTCTACCTCCAGACTCTGCGATAAAGATTTTTCACCAGAATCTTCATAGAAAAGGCTTTAATCCACACCTAACCCTTCAATAGGGAGAACTGACAAGGGATCACCAGTACACTTCTTTAACATGGAGACATGGAAAATCCGATGAACCAAAGCCAGTTCACTACATAACCTTCACTCATATCCAATCTTTCCTAACCATTGAAAAACCTCATAGGAAACTATATATCGGGGAGTTAAACTTTACCTTTTTGTCGAATCTCATCACCCCTTTTATATGTGATGCCTTCAAATACACCATATCACTTACTTCGAATTCAAGATCTCTTCTTTGATTTTTAGTATATGATTTTTGCCAATTGTAGGTTGTTTTCAGCCTATCCCTTATAACAGGAACATTCTATAAAACATCATAAACTATTTCGGGACCAAGGAGTGAAGACTCAAAAACCTCAAACCACCCAAACGAAGACCTACATGTCCTATCATACAGTTCTTCAAATGGAGAAATTGAAATACTCGAATGATACCTATTGTTATAGGAGAACTCAATCAACGACAAATGATCATTCCATTTACCTTTGAATTCTAAAACACAAGATCTTAACATATTGTCAAGGGTTTGAATGATACTCTCCGCTTGACTATCAATTCAGGGATGAAAACTGGTGCAAATATTTATTTGTGTACCCAATCTATTTTGCAAATACCTCGAAAAAAGAGAAGTGAATTTAGAGCCTTTATCCGATATAATGAACAAAGGGATCCCATAAAACTCACAGTCTCATTATTGTAAATTCCTGAATAATCCTCCGCCGAATAAGTAGTCTTAACAGGGATAAAGTTAGCGGATTTTTTCAATCTATCCACTATCGCCCAAATTGAGTCATTTTGCCTCCTAGTCCATGCAACCCAACTATAAAGTCAATGTTAATTTGTTCCTACTTCAAAGTAGGAATACCCATTTCTTGGATTAGACCATAGGATTTAGATGCTCGATTTTCACTTTATGCAATTTGGACACTCAAGTACAAACTCTCCTATATCCCTTTTTTAGGCCCTTCCACCAATATACCTCTCTAAGATCACATTACATTTTGGTGGAACCTGGATGGATAGAGTATCGTGAACCATGAGCTTTTCTTACACCCTATTCCTCAAATCATCAACATCCGGTACACATAATATATTTTGGTACCTTACCACACCACCCCTTGGGAGAAAGACTCATTCAAATTACTAAGTACCGATTTCTTCAACTAAATGAGTAGCATATCAAGATGTTGTTTAGACTTCACCTCAACCACTAAGGATGACTTGAAGTTATTATGTACAACAAAATAACCATTTGGGGAATATTCCAACCAAACACCCAATCTATACAAGCTATGAACATCTTTTCCTAGGTCTCTCTTTCCTTCTTCTACATGAGACATAATACCCATGGTAATACGACTTAAAGCATCCTCTACCACATCAACTTTGTTGGGGTTGTAGAAAACACTCATGTTATAATATTTCAAGAATTCCAACCATCTTCTTTGATATACATTAAACGTTTTTTGAGTAAACACATATTGAAGACTGTTATGGTTGGTATACATATCCACATGAACACTATACAAGTAATGCCTCCATATTTTCAAAGCAAACACTACTGCCGCTAACTTATGATTGTGAGTTGCGTAATTCTTCTCATGCACCTTGAGTTGTCTATATGCATAAGCTACTACCTTCCCATGTTGCATAAGGACACAACCCAAACCCACTCGCGATGCATCACAGTATACCACAAAACCATTTGTACCCTCCCATAAGGTCAACCCCAGAGAAAAGGTAAGACTATCTTTATAAATATGGAATCTTCTTTCACATGCCTCCGACCACTTAAATGTCATAATATATAGGGTGAATGTAGTCAAAGAAGAATAAATGGACGTAAACTTATCCATGAACCTCCTATAGTACCTAGCAAAACCCAAGAAACTTTTAATGTTGGTTGGCGTCAATGATTTAGGTCACTTCTTAACCTCGTAGGTTTTATTTTGATCAACCTCTATACACTCACTTGACATAATATAACAAAGAAACACCACCGATCTCATCCAAAACTCGAAGTTTTTATACTTCGCAAATAGTTGGTGTCTTTAAGGATTTGCAATACCACCCTCAAGTGGTCCATATGTTTACCCTTATTCTTCAAATATACAAAGATGTCGTCAATAAGACAATGACAATGGAATCAAGGTTATTTCACAACACCCTATTTATAAGGTCCATAAAAGCCACCGAGGCATTAGTGATAACAAAGAACATTATTGGGAAAACATAGTGACCATACCTAGTCTAAAATACTGTTTTAAGTACATGCACACCTCTCACCCTAAGTTTGTGATACCCCGATCACAAGTAAATCATAGAAAAGTATCTTACCCCTTGGTGTTGATCAAACAAGTCGTCAATCCGAAGGAGAGGGTACTAGTTCTTAATGGTGACCTTATTCAGTTTATGATAGTCATACACATCCTAAGGAACACATCATTCTTATTCACAAACAATACAGGATCTCCCTATGGAGAAATACTAGATTGAATGAAACCCTTGTCTAGTAAATCCTTGAGTTGAGCCTTCAACTCTTTAAATTCGACCAGAGAAGATAAGGAGAAATTGAAATGGAATAAATATTCGATAATAAGTTAATATCAAAGTCAATATACTGATCAAGAGGAATATATTTCAAGTCATCAAGAAAGACTTCCCGAAATTCCCTCACTATAGGGACCGATTCTATATGAGGAATGTCAAATTAAAGATCTGACTCTTACAATATGGTAAATACACCCTTTATAGATAAATTTAAAAGATTTTAAGCAAAAATGATATAACCTCTAGCATTTGAATTATCCCGTTCAATTCTAAGACCGGTTCATTTGGAAGTTGAACATTACTACAAACAAGCATGCAACCAATCCATTCCCAAAATAACATAAAAATTAAACTTATTAAGTTCTACCAAATCCACCCATGTAACTCTATTGGGTATATATATAGGAAAACTTTTAAAGACTCTTCTAGCCACAATAGAGCCACCCATCGAGGTGAAAATGGAGCAATGAAATATCGGGTTGATGTAACACTCTAAAAAGATAAGACGTGTTCTATAGACTAATATAGGTGTCAAAAGGTTTAGACAATGTTTTAAGGTAATAATAATTAATATAACTCATTTAAGAAGTTTGGAAGTAAAATGTCAAAGAACGTCTATGACGTCCGGAAACTACATCAAAGAAGTGCTAGTGTGCCTTAGCCTATTTGACTAAGTTTTAGGAGTCAAAAAATAATGAAATTTGGAGGATATGTGTCTAGCACATAATAGAGTTATTTTATAGTATAAAATGTTGGGTACCACTCCCCAATGATAAACGAAGGGCCCTTGAGGAGGACCCTTGCCAAAGTGGCTAAAAGTTGTCAAGAGACAGTGTCACCAACAATTACCATCGACGAGGCGTGGTCTAATATACAGGGCATTGATGGCCACTTATAAATAACAGTTATCAAATTCGTGGGAACTAATTTTGGAAAATCGACGAGGCGTGGTCTAATATCGACGAGGCGTGGTCTAATATACAGAGCATAGGACGACCATTAACAGTACCTATCGATTGACCAATTGCCCATTGGTCGGGTTTCGTTTGTTAAGGAAATGTTTTGCTGCACATTCTTATGTTAGTCAACTTAATTACTAAGGTTGTTATTTAATTTTTTAGGGGTTAATGTAGGTCTAATTAATGTAGTTAATTACCTATATTAAAATCGTATCCTAATTAGACTAACATAACCCTTATAATTTGCCATACCTAAATTGCTCTTCCTTCTCTCTTCTTTCGCTCTCTCAAAGATGAACACCATAAAATTAAAGGTCAAGGGGTTCTAGGTCTTCTAAAGATAAAATTTTCTCCATCAAATTTCATCAATCTATAATTTATGGGATTCCTTTCACCTTTGGGAACTCTTTCCCCAAAGGGTTCCTTCAAATCGATTTAAAAAGATGTAATTCAAATGTATTTTCTTCCAATATGAAATTGATCTTGTGAATTACTTTGTTTATGATTCATTTTGGTTATTATGATTAGATTTACAATGTTTATGGTTCAATAATACTACTTCTTGGATTATGGGTCTAAATTGTAGAAGATGACCTTTTCACCTTAACCCTTGGTTGTGATGTTGAATTTAATGGTGTAGTATTGATACAATTAGCTTGGTTATTATTTGAATTACTATCATATGTTTTTATTATATCAATTTATGAATAGATTGAGATGAATTGTAATCCTATTATGCTATTTGTTGAGTAATTTACCTAGGTTATGAAGTAGATTTTGGATTTGAGCTAAGTCTCTAATCTTAAGCTATGAACTAGTGATGGATTTTTTTGTAGTGAATCAATTAACTTCATTAGTACATTGGTTACTATTGTGTGATGATACTAAATCCATGTTGGGTTTAATTTTAGGGTTGACGGTAAGACCTTGATGATGGCTTATGAAGGAGACTTGGTATGTCTTGTGATCTCACCTCTTCGCTTCAAATATGGTTACTTGTTGTAAAGTGATGGTGTTGTACTGAAGTATACCTTATGTTAAGACTGATAGGGTGGTATGATGTTGAATTTAAATATCTTGACTATGATCTGTGAGGTGTTGGTTAAGATGTAAATGTTATAAAAATAGTGATAACTTACCAATGTGCCTTTTCATGAATGATTATATAAATGTGATAACCTCACATGTATGAATTGTAATGAAAGGAAAATACTAATGAAATTCTTATTGAGCTATAATAATGATGATCTTATAAAGGATAGACCCTATGACCTACATTAATCTATGATGATTAATGAAGTCT
The DNA here is from genome assembly GCA_027705065.1 of Solanum peruvianum. NCBI lineage: Eukaryota > Viridiplantae > Streptophyta > Magnoliopsida > Solanales > Solanaceae > Solanum > Solanum peruvianum. The sequence continues at coordinate 33,953,449 of JAKWJD010001763.1, read as the reverse complement.
TAAAGAAATTTCAAAAAGGGACTCTAGCTTAGCACCGAGTGAACTAGAGTAAGGAGTGTCCCTCCCCACAAAGGGAAGGTGGTATCACTAACGTACTCATAATATATGAGACTATAGTGCATGTACAATAAAGAGGGTACATACTATATCTCCTACATCTTGAGCTGTATTGCCCCCATAGGAATGCTAGCTAGTGGATCCACACAGGTGCTATGTTCATTTTTTGGTACTACCTTGGCAAGTAGTCTGTCTTCTTTTACTTTAAGGTTCCATGACACAGTATTCCACAATAGCTCATGTTGTCTATGTCGGTTTGAGATTGTCTTTAAATGAAGGGTAAAGAGAAGAGTGGTAAAACAAGTGGTTCTAATGATGGTCTAAAGAAGAACTACTTCTATGCTCTTCATACAAGGGGTGAGCAACAGACCACTCCCGATGTGGTAACAGGTACGTTGCAAGTCTTTTCTATAGATGTTTAAGCTTTATATGATCCAGGTTCTAGATTGTCTTTCATTACACCTCTTGTAGTTAAAAAGTTTAATACTTTACCCGATATCTTGCATGAACCTTTCTTAGTGCCTACAACGGTGGGTGAGTCGGTTTTTGCATTGAGGGTATATAGGGATTTTCCAATCATGTTACCCAATGGAGTTTCTAATTATGATCTAGTAGAACTAGATACGCTTGATTTTGATATTATTTTTGGCATGGATTTGTTACATTCTTGTTTTTCCACTATTTATTATTAAACAAGGGTTGTGAGATTTAGTTTCCCAAATGGACCTGTTGTTGAGTTGAAAGGGGGAAGTTCTATTCCTAAAGGTCGCATCTTTATTATTTAAAAGCTTGAAAAATGATCTCTAAGGGCTGCCTATATCATACAGTGAGATCCCAAGATCTTGACTCTGAAATTCCTCCAATTAAGTCGGTTCCCGTAATAAGTAAATTTTCGAAGGTATTCACTAATGACCTTCCCGGTATTCCTTCCGAACGGTGAATTGATCTTGGTATCGATTTTCTAATGGAAACAAACCCCATTTTGATTCCTCCTTATCGGATTGCCCCAGTCGAATTGAAGGAGTTGAGGAACAACATAAAGATTTACTGGACAGGGTCTTCATAAGTCCTAGTATTTCTCCATGAGGTGCCAGTCTTTTTTGTGAAGCAAAAGGATGGGTCCTTGAGAATATGTATTGATCATCGCCAACTCAACAAATTCCCAATTAAGAGTAAGTATCCTCTCCCTCAGATTGACGACTTGTTTGATCAACTCCAAGGGTCAAGCTACTTTTCAAAAATTTACTTGAGATTGGGGTATCACCAACTTACGGTGAGAGGTGAGAATATACCGAAGAAGATATTCCAAACTAGATATGGGAACTATGAGTTCTTCGTTATGTCCTTTTGTCTCACTAATGCTCCGCCAGCATTTATGCACCTAATGAATAGGGTGTTTCAAAGTTACCTAGATTTTTCGTCATTGTGTTCTTTACCGACATCTTGGTACATTCAAAAAATGAGAGTGATCACATTGTCTATTTGAAGGTGGTATTGCAAACCCTTAAAGAGCATCAATTGTTTGTCAAGTATAGAAAATTTGAGTTTAGGTTGAGGTCTTTGGCATTTCATTTTCATACCATCTCTAGTGTGGGAGTTTAGGTTAATCCAAGGAAAATTGAGCCGGTAAGGAATCGGCCAAGACCATTGAATCCAACAAACAGTAGGAGTTTCTTGGGTCTAGCTGGCTATTATTCGGGCTTTTTGGATAGTTTTGTATCCATTGATTCTCCCTTGACTACCTTGACCCAAATTATTAAGAACTTTGAGTGGTTGGAAGCATGTGAAAAAAGCTTCCAAATCTTAGAGGATAGGCTTAGTTCTGCTCCGGTGTTGACTTTATGGGAGAGTACAAAGGGCTTCATTGTGTATTGTGATGCATTCCATGTGGGTTTTGGGTGTTTTCTTATTCAACATGGGAAAATGATGGCCTATGCTTCTAGGCAACTTAAGGTGAATGAGAGGAACTCTCCCACTCATGAACTTGAGTTAGCGGTTGTGGTGTTTAATTTTAAAATTCGGAGGCTATATTTTATAGTCTCCTTGTTTATGTGTTAATGGATCATCAATGTCTGAAACAAGTGTTTACCCAAAAGAAATTGAATCTCCAACAAATAAGATGGATAGAATTGCTGAAGGACTATGATATGAGTGTTCTCTATTACCCCATCAAGGCGAATGTGGTAGCGGATGGTCTAAGTTGTTTGTCTATGGGTAGTGTGTCTCACGTTGAAGAACCCTAAAAGTTTCATAGGTTGGCTAGGTTGGGTGTGATATTAGAAGGTTCTCTACATGGTAGTGTGATGATCCATAGTAACATCGAATCATCTTTGGTTGTTGAGGTGAAATCAAAACAACACATTGATAAACCATCAATGGAGCTGAAAGAATTGATTCTTGGCATGTTAAAAGAGTCATTCTCCTTGGGGGAATGCTGTTTTGAGATATCAATGGCGGTTGTGTTTCCCTGATGTATATGATTTTAGGAAACATATCCTTGAGGAAGCTCATGGGTCCCACTATTCCATTCATACAGGGTTAACAAAGATGTATCATGACCTTAGGGAGGTGTATTGGTGGGAAGGTTTGAAAAAGGACATACCGGAGTTTGTTGACCAATGTCCAAATTGCCAACATCTCAAAGCCGACCATCTAAAGTCGGGTGGCATACTACAATAAATCCAACTTCCTACTTTGAAGGGGGAAGACATCAAAATGGATTTTGTGGTAGGTTTTCCTAAGACTCAAATGCAATATGAATTAATATGGGTGGTGGTTGATAGGTTAACCATGCTCGGTCACATTATTCTTGTCACGTCAACTTATTCGGCGGAAGATTATGCTAAGATCTTCATATATGAGATTGTGTGTCGCCATGGTATTCCGTTATCCATCATATCGGATAGGGGTGCACAATTAAAATCTAGGTTTTGGAGGTTGTTTCAAGAAAGGTTGGGTACTAAGGTGAAGTTGAGTACCGTTTTTCATCCCCAAATAGATGGTCAAGCGGAACTTACTTTACAAACCCTTGAGGGTATGGCTAGAGCTTGTTTCATCGATTTCAAAGGGAGTTGGGATAAGCACTTGCCTTTGGTAGAGTTTGATTATAATAACAGTTTCCATTTATCAATTTTCATAGCTCCCTATGATGCCTTGTATGGTAGGAGGTGTAGGTGTCCTATTGGGTGGTTTGAAGTCAGTGAGTCTTCGATTCTTGGTCCCGATTTGATTTGTAAGACTTTGGAAAAAGTTCATATTACAAGAAATCACTTGCAAATTGTCTATAGTCAGCAAGAGTCTTATGCCGAGCATAGGAGGAGGGATCTTGAGTTTTAAGATGGTGATAATGTGTTTGTGAAAATTTCCTACGAAAGGAGTTGTTAGGTTTTGCAAGATTTGAATGTTCAGTCCTCGTTATGTGGGTCCCTATGAAATCTTACAAACGGTTGGTAAGGTTTCCTATGAGTTGAGGTTGCCTAGTGAATTGGCTTTGCCTTATCTGGTTTTTCATGTTTCTATGCTTAAGAAATGTGTCGGTGATTCCGAGTCTATTCATCCTATTGAGGGTCTTGCTTTCTAGGATAACCTCTCTTATGAGGAGGTTCCAATTCTAATCCTTGATAGGCAAGTGAAAAGGTTGAGGAACAAAGAGGTGGTATCCGCAAAAATGTTATAGAAAAATCACCTAGTTAAGGGTGCAACATGAAAAGCCGAGGCCTACATGATGTTCTGTTACCCTTATATATTTGATAATTAAGGTTACTCATTTTTTAAATAATATAAATATTACTAGAAATAGAAGTTTGTTGATTTTTAGGTGGCGATTTGCAAAACATGTATTTTTGAAAGAAAAAAATGCACAGTAAGGTTACAGTGATTGTGCCTTGCATTTGAATTTTTTCTTTTGAAATTGTTTTGAGTCATGTTGTGCATTTTGACATGTTGAATCCTTATGAATTCGTGTATATCATGTTGATAAGTTGAATTTAATTATAATTGACATAGTGTGTCATGTTGAGCTCATGTTGTTGTTGTGAGAAAGAAAAGCCTCATGAAGTAATGTTTGAGTCTCATATTTGGTAATTGAAGTTTTAAATTTCCTTTATTGAAATGATACTTATTATGTTGTATTGTATTGAAGATTTGTGGGATTCTATTGTTGAGTCTATTCCTTACTTCAAAAAGAATTTTAGTGTCATTGAGGGATGAATGTTCCTAAGGGGGGGGGGATAATGTAACACGTTGAAAGTACAAGATGTGTCGTTGAGACTAACATAGGTTTTATGAAGTATATACATTGTTTTTAAGGTTATTATAATGAATATAGGTCATTTAGAAAGTTTAGAAACCAAAAGTATCAGAACGTCAATGACGTTTGAAAGTTTGTTCAAAGAGATGCTAGTGTGCCTTAACCTATTTGACTAGCTTTTAGGAGTCAGAAATTCATTAAAAGTGGTGAAAGGTTAGATAATAGGCGTTTAAGATAAATCATGGTCGAAACGTCTGGGTAGGACTTCCTAAGGACCAACCAAGAGCCCTTGAGGATGACCCTTGCAGGTTTGTGTCAAACTGCCTGGGCAGTGCTGCAAACCACGAGAGCCAGGGGACGGTTCGTGTGTGGATCGACGGGACGCCGATTCCAGCCAATGTGCCACACTTATACAAAATGGAAAATACTTGCCTGCACAAGTCTTTGACCAAGACAACGGAGTGCAGGACGGATGGAGGAGCAACCGTCGACCCACAGACGGCTCGTCGGCGGGGTTTCGTTTGGTAGGGTCTATTTTACTGCTCAAAATTATGTTATGTTCAAATTAATTAAGAAACAGTTTTGTTGGTTAGTTAGGGTATTAGGGAAAATTAATTAACTAATTTAACCCCTCATATAAAGACCCTAATCCTCATTAGTCTAAACATAACACAGAACATAAACTGTCTTACTTCTCTCTACTTTATCTCTCTATCCGAAGACACCATTGAAGAATAAGATAAGGAAGGGCTTTAGGGGATGGAAAGGGACGAATTCATCTTCAAATCTTTGTCAAAACTTTAAGGTATGGGATGTCTTCATCTTTGAGACCTCTTTCCTCAAAGGGTTCATCCAAAGTGTTCTCAAATGTAGAGTTTTGTCACGACCCAAATCGGGGACGCGACTGGCACCCACATTTACCCTCCTATGTGAGCGAACCAACTCATCTAAACCTTAACATTTCAAGATATATCAACAGAAAATAATGCGGAAGACTTAAACTCATTGATAAAACAATTCAAAACTATTATTATTATCCCCAAAATCTGGAAGTCATCATCACAAGAACATCTATCCACAAATTACTAAACTAAAAACGTCTAAGAAGCTAAAACAAATAAAAGCTAGTCCATGCCGGAAGTTCAAGGCATCAAGACTTGAAGAAGAAGATCCATTCCAAGCTAGACGCATTAGCTCACCCTGAATTTCCGAAGGTAGTGAAGACTGGCTAGATCTACTGTTGAGTTGAAGTTGACGGAACGTTTGCTGCATTCCACAAATAAAAAAGAAGAAAACATAAAAGTAGGGGGTCAGTACAACCACAAGTACTGAGTAGATATCATTGGCCAACTCAAAATAGAAGATAATATATATCAAGTAATATTATAAAATCAACTATGATGCTTAACATGTAGCAACAACAAGTACTATATCATTAACAATTTCCACTAAGTTCACACATGAGGACTCAAGCCTCAATACCATACTCATTTGGGAATTGGGTTCATTAGATTGAGTATATTCATTATCTTTCAAGATTCATTATCTTTCTTCATTTGTGTCGGTACGTGACACTCCGATCCGTATTCTATCCTGGTGCCGGAACGTGGCACTTCGATCCTCATTCTATCCTGGTACCAGAACGTGGCACCCGATCCATAATTCTATCCTGGTGTCGGAACGTGACACTCCGATCCTCATTCTATCCTGGTACCGGAACGTGGCACCCGATCCATAATTCTATCCTGGTGTCGGAACGTGACACTCCGATCCTCATTCTATCCTGGTACCGGAACGTGGCACCCGATCCTCTATTTCTATCCTGGTACCGGAACGTGGCACCCGATCCCCTAATTCATCAAGCCTTCTTTTATACTAAGGCATCATCATTAACAAGTGAATTAGGGTTTCTTTCAAGATTTAGGATTCAATAGCTTCATCATGCTTAGTTTATCACAATTTCATAATCACAAACATGCAAGCATACAATTAAGCACATAGCAGGGTTTACAATACTATTAATACATATCATTCGCTATTAAGAGTTCACTACGAATATCGTAAAAACCATAACCTACCTCCACCGAAGAATTGGAATCAACAAGCAATTTCCCAAGCTTTGTTTCTTCTTCTCGTTTATCCTCTCTCCCAATTCGTTCCTCTTCCCTTTTCTTGTTCTTTCTCTTTTTCTTATTCAAACCCTCTTTCCTTTACCCTAATTAACATATAGTTAAGTGTAAAAGATGTCAATAATACCCCACTAATTAATCCAAAGTTACCTCTTTTATCCCTCAAGAATTTGAGTTATTAATATAAACCCACAAAATCTATAATTAAGGAAAGAATAGTCCAAAACGTCCCTTAAAACTTAACCAGAAATCCGACTCCAACTGGGATTACGCAACCTGTGACGGGTCGTCGTGCCTGCGACGGTCCGTCACGAAGGTTGTCGTAAGGTCCAGGACTCTATTTTTTCACCAAGGATACTGTGACGGTCCCTAACACATGTGACGGTCTGTCCTGCACATTACGTCACGAAGTTCAGAGAGTCGATTTTCAGTACCCTATTTCAGAATTCCTAAGTATATTGAAATGGTGCCTCACGACGGTTCGTCATAGCTGTGACGGCACGTCTTGCAGGTCCGTCACAGATTACAGAGAGTCAATTTTAATATCCAAATTTAAGAATTCTAAGTGTCATGGAACGAAACCTCCTCGACGGGCCGTCGTGACCACGACGGTCCGTCGTGACATCCGTCGTCCCAGCCAGTTTTTCCAGAAATAAAATCTGCTGCTCAAAACGACTAAACAGGTCATTACAATAGATACCAATTTACCCATCGTTCGTCCTCGAACGATCAAAAGAAGAAAAACAATGGCGAAAAGGAGTACCTGAATCTGTAAACAGATGTGGGTATTTTTCTTGCATATCTTCCTCCTTCTCCCAAGTAGCCTCTTCAACCGGTCGATTCTTCCATTGATCTTTGATGGATGCAATCTCTCTCGACCTCAACTTGCGAACTTCTCTATCTAATATAGCAACCGGTTCCTCTTCATAAGTCAAGTTCTCATCAAACAAAACTGAATCCCAACGGATGATGTAGTTTCCATCTCCATAGTGTCTTTTCAACATGGACACATGAAATACCGGATGCACTCCGGACAGCCCTGGGGGCAAGGCTAATTCATAAGCCACCTCCCCTATTCGCTTAAGCACTTCAAATGGTCCAATATACCTTGGACTTAGCTTACCCCTTTTTCCAAACCGCATCACCCCTTTCATGGGTGAAACCTTCAACAAGACTTGTTCACCCTCCATGAACTCCAAGTCTCTAACCTTTCGGTCTGCATACTCCTTTTGTCTACTTTGCGCCGCTAGAAGCTTTCCTTGAATGCACTTCACCTTATCTAAGGAACCCTCAATAGATCAGTACCCCAAGGTCTAACTTAAAACGCATCAAACCAACTTATGGGAGACCTACATATCCTTCCATATAATGCTTCAAATGGAGCCATATCAATACTGGAATGATAGCTATTATTGTATGAAAACTCTGCCAAGGGTAAGAAGTTATCCCAATGGCCACCAAATTCTATCACACATGCACGAAGCATATCCTCCAACAATTGAATCGTTCGCTCAGACTGACCATCGGTCTGAGGATGAAATGCAGTGCTAAGGTCCAACCTAGTACCCAATTCAGCATGCAATGTTTTCCAATACTTAGAAGTAAACTGCGTACCTATATCTGATATGATGGAGAGTGGGACTCCTTGCAACCGAACGATTTCTTAGATATAGATCTTGGCTAACTTCTCTGCATTGTAAGTCACCTTGACCGGAATAAAATGAGCAGACTTAGTTAACCTATCAACAATCACCCAAATAGAGTCATACTTACCCATTGTCTTTGGAAGACCAACCACGAAGTCCATTGCGATTCTCTCCCATTTCCATTCCGGAATGGGCATTCTCTGAAGTGTTCCTCCGGGCCTTTGGTGTTCATACTTTACTTGTTGACAGTTTGGACATTTGGCAATAAAGTCAACAATATCACGCTTCATTCTACTCCACCAAAAGTGTTTCTTTAGGTCACGATACATCTTGGTTGCACCCGGATGTATAGAATACCTTGAACTATGAGCCTCTATCAAAATAGTGTTGATCAAATCATCGATGCGGGGTACACATACCCTTCCCTTAATCCTCAAAACACCTTCCTCATCGATTGTTGCTTCTTTAGCCTCTCCTTGCAACACTTTATCTCGAATCCGGATCAATTTCTCATCATTAAACTGCTTCCCCTTAATCTTGTCAAGGAAGGAGGATCTTGCCTCCACACAAGCTAACAACCCTCCCTTCTCATTTACTTCTAACCTCATAAGGTCATTAGCCAAAATCTGCACTTCTCTAGCCAATGGGCGTCTAGAAGCTTGCAAATGAGCTAGACTTCCCATGCTTCCCGCCTTTCTACTCAAGGCATCTGCCACAACATTCGCCTTCCCCGGATGATACAAAATAGTGATGTCGTAGTCCTTCAGTAGTTCCATCCATCTCCTTTGTCTCAAGTTCAAATCTTTCTGAGTAAAGACATACTGTAGACTACGATGATCCGTATAGACTTCACACTTAACCCCATATAGATAGTGTCTCCATTGCTTTAATGCAAACACTACCGCAGCCAATTCCAAATCATGGGTTGGATAGTTACGTTCATGCACTTTTAATTGTCTTGAAGCATAAGCAATCACGTTCTTCTCTTGCATTAGCACTGCACCCAAACCCGAATAGGATGCATCACAATAAACAATGAAGTTCTTACCCTCTACCGGCAAGGTGAGGATAGGTGCGGTAGTCAACAAAGTCTTGAGTTTCTGAAAACTTTCTTCGCACTCATCCGACCATACAAATGGAACATTCTGCTTAGTCAAGTTCGTCAATTGGGAAGCAATGGAAGAGAACCCCTTGACAAATCGGCGGTAGTAGCTAGCTAACCCCACAAAACTCCTTATTTCTGACACATTAGTAGGCCTTACCCAGTTTTTCACCGTCTCAATCTTAGATGGATCCACCATCACTCCATCCTTAGAAACCACGTGTCCCTAGAAGGACACTGAATCTAGCCAAAACTCACACTTGGAGAATTTCGCATAAATCTTTTTCTTCCTCAACAACTCTAACACCATTCTCAAATGCCCCTCATGTTCCTTCTTACTCTTGGAGTATATCAGTATATCAACAATAAACACGATCACAAAGAGGTCCAAATATGGCTTGAAAATCCCGTTCATCAAGCTCATGAAAGCAGCAGGGGCATTCGTAAGACCAAAAGACATTACCACAAATTCATAATGCCCATACCTAGTTCGAAAAGCAGTCTTTGGCACATCCGTTGCTCGTATTTTCAATTGGTGATAACCGAATCTCAAGTCAATTTTAGAGAAGACACAAGCACCTTGTAACTGATCGAACAAGTCATCAATGCGAGGAAGAGGATACTTGTTCTTGATAGTTACCTTGTTCAGTTTTCTATAGTCTATGCACATCCGAAAACTCCCATCCTTCTTCTTCACAAACAAAACCGGAGCACTCCAAGGAGATGCACTTGGTCTATTGAAGCCTTTGCTCAACAACTCTTGAAGTTGTGCTTTTAACTCTCTTAACTCCGCGGGATCCATTCTATAAGGTGGTATAGAAATGGGGCTAGTGCCCGGTTCCAAATCAATGCAAAAATCGATATCCCTATCCAGTGGCATACCCGGAAGATCTGCAGGGAAAACCTCCAAAAATTCACGGACTACCAAAACTCACTCGATTGAAGGAACTTGAGTAGTGTCATCCTTGAGATGTGCCAAGAAAGCTAAACACCCCTTACTAACCATTCTCCTATCACGAAGATAGGATACGATACGATCCGGATTGGAAGTGTAGTCGCCCTCCCACACTAACGGATCTGTCCCAGGCTTGGCTAGTGTCACCGTTCTATCATCACAATCCAAGATCGCAAAATTCGGAGACAGCCAAGTCATACCCAGAATTACATCAAAATCAACCATTTCTAGGATAACCAAATCTACATAAGTAATGCTCCCCACAAAGTTCACCAAACAAGACCTATATACCTTTTCAACTACCACAGACTCACCCACCGGAGTAGAAACACGAATAGGCATATCAAGTAATTCGCAATGTAAATTTAGACCATTAGCAAATGATGAAGATACATATGAAAACGTTGAGCCAGGGTCAAATAATACAGATGCCATGCAATCGCAAACCAAAAGATTACCTTTGATAATAGCATCAGACGCCTCCGCCTCAGATCTCCCAGGGAAAGCGTAACAATGGGCCCTATCGCCAGTCTGTCCGTTGCCCCTACCATGTTGTGTTGTAGTGGCTCCGTTTTGCCCATCACCTCTGCCATTTTGGTGACCACCATTACCTCGACCACCACGTCCTCCAGAATGACGGCCTCTTCCATAACCACCTCTACCTCTAGCTATTGGGGGCCGATAACTCTGTTTTGGACAATATCTCTTAATATGCCCAATCTCCCCACATCCATAGCACTCTCGAGGTTCATGCATAGGTCTCTCAGAGAAGTGTTGGCCGGTCTGAGGTGGACCCCCAACTACAGTCTGTAGTGAAGACTGAATGGGTCGAACTGAGTAACCTCCGGAACCCTGTCCTCTAGTATAAGAACCATTGAACTCACCTCCCTTTCGAAACCTTTTCGATGTCGATGTCGTGGTGAAGTCGTCTGGCTTCACTCCTTCCACCTCTATCACAAAGTCTACCAACTCTTGGAAGGATTTTGCCGTTGCCGCTATCTGTAAGGCCGAAATCCGCAATTCTGACCTCAAGCCCTTCACAAACCGGCGAATCCGCTCTTGTGGACTGAAACAAAGTTGCGTGGCATATCGGGATAGTGCGCGAAACCTAGCCTCATATGCATTGACCGACATCCTACCTTGCTCTAGGCTCAAGAACTCATCCCTCTTCCTATCTCTCAAAGTCCTTGGGATATACTTCTCCATAAACAAGCTAGAGAATGATTCCCAAGTCATAGGTGGTGCCTCTGTTGGTTTACACTCAACATGTGACCGCCACCACATTTTGGCGTTCCCTTGAAACTGATAGCTCACGAACTCGACACCAAACCGCTCTACTATACCCATCTTGTGTAGGAGCTCATGACAATCAACCAGAAAATCGTAGGCATCTTCTGATTCAGCACCTTTGAAGACTGGAGGTTTCAATTTCAAGAACTAATTGAAAAGTTCATGCTGATCATTAGTCATTATAGGCCCAGTAGTCAGACGTGGAAATGTGCCTATCTCCAATGATGCATCCATGCGGGGAGCCATAGTAGCCGCATGTCGTATCTCTGAAACCGGAGGTGTTGGTGCAGAAACCACTGGAGGTGCCTGACCGTGATCAGATAACCCGCTAAGGTAAGCAAGAACCTGATTGATCATCTCTGGGGTAGGTTGGGGTGGCAATTCCTCATTTTGCACTTGTTCATCCTCCCCTTCCTCACCCTCTCTTATCACCTCCTCGGTCGGTGGAGGAGTCACCGCCCTAGGGTCAGATGGTCTAGGGGCTTGTCCTCTTCCTCTAGAGGACGTCCTCCCACGACCTCTTCCACGGCCTCTTACCGCTGCTCTTCCTCGAGCCAAAGCCCGAGTGGCTGGCTCAGACGTTTCTTGCCATGCCGTTGTTGCTGCTGGTGCGGTCGTTGCTCTAGTTCTAACCATCTACGAAATAGAGTGAAGATGGTCAGATACCAATTTGTATCACCTAGATACCAATTGGACTCAAGTAGTAGCACGAAAGAAAGAATGAAAGAATGGAATTTTCCTAAAGTCCTATAGCCTCTCAAAGAAAAGTAAAGGCGTCCCCCTACCGTTCCTTAAGACTCTACTAGACTCGTTCTTGTGTGATGAGACCAATGAACCTAATGCTCAGATACCAAGTTTGTCACGACCCAAATCGGGGACGCGACTGGCACCCACATTTACCCTCCTATGTGAGCGAACCAACTCATCTAAACCTTAACATTTCAAGATATATCAACAGAAAATAATGCGGAAGACTTAAACTCATTGATAAAACAATTCAAAACTATTATTATTATCCCCAAAATCTGGAAGTCATCATCACAAGAACATCTATCCTCAAATTACTAAACTAAAAACGTCTAAGAAGCTAAAACAAATAAAAGCTAGTCCATGCCGGAAGTTCAAGGCATCAAGACTTGAAGAAGAAGATCCATTCCAAGCTAGACGCATTAGCTCACCCTGAATTTCCGAAGGTAGTGAAGACTAGCTAGATCTACTGTTGAGTTGAAGTTGACGGAACGTTTGCTGCATTCCACAAATAAAAATGAAGAAAACATAAAAGTAGGGGGTCAGTACAACCACAAGTACTGAGTAGATATCATCGGCCAACTCAAAATAGAAGATAATATATATCAAGTAATATTATAAAATCAACTATGATGCTTAACATGTAGCAACAACAAGTACTATATCATTAACAATTTCCACTAAGTTCACACATGAGGACTCAAGCCTCAATACCATACTCATTTGGGAATTGGGTTCATTAGATTGAGTATATTCATTATCTTTCAAGATTCATTATCTTTCTTCCTCTTGTGTCGGTACGTGACACTCCGATCCATATTCTATCCTGGTGCCGGAACGTGGCACTCCGATCCTCATTCTATCCTGGTACCAGAACGTGGCACCCGATCCATAATTCTATCCTGGTGTCGGAACGTGACACTCCGATCCTCATTCTATCCTGGTACCGGAACGTGGCACCCGATCCATAATTCTATCCTGGTGTCGGAACGTGACACTCCGATCCTCATTCTATCCTGGTACCGGAACGTGGCACCCGATCCTCTATTTCTATCCTGGTACCGGAACGTGGCACCCGATCCCCTAATTCATCAAGCCTTCTTTTATACTAAGGCATCATCATTAACAAGTGAATTAGGGTTTCTTTCAAGATTTAGGATTCAATAGCTTCATCATGCTTAGTTTATCACAATTTCATAATCACAAACATGCAAGCATACAATTAAGCACATAGCAGGGTATACAATACTATTAATACATATCATTTGCTATTAAGAGTTCACTACGAATATCGTAAAAACCATAACCTACCTCCACCGAAGAATTGGAATCAACAAGCAATTTCCCAAGCTTTGTTTCTTCTTCTCGTTTATCCTCTCTCCCAATTCGTTCCGCTTCCCTTTTCTTGTTCTTTCTCTTTTTCTTATTCAAACCCTCTTTCCTTTACCCTAATTAACATATAGTTAAGTGTAAAAGATGTCAATAATACCCCACTAATTAATCCAAAGTTACCTCTTTTATCCCTCAAGAATTTGAGTTATTAATATAAACCCACAAAATCTATAATTAAGGAAAGAATAGTCCAAAACGTCCCTGAAAACTTAACCAGAAATCCGACTCCAACTGGGATTACGCAACCTATGACGGGCCGTCGTGCCTGCAACGGTCCGTCACGAAGGTCTTCGTAAGGGCCACGACTCTATTTTTTCACCAAGGATACTGTGACGGTCCGTCACACATGTGACGGTCCGTCCTGCACATTACGTCACGAAGTTCAGAGAGTCGATTTTCAGTACCCTATTTCAGAATTCCTAAGTATATTGAAATGGTGCCTCACGACGGTTCGTCGTAGCTGTGACGGCACGTCCTGCAGGTCCGTCACAGATTACAGAGAGTCGATTTTAATATCCAAATTTAAGAATTCTAAGTGTCATGGAACGAAACCTCCTCGACGGGCCGTCGTGACCACGACGGTCCGTCGTGACATCCGTCGTCCCAGCCAGTTTTTCTAGAAATAAAATCTGCTGCTCAAAACGACTAAACAGGTCGTTACAAGTTTTCAAATGGGTTTCATCCAATTACGAATTTGAAGTTATGAATTGAGTTTTTGATGTTTTACTTACGTTATATTTACTAAATTAAAATGTATTCTAACTTGATTTTGGTAATTTTTGATGGTCTTGCCTTAATTTAAGAACATGATCCTAAGTCCCTAACCCTAGGTTGTGATATTTACTTATATTGTATCTTGTTCAATTAATTGACTTGGTTAAGGGTTGAATTACTACTATATGATGTTGTTGTGATAATTATGAATAAATTAGGGTTATATGTATTATTTCATACTAGTTTTTGAGAAGTGATCTAGGGTATGATGATTTGGCTTAATCGTAAGTTTTGATCTATTATCGATGTGATGTAGTGAATCTTTAGTGTTGTGATTATATTGGTTATTTAATTATGGTATTTGAAAAACTAATTGATTTGAACTAAGGTTTAACAGTAACACCTTGATGGGAATTGTAAAGGAGACTTGGTAAGTCTTGTGATTGCTATAATTTGCTTTAATTATGGTTAATTGTGATTAAGTCATAACAATTGTGTTGGAATATGACTTTATAGAAATGAAATGTCTTGCTTATTTTTTTGAGGTTGCTCAAGATGTAAAGTTATAAGGATGATGGTGATTTCCAATGTGCCTTATTATGAAAGAGTATGTAATATGTTAACCTTACTTATGTTGATTGTGATGAAAGGATTGTACTCATATGATTCCTATTGAGCTATTATGATGATGATTATATAAGGGCTACACCCTATGACCTAAACTAAGTTATGATTGATAAATAAAAATTAAAGACATTTCAGTATGCGACTTAGCTTAGCACATAATGATCTTGTATGTTAGAGGGTGACACTTTCCCACATAGGGAAAGTTGGGTTCACTATGGTTCTCACAGGGTGGATAGTGTCACGACCCGGATTCTGGAATTCGAATTGCAACCGGTGTCGTTGACCTCTTAAAGGTCGCAGACATGCCTCATCATGCTTTCATCACATTCATATTATTTATTTTAGCGGAAAATTTAAAACTTTTAAGCATATGAAGTATAAATAGACTTCATATAGTTATTTCATGAATTAATCATATACTAAGCTCAACAAAAATATAACAAGCATCTATCATAAGAATCAACTTAAAATAGAATAAGAATATATCATAAATACGTTTTCCAAATGTGTCCTTATTACAAAAGCTTTGAAATGAAAGTACAAAATAAACTATAGGGACAACATACACTATATTAGTCTAAAATGAAGGCTAGACAAAAACTGTAGCATCCTCGAAATCAAGAGGACCTACTAAATGGTCTGGAGAAACGATGATGTCCAATCAGTTGTAAGAGTCGTCAATCTATCCCTTAAACTGCATCTATAAAATAGTAAATAGTAGGTATTATTACACCACATGTTCTAAGTATGGTGTGTGCACACATACACATAAGTCTATGCATGATCAAAGAAAGCTCTTCCTAGACAACATGTTATTTCTGGAAAGCCTAGTCACTAGACTTTCCAAAAAGAATTGTTGTGAATTGTGGTATGAATATGATGTATTTTAATTGGATTAAAAGAACAAAACTAATTTTCTATATGATTACATAAAATTAGTATCATCAACATAATTTTAAAACAACTCGGGCGAAGATTTGAGATTTTTTATCCTCTTAGGCTGAGAGCTCCTCTTTTTACACTTAGATTATTTTTCAGTGTTTTTTTGTTCATGTTGAGTAGTTCAATAATTCTTTTGGTCCTTTGTTTTACATACAAAATCAATAATTCATTGTAGTCCCATACCCACAACGAATCGATGTAGGTAATCCATGGACTAAGGAAAGATTTCCCTACCTCATAGTGAGTCATTACTTTCATGTTTTATATATTATACATTTTATATACACGAGACTTTGGAATCATTAATGTAGCATTAAGACATCTCAAGTGAGGACCTCAACCCGAGGGCCTTCTATAGCAAAGACAAAGTCTGTTTCATTGGTTCATTCGTGCTTCACATTATTCATTTCATTCATTCATAAGCTGATGTAAACACCATATATATCTAGGATGAAGTTCAAGACTATCATCGGCATCAAGAAGTGCAGTGACCAAGAATGACCTAATGTCATTACTTGAATCTTATTTCACCTCCTGATTGTCTTGCACAAACACCTTCGGTATCGTTCGTTTGATTGTTTTTCATACTTTGAGGCTTGACTCATTCTTTATTTAGGAACTGTAACCTTAAACTACATAGGTCATGTGAGCATCATGAAATCCATTGTCTGCCCCACACCGACAAGAGGTGGAATCACTGGCCAAAGTGACTCGAACATACTAGCATATATAGGGAGTCAAACCCTGCTAGATCCCTATATTGGCAGTATAGGTTCAAAGACTAGGAGATAAAATGAGAACAATGCCCGGCATGCCAGACAATCTCCTCTCGTGAGAGTTACGTGAACCTTTCCGCTTATCAAAGAAGGCATCACTGCTCATATCTAGCATATCGGTACTCAGTATAAAGTTCCATTACATTCAAATCATACGTCATGGTAGCTGGCTTCTAGCACGAGGACATGACTGCTTATTAGATGATTTATCATCTCATCATTAATATTAACTATGCATTAACTTCAATACTTTCATTAGAGTGTTCCTAGGGAGTGGTCACTTCATTAACCTTACACTCTCATAGGTGAGTACTTTTTGGTAATATTTACTTAGGCTCATTTGAGATCGCTCCAATCTTTCACATTAGCCTCTTATCACGTTGTCACCATTTTCGTTAGGATCATAGACTAACATAATTACTCACCTCATTAGGTGAATGTTCATTTCTTCTTTATCTTCTACTGTTGACTCAATCATTATTGAGTCTTGCTTCTAGATTGATATTTACTTACTCTTTTGATGAATTGTAATCCTTACTTTACATTGATTAATTGTGAATTGTCCTTACATAACATCCTTACTTTACATTGATGAAATGTGAATTGTCCTTAAATATCATCCTTACTTTACATTCATGAAATGTTAATTGTCTTTACATATCATCCTTAATTTAGATTGATGACATGTAAGTTGTCCTTACATATCATCCTTTGGTGTTAATGAACTAGTCTCACACATTCTAACACCTTCATTCGTGTGTATTCTTTTGACATAATAGCTTAGGTGTAAGCAAGAATTGTTTTACTTCCTTTAACACTCCATTCTGGTCACTATTTAATTTAGACCCCTTTAATTATTTTATAACTCATGTTACTTATTTACTTTAGTGTATTAGCTTCATTTCATCTTTTATGGATGATGAGCACTTCTTTCAATGAGTCACATATTGAGGTACCGTGGTTTCATGATACTTTCAATGTCTTTTCCTTAAGTTTAGTGTATTTAAAAAAACTTTATGTATTGATTTTTGATTTAGTTTTGTATTTATTTCCAGGAAATCTATTCAAAGGAGAATGCGGATATTTTGAACTGAAATTGCAGAATTGACCACCTACGGACCCCACGATGATTCGTCGTGACTGTTACGGTCCATAGGGGGAAACTACCGTGGGAAGATAATGGTTTCTGAAGGAAGTTGGGGAATTTTGACCATGTGTGGGACCACGGAAGCTCAGGATGGATAGTAATATCCACGACGGTATGTCCTGCACATTCGTCAATGCTAACAAAGAGTAGTCCATGTACCCAACTTCAGAATATTCTAAGTGTCATGAAATGGAACACCTCGACAGACCGTCGTGCTAACAATGGTCCGTCATACCTGTCCATCCAGGGTAATAGAGAGTTGATGAAGAATGCAGCATATATTTTTTGCTAAGTATGTAACGACTGAAACCATGGGAGTCCATTGTAGTCACGACGGTCCGTTACAAGGGTCGTCGACTCGGACGTGTTTTGGGCAGACTTTTCCATAAATAGATTACCTCTCTTTTATTAGATTTTGTCTCTTATAAATAGTCCGAAAAACCTCATTTTTTTGTGTTAGACCTTTGGATATTTTTATGTTTTGTTGTCTAAGATTGAACTTTCAACTTTGGGATTTGATATTGCTTTTTCGGAATTGATTATTGGTGTTTTGTGATTTATTCAAGTAAATTTGTGGATTTTGTTTATTCTCATCAAAGTAAGTGCATGCATTTTTATATTATCAATATGAATTATGTGATTATTAGCATGGGTAACTAAAGTCCATAACTAGGGTTATAGGAAAATGGGTAAATAACGAGGTCAAGCTAGCTAAAATAACAATTCTAGAATAGTTTCTTACATATGTTGATAATACGTTTACTTAGAAGTCTTTTTCACGGATGGCCAATGTTAGAAATCGCCTTATTGCTACTTACCGGACAATGGAGGTAGATAAAAGGAATAGAATTATCAACATAGATTAAGTGTGTACTTTATAATAGGCTAGTGTAGGTTTGTACGAGGTAACAACTTAGTCAAATATCGAATATGATGCTTTATACGAGGTAAAGATAAGGTTTAGTAAAGCAACACACATAGTTGGACCAAGGTGCGGAGTGAAATTCTTTGGATGCCAGACAAAGGATTTAGAGATACCTAACTTATCACTTTGCATGCAAGATATTAGGAAAGGATTGTCATAGGTAGAATTACCGAGTTAGGATCTTGTGGGGAAAACTTACGCCCTAGTTACTTTCATTCATTGATTAAATTCCAATACTTAAACCTGACACATGTTTACTTTAATTTAGCTAATTTCTTCATTAATCAAAACCCCTTTTAGTTATTTGTTTTCGAGAAAAAATTGACTAAATTGAAAATATAATAGAATAAATTTAAGTCTGAACCATTTTCCTCGTGGGAACGATCCCAACCTCAGTAGTTGGGTTCTTTTCTTGATGCTTCATTTCGATAAATAAATTTGAGCGTATCAAATTATGGCGCCGCTGCCGATTAAAGTGTCTTTTAGATTAACTTTAAACTTATTACCGAAGTTTAGCCAAAACTTTCCTAATTTTACTTTTTCTTTTTCTTTTTGTCTCCTGCAGGTCTCACTTCCTTATATTCCAAGCACACGGAGTAGAGGAATACCCGTAATTGAACCTGACCACGAACTATAGCGTACTTAAAGAAGAATGAATCAGAAATTGGGCATCCAAGATTATGAGGTCTACCCGCAAATGCCACCATTGGTCGACACTCATGACCCTATATTAGTTTATATTTGTTGTGAAGGTAAAATACGGATACAACCTCCCGCTCCACACCCACATGAGTACTATAGGGTCTATTAAAATATAGAAGACTCTGATGGGCCACTCGTCTTGCCCCCTCTACCACACGGTCACACTATTGTGGTAACTAGTAGTCTAAGTCAAATGCTCACTGCCAGAGGTTTGTTTTGAGGGTACCTTCTGAGGATCCACATGCCCACATCGCTAAGGTAAGGGCAGTGTGCAAAAGATGTGTAGGGAGGCCTTATTTGACTATGGATGAAATCGGGCTAATACTTTTTCCTCATTAACAGACGGGAGAGGCTGGTATGTGGTTTACTGAGCTCCCCTATTACTGAATCTTCAAATGGAATAAACTGAGGGATGCTTTCTTAGCATTCTACTACCTTGTGTCTAAGAAACTAAACCACAAATACAAAGTGAACAACTTTGTGGCACTACTGGGAGAGTCAGTTAGCAGTTTTTGGTATAGGTTAACTTCATTCTTGCGAAGTGTCCCGAATCACCACATTGATGATGTGTCTCCGAAAAAGTATTTCTATCGGGGACAAGATGATAATAACAAAGCGGTGTTGGATACAATAGCGGGTGGTTCTGATGGGGAGTTTCCTTATGCCGATATTGCTGAAAAGTTAGAGAAAATCTCGCAAATTAATAAAGCTTGGAGTACTAGGAAGTGAGATATTGGATAGACACCTTCGCACTCCAACTAAGTCGCGATGATCTTTGTGAGGTGACGGCTCAAATGAGAATTGATCTTGGGTTGCTGTTGAAAGATGTTGTTGGGGATGAGGAAAAGGTAAATCTGTTGAACTACTTGTCTAAATCACCGCTTCCAAATGATGAATATTATTATAACTGGGAGGTTCATTATGTCCGAGATGGGAATTACAAACGCAACAACAACTTCAACTGGGGTAGCTATGGTAATAGAAATGATAGAAGTGGACCCTATGTTCCACCTTAAAATCGTGAAGTTGGTGTTAGGGATAGTGTGGGTAGAATAAAGCGAGTTCGATGTGATGCATAATATGATGAGGATATTCAATGCTAGTGATGAGTACACTACAGAGTTAGGGAATGACTTAGCAGGTATAGGGCAAAAAGTTGATACACATGCAATCCTGATTAAGCATCTTAAGTTGCAAATGGCCCCATTGTCTTCAACTATGAACAAACATCAACCGGGTACTCTTCCTACAAAAACTATCAAAAATCTGAAAAAATGATGGGCATTGTATGGAAATAACTACTCGGGGTGGTAAGCAAACCATTTGTCCACCTATGCCATCTGTTGTAGAAAAGGTAATAAGAGATGATGATACTTTGGTGGAGGTTAGTGGTGTGTTAGAAGATAAAATGGTAAAAGACGTTGAGGACCCTTAAAGATGACCACCATGCCTAGACCTCCACCTCCTTTCCCACAAAGGTTAGTAAAAAAGACAGAGGATGGTAAATACCGGCATTTTATAATGATGTTAGAACATCGTTCTATCAATGTCCCTTTGGTAAAAGCTATTGAACAAATGCTCGATTATGCCAAGTTCATGAATGATTTGGTTACAAAGAAAAGATCAGTCATTTTTGAGGATAATGAAAGAATGCAGCACTATAGTGCCATTGCTAAAATATCTCTGGTGCAAAAGAAAGAAGATTTGAGTGCATTCATTATTCCTTGTACAATGGGGTTATTACTTTTTTCAAAAGCAATCTTGGGGCAAGTGTAAATCTAATGCCCCTCTCGAATTACAAGAAGTCGGGTTTGATGACCCCAAGAGCACTGGGATGCGGCTACTGATGGCCGATCGAACAGTAAAAAGGACCATTGGTATACTCCATTATTGACTAATAAAGGTTAGTCGTTAATATTTACAGACGATTTTGTGATTCTTGATTGTGAGGCCGATTTTGAGGTGCCTATCATTCTTGGGAGGCCATTCCTTGCTATGGATAGATCCTTAGTTGATATTCAAAAGGTTCAGATGAAATTCCGATTGAATAATGAAGAAGTGACATTCAACATTTGTAGGTCCATGAGGCAGAGTAGTGAACTCCAACCGGTATCTACTATATCCTACAGAGTTGAAGAATCATCTAAGGTACATATTGAAGAGGGTCTGAGTGTAGAGCATTGGTGGAAGTGATCATTAGTTTTGATAGTGTTAACAATACAGAGTATGGATCATTGGTCGCGACACTTGACCGAGGTAATGTTTGTTTTAAACCAAATAAATTTGAGTTAGATACGAAACATCGCGAATATCCACCCGCAAAACCGTCTATTGAGAAGGCTCCAAAATTAGAACTGAAGCCTTTATAACCTCATCTGAGGTATGGATTCTTGTGAAAAGATTACACTTTGCCAGTTATTATTACATTAGATTTGAATGTGCATCAAGTTGAGAGTTTGGTGAAAGTGTTAAAAAGGTCCAAAAGAGCTATTGGGTGGACTATTGTGGATATTATTAGGATCCCTACCAGTATTTTTTCTCCTAAAATTCAACTCATACCCGATCATAAGCCAAGTATTGAGTATCAAAGACGTCTAAATACACCTACGCAAGACGTATTGATGAAGGAAATTATGAAGTTGTTTGATGCCGGAGTGATATATCCAATCGCTGATAGTAGTTTGGTATGTCCTGTTCATTGTATAATTAAGAAAGGGGGAATCACTGTGGTCCCCAATGACAAAAAATATATTGTTCTAATCATACCAGTGATTTGTAGGAGGGTGTGTATGGATTACCGGAAATTAAATGCATTGACTGAAAAAGACCATTTTCCTATGCCTTTTATGGATTAAATGTTGGATAGACTTGCCGAAAAGGGGTGGTACTATTTCCTTGATGGTTATTCGCGGTATAATCATATTTCTATTGCACCGAAAGATCAAAAGAAAACAACCTTTACCTGTCCATATGGGACCTTTGCGATCAAGAGAATGTCGTTTGTGTTGTCCAATGCACCCACTAAATTTCATAGATGTATGATGTCGATATTCTCCGATATGGTGGAGGACACTATTGAGGTGTTTATGGATGATTTTTCAATGGTTGGTGACTCCTTTGAGAGGTGTTTTAGTCATTTGTCTGAGGTTCTTAAGAGATGTGAAGACTGCAATCTAGTGCTAAATAGGTAAAATTGTCACTTCATGGTTAAAGAGGGTATTGTATTGGGTAATCGCATTTCAGAGAATGGAATAGAGGTTGATTGAGCTATGTGAATGTAATAAAGAGACTTCCCCCACCTATATCTGTCAAAAGGTGTGAGAAGCTTTCCTGGGCATGCAGGTTTTTACCGGAGGTTCATCAAGGATTTTCAAAAATTGCGCATAGTTTGTGCAAGTTGCTTGAGATAGACTATAAATTTTATTTTGATGAATCCTGTCTTATGGCATTTGGTTATTTCAAATAAAAGTTGGTGTCTGCACCTTCATTATTTTGCCCGATTGGAGCAAGCCATTTGAGGTAATGTGTGATGCTAGTTGGGTTGCTCTTGGTGTGGTATTGGGGAAATGAAGGGACAAAATCATTCACCCCATTTTCTATAGTAGTAAAGACCTAAATGAATCCCAAAAGAACTACACTTTGACTGAGCAAGAGCTCGTTGAAGTAGTCTTTGCTATTGAGAAATTTCGCTCCTAATTACTCGGCACTAGGGTTATAGTGCATACTAATCTTCATGCTCTGTGATATTTGATTGAAAAGAAGGATGCGAAACCGAGGTTGATTCGTTGGGTATTACTATTGCAAGAATTTTACTTTGAGGTTATTGAAAAAAAAGGTCCAAAAATCAAATTTGTTGATCACTTATCCCGTTTAAAAGATAATGCAACGAGAGAGTTGGGGGATAAGACTGAAATTGATGATACTTCCCTCTATGAGCATGTATTGGAGGCCTCTCAAGACTTGATTCCATGGTTCGCAAATTTTGTGAATTATCTTGTTAGCGATGTCGTCCCACCAGAATTGTCCTTTCATCAAAGGAAAAAGTTCATGTATGATGTGAAAAGTTCTTTTGGGATGATCCATACTTTTATAGGAGTTTTGTTGATGGGCTTATTCGGCGTTCTGTGCCAGAAGATAAGATGTTGAGTGTTTTGGAGGCATGCTATTCTTCACTCATATGTGAACATCATTGTTGTATCTGAACCGCTCATTTGATCTTCCAATCTGGCTACTATTGGCAAACTATCCACAAAGATGCTCATGAGTTTGCAATGGCATGTGATACATGCAAAAGAGATAGTGGCATATCGAGAAAGCAAGATCTCCCTTTAAATCCCATTCTTGTTATTAAGCTATTTGATGTGTGGGGTATTGACTTTATGGTCACTTTTGTGTTTTCTCATGGGATGAAATACATTCTAGTATTGGTCGATTATGTGTCTAAATGGATGGAAGCTATCGCAGTCGCAAATAATGAAGGGAAGAGTGCCACCGCGTTTTTGAAAAAGAATTTATATTTTTGATTTGGCACCCCAGGGGTTATTATTAGTGATGGGGGATCCCACTTTTGCAACAAGTTGTTTAAGGGATTATTGGAGAAATATATGGTTCTCCATAATAAGGACACTCCTTACCATCCTCATACTAGTGGGAAAGTTGAGGTGTCAAATAGGGAGATTAAACATATTTTGTTAAAAACAGTGAATGCTAGTAGAACCGATTGGTCAAAAAGGCTTGATGATGCTCTTTGGGCCTACTAGACAGCATATAAGACTCCATTAGGTATGTCCCAATAAAAACTTGTATATGGGAAGGCTTGTCACTTACCGTTTGATTTAGAGCATAAAGCCTTGTGGGCAATGACAAAGTTGAAAATAGATTGGAATGAAGTTGGTGAACAGAGGTTAAATAAGTTGAATGAATTTAATTAATTTATCCTAAAATCTTAGAATATTCAGCCCTGTAAAATGAAAACATGAAAAAGTACCATGACGAAAAGATTGACAAACGCGATTTTATGGTTGGGGATTTGGTGCTTTTATGCAGTTCTAGGTTGCATTTATTTCCGCGCAAACTCAAGTCCAAATGAACTGGTCCTTAATTGATCACACAACTATTCCCTCACAGAGTGGTTGAGTTGGAAAACAAGCAGGATCACCCTACTATTCCCTCACGGAGTGGTTGAGTTCGAGAACAAGGAGGGTGTGTGGTTTAAGGTGAAAGGACATCGAATCGAAATCTATCTGGGGCACGTTGAAATGGCAAATGAATTGATCGAGGCATAACATCTTGATGAAGTCTGAGTAATCAAGTGTCCCAAATTGTGCTGCAGCGTTAAATCAAGCGCAGGTTGGGAGGCAACCCAATATGTACTCTTTAGCCAACTATAGATTTTTTGTAATTTTCTAGTTATAGTTGCATGTTTCTTTGCTTTTATTTCCTTAAATGTCCCATCTAAATTTTTGTTTTATTTTTGCTATATGTTTTGGCTAGAGAATAGTTAAGGGTCCGTGCAAAAAAAATTCCTAAAAATACAAAAAGCATAGATTAATGGGTATTAAATTCGCAGGTGTCACATCACAAAAAAATCTACAAAAAATTCATCTGCAGTACCCTTTGATGGACCATCGTAAGCATCTGTCGTGCCCAGGTATGTTTTTCAAATTTTTTTAAGTTAGGGAACACATGACAGACCCCCAGGATGGAGAATTGTCGGGCACTAGTCGCGCCAAAACCCGTAGACCCGACCGACAAATATTAAAAGTTTAAAATCTTTTAACTTCCCACCACTTCATTCGAACCGTTTCTTGCCCTCTCCTCCATTTTCTCCTTCTTCATCTACCCAAACTCTCTTTTTTTTCTCTGATATTCTTATTTCCTTCCAGTACCCACATTCCCCTAAAACCTTCTTCTCCCAACTCCCAAAGTATTTTCCCGTTCTTTGCCAGTCGGAGTCTTGGTTTAGTGTCCTACTCACTTTGTGGTGTTGCATTTCTCCTTCATTGGTTTCATTATCAGGTATGTGCTTCTGCTGTATCACTTATGTACATTTCATTCATGTTTTTCCATGCTAAAATACATGTTTCTGAATGTGTGGGTGTTTGATATTTGACCCCTACTGCATTCTAAGACCTCAACCCGACAATCCTAAGTGCCTTTAGACCATTATTATTGTTCAAATAATGGGGTTGTTGTGTTAACTAAATCTAATGGGGGTGTCTGTTTCTGAGATTTTATTCTAACCTAGGTTGATAGTTCTCCGATATTGCATGATAACACTCGAGAAATTAATGCCATAGGAATGCTAGAATGATGGGTAAATTGGTTAGGAATTGTGAGATGATAAGATTTGTTCATATTAGAAAATTTAGGGGACAAATTATGCATTCTCAATTCTGTCACTGTAAGATAGAATGAGACCCCGACTATGGAACGTCGTGAGGTCTGTCACACCAAGTCTCAGTTTTTATTTTCCCCTAGTTTTACGGGCACATATGACGGACCCATGACAATCCGTCCTGCAGAACCTTCACGGTTGTGAGAGAACCTATATTTGAGGGTCTAAAAATACTTTCTAAGTGTCTTCTTATGGAAACTGATGACGGATTGTCATACCCACGACGGTCCGTCATGCACAACCGTCACGGTTGTTAGAGATGTAGTTTTTGAGGGTCTCCAAATAATTTCTAAGTGTCCCCCTTTGGACACTTATGATAGGTCTTAATACACGCGACGGTCTGTCCTGCACAACCTTCATAGTTGTCAGAGACTTTCTTTCTGAGAGTCTCAATATTTTTCTCAAGTGTCCCTCGACAGACCTCTGCGATGGATCAACATAGCTGCAAGGGTTCGTCTTGCAAAACTGTCATGGTAGTAAGAGACTTTATTCCTAAAAGTCTCAAAAAAATTTCCTAAGTCTATCATGATGGACTCCCATGACGGTCCGTCCACTTCTAACAGACCGTTAATGGGTTCGTCGTGCAGCAGTACAACTGTAGCACTACTTATTCAATATTGGTTTTCCGTTGTTGTTTTCTTCTATGTATGTTTTGTTTTGTTCTCTTGGTACCAATTGTTGTTATATGCAGGTACTTACACTTACAGAACCAAACAAATATCGAGTATATGCACGTGGGCATTCAAAGTCTATCGCACTATTTTTCCGATTGGTCATTAGCTCTGACGATGAGCGTGACCTCGAATACGTTCCCCCAGGCACTCTCGCTCTTGCACGGGTTGCATACACCACCACAGCCACCCCCAGAAAGGTGGCGCCCGGCGTAGTCACTACCTCCTAGGCTGAAGAGGAGCGCATACTTACCGGCACGCCTACTGGGTACGTACACACTTCAAGGATATTTCCAATTTTGAGGAATTATCGAGTTCAGAAGAAGTCTCGGGGTTTGAGGAGGATTCTGCTCCAGCCACTACATCCCAGTACGCCTTGTCTGATTAGGCCGATAGTTCTGATTCCATTCCAACACCACTAACTGGTGTGCCCGCCACAGTAGCCGGCCAGCCAAGCCGGTGGTGTGTTGTGGGGCAGTTTCAAGTGCACACAAACGTCATGTTGCCGAATGATAAGGGGGTTATGACCCGGACCCTTACAATGGAGAGGCAGGTCTTTACGGGGAGTCTCCCCACCATGCCGGCAATCCATGCACTCTTCCAGGCATCGGCTAGAATGGAAGACTCGTGATGTGGGCCGATATAGTGATGAGTTGGTCAGATTGTTCTACCCCTCATATGCGGCGACTCTCCAATCCCTAATAAACAGGAGGATTGCCCCCGCTAAACATGCCCCGCTTGATCACATCCGAGTCCACAGAAAGAGGTTAGACATCCCCTTGCCATCCATTCGCCGGTATTTATATGGCGAAAATGTTGATGCCATCCGGAATCCTCTCAACGCCAAGTTCGACTACCGGTGAAAACTGGTTAAAGAAGGATAATTCTTGCGTATTACCAAAAAATCATTCATGGTATTACCAAAAAACAACAATATTCATAAAGTTATAGACTTAATAACATCACATAATAGTAACTGACACAACACCTAAATCAAGTGCATCATTACTAACAAATTCAAAATCAATTCATAATATAGGGTTAGGAAAAAGGGCCAATTCATGATCCCTTGCATATAACTCAGTATTACATCAATAACTACCCTAATTCACCAATAATACATGATAACAAAATTCATAACAATATAAATAAATAGATAAAAATACAATTTTAAACATCATTTTCGGATTAAGAATGAAACCGATGTTTTTCTCAACTTTTGGAAATCAAATTTGAAGAACTCTTTGGGGAAAAGAGTACCAAAGGTGAAGAGCTTCCATAACATTATAATACTTGAAGATTTGATGGACAGAAACTGATGTTCGGGGATCCCTAATGCCTTTTAACCTTGGTGTTCAATGTAGTCTTTTTTTGGAGAGAGAAACTAGAGAAAATATAGACGATTTTGGTCTAGGAATTGAAATGAGTTAGGTTAGATTAATGAGGGTTATGTCTTTATATAGTCTTTTAGTTAACTTATTTAGACACCATATAATCCTTTATTAACCACCTAAGCAAATAACTAATTTTATTACCTTCATTAAAAATTGGACAACAAAACTAGACATGACCTTCAAGACCTCGACCTAAAGTCTATAGGTCAGCCGACGCCAGCCCATGCCCCCATACTTCACACTATAGTTAGCAAAAGATATTAGGTTTTTCGCCATTTTATAAAAATGGATAAGTTTTGAACGACAGAGCAATCGACACCTCGTCGATCAGACGACGGCTCATCTCTTGGGCTCGTTGATGCACACTGCCCAAATTTGCAGATTTGGGGTCAAATGCATGTATCCTCTCTATGGACCCTTAGGGTTGTCCTTGAGGAGTCTTCTTTAGACGTTCGATCCGAAAAACAGTCTAGTACATGTTTAACACCTTTCTACCAATTTTCGTTAATTTTATATGATTAAAACCCTATGAAACATGCCAAGGAACACCAACACATATTTTACTAGTCTCCGGACGTCATGGACGTTCCTTGATGTTATAACTCTAAAAATTCCTAAATGATTTATATACAATATTTTAGGCCTTTAAACAGTGTTGGAAACCTTATACCAACATGTGAGGCTCTAGATTAGAACATGGACTTTTGGAGTGTTATAGATACCATTAATAAATTAACCTTGAGGAATTCTATAACATTCTTTCTACATTAAAGGTTTCGACTCAGTGACCTTCTTTACATGTTCAAGTTAATATATTAGTCACCCTTAGAAGGGTATCATCTTCAGCCTACCGCTCCTAGACTTTCATTCAACATTAATTTATACTCATACATGACAAAGGTGGTTTAGTCTACTAAGCCAAGAGTTCACATTTACATACATTCATGTATGAAGTAGAAGAACATAGTTCTACCAATCAAGACACACAGTTTATCATCATATAGAGACATTGTCATAGTATGTCATAATAATCACGCACATCCAATAAGAAGAAAACTAAGTTAACATTACATACGCATATACACATAATCCTTCACATTAATAATATACAATCTATAACATGATAACAATACAATTAACATAATAATTCCAACAAGGCCACATTCATAATTATTATAACGCGTAACCACTGCCACGATAAGTGGATCATACCAATCAATACGATTCAATACCATTCCTACAGAATATAGAGAGATTAGGTCATCTTACCACTTTTCGATCATCAACACCACCATTTCTTAGCCTTTTCAATCAATTCACTTCATAAAGGTTCTTACCAATAGGCATTTACATGATTCAAAGCTAATATTTTAACCATACCAATAATCCAACAATATACAATATGAACATCATTAAATTATGACAAAATATAAAAAATTGTATCATGATCTATACATAATTCAATAGGAAAATACAATATGCACATAAATTCAATACAATTAAGCCATGATCAAATCACCTACATTAGATCCAAAAATAGGAATTCATGTAATGCATAGATTCAAAGTGTTTTTATCTTAAAAAATTCAATTCACATCAATTCTATCATAAATCACTGAATTCAAATAATTTTATGCAAGAACACATGGCTAGAAGACAAAATGACATTTGTCCTTAAAAAAGCCCTTATTCCAAAGATCTAGATTATTAGTGCTAAACTTTAGATTCACGTTCGGTAATTCTACATCTAACATCTTATTCTTCATGAAAATATGTGCGTCTTCTTGCTGCGGATTCGTGAAAGAGCTAAAAGGTATGCTAGTGTGTGACTGAGAAAGTATATAAAGTATATAGAGGGCGAAGGTTTTCAAAAAGCCATTCTCGGTGATGACATTGTTATCGCCGATGAAAAGGTTGAGAACGTGTATACGGCCCCCTGATAGTACTGCGACCTAACTATGACCTAACTATATTGGTTAAAAACTATCTAGTCTCTGAAAAAGGTGCTCTTGAGTTCGCTAAGCCATTTATATGCGATGAAGGTGGAAAAATTTCTCTCCTTGTATACTTATTAGATCGAATGTACTTCTTAGATATAATAGAATGATTTTTCCATATCCATACTAATACCAATCCAAGCCATTTCATGAATAAAATGTGACAAATTAACAAACCAAGAAAACCACTTGTTAAAAAAAAATCTTGTTGTTGCATCGAATGAGATAAATTTTGACTAATTTTGATAAAATTTAACTTGGGAAAATGAAATGGTTAAAGAATATTCTATATTTTGAACATCTTTTAAAACCGTTGGAATTTGACTCCTTGATTGGGTGAAGATTCGTGGATGAAATACCATACGTCAATTAAATATTAGCCCACGAAATTGGCTTGAAAACATTAACATTTTGGTTAGTTTATGCATTGAATTGATGTTCATGGCCAAGGAAGACATTGTATTGGAGATTTGAGTGGTCATTCTTCATAAAATTTGAGGATTTACGTCATTGAGGTATGGTTTTTGATCCTTGAAACTCTATCCATCAAGGAGCCAAATATTCGAAGGAGTTTTCATAAGTTTTCAAGGATGAACTTGTCCAATTTTATGATCTATCAATGGGTTCTTGCATTAAAGGTTTTTAAACATAATATATTGATTGAATTTTTTTAACTATATAATTTAACTCAATTAATATTTCAGCCCATGTAATTGATGAACCCTAGATTTTTTGACTACTCTATGGGTTACTTGATATTGACCTAATGCTTATGAATTATAGTTTGGTTTTCTATCGGCTATTTAATGATGTAAGAATTGTATACAATTGATGAATATGTTGTCTTATATTGATAAATCTATCTTCAATTAACTTAAATTAATTGAGTATTATGATTTATTAATGGAATTGATGTTCATGGCCAAGGGTAAGGGCCTGTCGGATTTGAATGGGATAGTTTAGCTAAGGATTGAAGTAGAGAGAATGGATTGGTGGTACTCTTCCCTAATTCCCTTTATTTCAATTAATTAAAGATCTTGAATTATGTTGTGATTGGTATGTCCCACTTATGGTGGCGGTTTTATGTGAATGATGTGGCCTTGTCGAAGTGACTTTATGTATTATGTTGATCATGGCCTTTTCGGCACTACTTGAAGTATTATAATGATTTGTGTAGTTTATTATGTTAAGTATGATCATAAATACCTACCATTTTAGTAATTTGAAAGTTTGAGTTTCTTCTATTATATTAGGTGATCATGTTAGACTATGAGTATGCCTTAATATGTGAAGTGTTAGAGTTGATGCATGATTCTTCCTAATTTGTTATGGAGTGTTATGATGACTATATTTATGATCTTATGGTTTTATATAGGGTTATTTGAAGGTGATGAAGGTTTTGCCTATGTTTTTCTTTAATATGATATGATATATGTAATAAAGTGAAGTAATGATGTCACTTGTTTAGGTAGACTTAAGTCCCTCTTCTTGATGCATAAATGAAATGTGAATATGAGAAGTCTTAACTTAGTGTTATAAAGACTCTTAGTATTGTATGTATGAATTATATGATACCTTGAATGATGTTAAGAAGGTCCTTTATGTGAAACCTTGAACCTAGTGTTAAGGTTATAAACTTTGAAGTCGAAAGTTGTTATAGTATCCTTCTTGTAATGAATGATGGACTTAAGGTTGATTTCCTGGAACATATCATATCAATCCTTAGGAAATTTCATTATGATCTCTCATTTCGGCATTGTAAGGAAGCCCTAGGGGACCTCGTTCCTAGGATAAATATGATTGAATTATGAACTTGATAGGGAACCCCTTTGTATAAACCTTTAATGCAAATTATTCCATCAGTATAAATGCTAGCACCGAGTGAGTATGGTAAGGGAATAGCTCTTGTTAATGTATATGGCTAGAATACAAAGTAATCCCTTCATATTCCCGAATCATGTGCCTACACGGGATGTGTCAAAGTTCTACCATTGGCAAGTAGAACACCGTCCATCAGAGTAGGTTACAAACTTCAGATTCCATGTTGTGCTATAATGGTTTGTGTAGTTTATTTCCTATTTTCATATTATATCTATGATGTTTTGGTGGTGGTATGGGACACAAATATATACATTGCACAATAGGCTTTGA
Source organism: Solanum peruvianum (assembly GCA_027705065.1). Lineage (NCBI taxonomy): Eukaryota > Viridiplantae > Streptophyta > Magnoliopsida > Solanales > Solanaceae > Solanum > Solanum peruvianum. The sequence goes on along the minus strand of JAKWJD010001763.1, from coordinate 33,921,439 downwards.
ATATGTTAGTGAGAGTCCCTAGGTATTCTCCAAGACCATTACTTGAATGTCCTTATGTGAAGAGTGTCTCTTAAATGAACTAAGGAATTTAATGACTTCAATTAAGTAAGTGTGTTAAATGAATAAGTAATTATCTAAAATAGTTAAGGGTTGTGTAGTTTAGGGGTGAAGGGTTTATAGGAATGGTCACTTCGTATCTTACCGAGATTAGTGTTAATAATCCTGCTAGTAAAGGAAGTTGGTTGATTAAGTAGACATGATCCAAACTTAGGTAGTCTCAAGGTTTATTTAGAAAATCATTAAAAGGACAATCATGGACATTCTCTTATTGACTTTTTTGAGTAAGTCTTTTTATAACCTTGGTAACAGAGAATGTCATATTACATATACTATCGTGTTTAAGTGAGAAATATATTGTCCTATGTAATCTAAAGGATCTCTTAAGTGTGTATGAAATGTAGTTTATGGGCGGTCTCTTAACAACTCACTCAAGTGATGCTTAGAATCACCTTTGGTAGGAGAATCTCATGTTCATGTGTTTTGTTGTATTGTAAGGGTGTGTATCTCGTTATAGGTGGTCTTAAGGATCATTTAGGTGTTCTTAGAGAGGGTGTGTGGGTGGTGTCTCTTTGTCTTACTTAGGTGAGTCTTGGGATAACTTTAAGTGGGGGAATTACATTGTTATAAAAGTGTCTAAAGTGAAATTAAGAAATTTCACTGTAACAGTGAAAGAGTTTACTCTATAGTGTAAAAGGTTACTATAATGTTTTTCGTCAAAATGTGATAATTTTTTTATGTGGTTTCTTATGTATTCCTAACGTGTTAAATTTTTTAATATAATTAGACAATGATACTTAAGTAAAAAGATTCAAATTTATAATAAATGTACATTTTCATTATTTTTATACATTATGTAATACTTAGTACATGTGGTTATACTAATTCTATTCATTTTTCAATCTCTATAGTGGTTAGTAAATGAGGAGCATTGGGAAGCAAGGCTTGGATCTTAGCATCATTCAAGTGAAGTTAAAGTATTTCCTCATTTTACTCGAGGGCATAGATGTCTTTTATTTCTCTTATTGAAGTATTATAATAGACTTAGTAGTACTATATTTCTATTGTATATGGGTCGTGTCCCAAGTACTCTTGTGTCTAAGATATGATGGAATGAAACTTAGTATTTACTATGAGTTTTATACGAAAGAGATTCTTAACACTACGAAAATATGTGTTCAAAGTTTTAATCCCGCACTACTTTTCACTATGTATAAGCGACGAACCATACATAAGGGATTGTATAAGACCTCCGAGAGGTCTAGTACGCCAATTACATTCGGAGAGGGAAATATATTCTAGGGTGTGGTGCAGGGATATAAGAATCTTGGTATCAGAGCATAAGATATGAAAGTAGTTTTAAGAATCAAAAAGTCTCATCAAGTCACATCTACTAGAGTCTTGACCATCGGTGTGAGTCGCGACACATATATTGGCAAGAGGCTATCAGGACGATAGAGTTTCTCTTCATTTATACTCCTATGTCATTCTGTAGAGTAAATGTTGATTATCTTTTAAAATGTTTTTCCTTATGCTTTAAGAAATGAATACTATAAGGATGACTGCTAGAAGGTAGGAAGAGAAAAGAGTGAATGAGGAAATTCATTCTCAAGTTGAGCAAGTTTAGCAAGATGGACAATGAATGTAAGCTTCTCAAGTGCCTCCCCAAGGTTATCAAGTCCCTATTGTGGAATGAGGTAATGTTGTTTTAGTGGTTCCCCTGGAATTGATTTGTGGAGTTGATTATGTTATGTATGATCATATCTACTGTGTTTCTTCTATTGATATTAGGTGATTATGTTAGACTATGATTATGCCTTTATCTGTGTAGCCTTAGAGTTTATGCATGATTCTTCATAATTGGTTATGGAGTCTTATGATGACTATATAGATGATGTTATAGTTCTGTATAGGGATACCTAAAAATGATGAACGTTGTGCCTATGTGTGTCTTGAATATGATATGATATATGTGATAAAGTGATGTAATGATGTGTCTTGCTTATATAGACTTGAGTCCCTCTTCTTGATGCATAAATGATATGTGAATATGAGATGTCTTGACTTAGGATTCTAAAGCCTCTTAGTATTGTATGTATGAATGATATGAGACCTTGAATGATGTTAAGAAGGTCCTTTATCTGAAACGTTGAACCTATTGGTAAGGTTATGGACCTTGAAGTTGAAAGCCGTAATGATATCCTTCTTGTAATTAATGATGGACTTAACGTTGATTGGCTGGAATGGCATCACATAAATCCTTAGGAAAGTTATTATGATCTATATCATCGCCATTGTAATGCAGCCATAGGGGACCTCTTTTGAAGGGTAAATGAGATTGGTTAACAATTTTATATGGACCCTTTTTGTATAAACCTTTAATGTAAATTACTCCATGAGAACAAAGGCTATCACCGAGTGAGTATGGTAAGGGAAGTAGTTTTATTTAATGAACAAAGCTAGAATACAAAGTAATCCCTTCATATTCCCGAACCATGTGGCTACATGGGATGTGTCCATGTTTAACATTTGGCAAGTAGAACACCCTCAATCGGAGTAGGTTACATCTCCAGATTCCCTGTTTATCTACAATGGTCTATGCCGGTTTTTGCCTATTTTCATCTTATGGGATACCTACTAGTATTGATGAAGTTCTGTGAAGTTCAGGTGGTGGTATGAAATTCTATCTAGACATTGCACATAAGATTTGAAGATGTTAGAGAGAGTCCCTAGATCTTCTCCATGACCATTATTGAATGTCCTTTTGTGATGAATGTCTATTAAATGAACTAAGGAATGTAATGACTTATGTTAAGAAAACATGTTAAATTAATAAGTACTTCTCTATAGTAGTTAACAGTTGTCTAGTTAATGTGTGAAGGGGGCATATCAATGGTCACTTCGTATCTTACCTATATGAGACTTAATATTGACTCTAGTTAAGGAAGTTAGTTGATTATGTAGACATGATCCAAACTCAGGTAGTCACAAGAATTTGTTAGGTAATCTTGAAAAAGTCAATCATGGACATTCTCTTCTTGATTTACTTTAGTAAGTCTTTTGATACCATTTGCAATGGAGAATGACTTATTACATGTGCTATTATATTTAAGTGAGAACTATCTTGTCCTAGGTAATCTAAAGGATGTCTTGCGTATCTGTTAAAGGGATTTTATGGGAGGTTCCTTCACAACTCACTTCCTTCACTCAACTGAGGCTTAGAATCACCTTTTGTAGGAGAATCTCATGTTTAGTGTTTTGGGGTATTGTAAGTGTGTTTATCTCATTGAAGGTAGTCTTAAGGATACTTTAGGTTTTCCTAGAGAGGGTGTAGGTTAGGTCTATGTTTGTCTTACTTCGCTGAGTCTTGAGATAGATTTAAGTGAGGTTACATGCTATAAAGTGTCTAAAGTGAAATTAATAAATTTCACTATAACAGTGAATGAGTTCACTGTACAGTAAAACAGGTTATTGTAATGTTGTTCCTAAAAATGTGATAATTAATTCATGTTGTTTATTATGTATTCCTAAGTTATTAAATGTTATTATTATGATTAGATTATTATATTTACAACAAAAGATGCATACGTCTAATAAATGTCCATTTTCATTATTTTTATACATTATATCATACTTTGTACATATGGTTGTACTAATTCCATGTTTTTATATCTGTAGTGGTTGGTAGGTGAGGAGCATTGATAAGCAAGGCTTGGATCGTAACATCACTAAAGTGAATTTGACTTATGTCCTCATTTGTCTCGAGGGCATATATGTCTTTTATTTCTCTTATTGAAGTATTGTAATAGACTTAGTAGTAGTATATTTCTATTGTGTATGGGTTGTGTCACAAGTACTCTTATGTCTAATATTTGATGAAATCAAAATTTAGTATTTCCTATGTGTTTTATATGTTAGAGAATATGAAGACTATGAAAATATTTGTTAAAAGTACTAATTTTGCACTACTTTTCACTATGTATATGCAATGAATGATACGAAAGAGCTTGTATAATAGCTCTGAGAGGTAATGTTTGCTAGTTGCACTACGAGAGTAGCATATATACCTATGTCATGTTGCATTGTAAGTATAATGAATATCCTTCTTAATGTGTTTTCTTGTGTTTCTAGGAGATCAATACTAGAAAGATTGTTGTGGAGTGCACTATAACCTCTAGGTTGGGAGAGACTTTGTAAGGATGAATCCTCCTACCATTCTTGTCTCTAAGGTGGGAGAGGACCCAAAAGAGTTTCCTTATGGTGTATGCAAGGTGTTGAGTGCTATGGGGGTTTCTTCTAGAAAGATGACAAAGTTAGCTTCGTATCAATTGAGGGATGTTTCTAAAATGTGTAACACTCAATTGAAGGATATTAGGCTGATTTAGTTGGGTACTATTGATTGGGAAGAATTTAAGGAAGCTTTTCTATGAATTTACTTTCCCCGTTAGAGATGAGAGGTGAAGGTAGAGGATTTTATCAATCTCAAACAAGGCAATATGAGTGTTGAGGAGTACTCTTTGACGTTCTCAATGTTTTCTGGATATGCACCATTCCTAGTGTCTAATCCTAGGGATGAGATGAGTAGGTTAGTGACCGGGGTCGCCGACTTATTGAGAGAAGAATAACGTAAGTCTATTCTACATGATGATATGAGCTTAACTACACTCATGGTGTATGCTGATTATATTGAAGAGTCTAAATATGGTAGGACTGCTAGAAACTTGAAGAGAAGTGGTTCAAGTTATCAAGGTCAACCTAGGTTCAAAAAGAGTTCTCAAACTTAAGATGGACCTAGTGCCCTTAATTTTAGATTTGCGAAAGGATGTGGTTCTCATTTTAAACTTTAAATGGCAATACTACATTTGTTGCTTGTGAAAGAGGAACAATGGGGATTGTCTACGGGGTACCAGGAGTTTCTTTGGAAGTATAAAAGATTGACACAAAGTGAGGTATTGTACTACTAGGGATGGTAAGCAGGGTGCTCGTAATGTTCGAAAGGATGACGCTCCAAATAACAGGCATTTCTATGTTCTCTGGACTAGTGGATCAAAGCCGAATGAGGGTCTCTAAAAACAAAAATGGATTTAACATGTGGTCTTATATCTAAGGTTTCATTTTAATTTATGTCTATATGATTGTCTATGCTTAAGATGATTAAGATTGTACGAATTTTCACCTTAATGACCTTTAGGGGATTCTTTGGTGTAAATAGTGGAATGGGACACTATTCTCACATTGCACTAAGTATTAGTTCAAGGTTACTTTCGATGGATTAGTTGAGGTAAATAAAAGGTAATGCTACGAAGATGATGAACGTGCCTCAAATGTAATATATGGCTTGATGTATGTAATGAATAATATCCATGTCTATATGATGTATGTGAACTATATTGTACTTATTTTAACAAATTTTCATGATGTTTTACTAAATACACGGTGCATGGTTTCTAACTAATAGTCATATTTAAATGCATGTTTTCACATGGTTGTCATGCTTATTGCATTCTTGTACTAATTTCATTGATCTTCATCTTTTTACACAAAGAATAGGTGGTGATAATCTAGAGGATCTTTCTTAAAGTGAAGGGTTTGGATAGATATTTCCAATGTTCAAAAGGGGTCCTTATGATTCAAGAATCTTCATATCAAGATGTTACTTAAAGTTTATGTAATAGTCTAGATTATTTTTAAATGTTGTTGAGGTCCGTGTGCCTAGTCTATTCTATTGATGTCAAGTTGAGGATGCCAAAAAAGATTTAGTGTTAAGCTATGTTATTATGATTTTATATATGAAGTAATATTCTAGAATTATGTAATGCTATGAAAAGTTTTAAAATATTCGCTAAATTTCTTTTACAATGTGATTAAAGATGCCTATGTGCTTGTATATGATCTCCGAGAAGTCAAGGACGCCATATTACTTCTAGGGGGTGCTCCCCGGTAATTAAAATCGTGCTATAAGAGCATGTGGTTATTGAAAGTGTTTTTAGGGTCCAAATTCTTATAATGGCATGTGTACTAGAGTCTTGTTCATTGGTGTGAGTTGTGACAGATCTATGAGTGAGAGGTTGTAAAACGAGAGAGTTTCACTTTATTCACAACTCTTGTGTCGTGCAATAGAGCTTAACTCTACATGATCTATCTATCTTTTTAACTTGTCCGATGATCGTTTATATGTGATTGCTTGAACGGGTGAAGTCTCATTGATTGAGGGAAAAAGGTGAGTTTTGATGGTTATTATTGTTATTGTGACTAGATAAGTATATGTAAATGTGAATTTGGAATATTTTTATGTGATGCCATTTATGGTTTATTGTAAAATGCCACAAAATATGATGATATGGGTTGAAATAGCCAAGAAGTTACCTTGCCCTAGTATTGGAGGAAATGAAAGAGGCCTCTATGGCAAAATCTCTTCAATGTTTCCCCTAAGGATTTACCTATAGAGGATAGTTACAATAAATCTCTAGAATAGTTGTAGTGGGACTTAAGATTCCCAACATGTGTAATGTGTGTTATTGGCATCCGGAATTTTAGTACTAAGTTGGACGGAGAATTCTCTAAAGGCTATTCATGAACTACCTGTCACAACCGGGGAGCACCCTCTATATGTAACCGGTGTCGTTGTCCTCGAAGAGGACTTATACAAACCTCTTAGAATTTGTTATAACATATCGTAGGTTAAGATGCGGAAAAATAAATCTTTTTACATATTGAGGTGTACATAGACCTCTCATATGTCGTATATGGAGTTTAGCTAGACTCCTCGCATATGAAGCTTACTAAGGATTATGGTTAGATAACATAACCAACATATAAGAATTCAGTGTAATTATACTTTCTCGCAATAAATCATCTAAAATGAAGTAGAATATTCCAGCATATCTCATATACGAATCCATAATTTCCACATAGGGCTTCCAACAATATCTTCAACAATAGGAAAAAAATGAATGTCTTTAGCGGACCTACCAAAACATGGTTAAAGTCCAAGTCTTCTTTTAAAGGACCTTGATATCTCAACGGCCCAACCCTACATTTTTTTGGAAAACAGTTAAAATATGGTTTAGTACAACAACATGTACTAAACATATGCACTTAAAACATTGAAATCATGCTTGAAGGTACATTTAGCTCAAAACCATGCTAAGTAACTTGCAAAAGCCTTTATGCACAATCAAGAACATATACAAGCCAATAGACATAATATGCACAATCAAGAACATATACAAGCTTATAGACATATCATTTACTTAAAAGAAGTCCACAATCAACATAAGACTAATACAATCACAAATTAAGGTCAACATGGATAGTATCAGTATAAGGACAAATAAACGTGAATGGCATCATTTCAAGATCATAAAAGCATAACAACTTCATCATAATATCATAACAATATATCATGTAATAAAGTTCATAACATTCTATCACACAAGACCCTTACTCACAACCCCTTCCCAAGACAACAAGTTCCATTCCTTTGTGAAGTCCCATAACCCCACATAGTCAAGTAAACCAAGCAAAGGATAATGAGAAAATTCAACCATTCATATATCTTCGCATAAAAAATGTTCTTCATTATATATCCATTTAGACCAATAGAATGTACATGAATGTAACGAACATCACATAAGATCAATAACATGTTAAGTAATCATATACATTTCATACATGTCATAACTACATCAATAACCTCCTAGGACTTCCCTCAAGGTCAACTAGTGAAATGTATCGCTAGAGTCCCATACCCTACCTACACTAAGTATAACCCATCAAGTCACACTAAATAGAATTCACTTTATTACCTTCATATTACTTTCGGTAACAATTGCCTCAACCTACATAGATCATGTGAGATAAAAATAGAATCTGGTGTTATGAAACCCCACACCAAAAGAAAGCGATCTACTTTCAAAGTTAGTACCAAACCATGTACATAGCATTCTAGGTGGATCCACTAGCTATTATTCCTATGGGGGAAAATAGTTAAAGAACTAGTAGACATGTCAGTGAACATCTTTGTGCACAATCGCATTGTAATCTCCATCTCATGAGAATCATTGCGAACCTACCTTCCCATATTGTGAAGCGACACCTCTGACAACTATTTCACTCTGTGCCAAGCTAAAGTCCCTTTTTTTAATGTCATTAAGTCATTCTTTATAATCATAACTTAATATAGGTCATAGGATACTAACCCTTTGTATATTTATAGTCATTATCTCATTAGGTATTGCATGAGAATGTCCTTCCGTTACAACCCTTCATATGTGGGATTAACACATCATAGTCATCATATCATAGTAAGGCACATAAGTGATGTACAATCAACTTTATATAATCATATCCTTAATCATAATCTCACTTTTCATATAGTCATGACATTTCATCACATTCAACATTCCATAACCTACATAATCTAATAACATGTCATGCTTCAATTGAATACCATCATAAAGTATAAACCATCATCCATGAAGTAAAGAACTAAAAATCATAATGTCTTACCAATTCACCTTCATAAGGCTCCTTCAATATCTTACCATCAATCCAACCATATTAATACATAAATGTACTTAATAACATCATATCACTATACAAGAACTAATTCATTTGTATCATCACTAACCAATTTAACATCAATTAATAACCTAAGGTTAGGGGAAAGGATTAAAAATCAAGGTTCCTTCCATGAATTAGGTCAAAAAAAAAACTACAATAATTAATAAAATAATAAATTATAAAATATTAATAATAATCAAAGGAAACCAACAACAATTCAATTTAAAATATTAATTTACTCATAAGAAGGAAGCCCATGTTTTTATCAACTTTTAAAAGGGAACTTTGAAGAACCTATTGGGGAAGGAAACCCAAAAGTGAAAATTTTCCTCATGTCAAAAATACATGAATATTTATGGTGAAAACATGTGCCTTTGGAGCCGTGGTTAATCTTGTACCTTTGTCTTCAATTGTGGGTCTTTGGGAGAGAGAAATCAGACAGAAGTTGGAGAAAATTTGAGTTTGGCAATGGGGGAGTGTTAAGTTAGTTTAATGAAGTTTGGGTATTATATAGTCCCTAAACGAACTTAATCAGGCATCTGTTAACATTTAATTAATGAATTAACTAACCAATTAATTTTTGTAACATAAAATTAGAACGTCGACTTTTGGGCCTTCAATAGACGGTTGCCTGTTGATGAGGCGTTGATCAAACGACGAACTGTGCTTGAAAGCCATTTTTTGATTTAGAGATTGCTTCCTGGATGATTTGGGCAAATTTCTAAGTGTTGAACACCAATCCATCGACGGTCGTCAATCAAACGACTGCTTGTGGATGGCCACTATCAAAAGACAACTTTTTGGATAAATAGGACAGGTCCTCTCATAGTACACTTAGGGTTGTCCTTCAAGAGTCGTACCCAGATGTTTATACCCGAAACACATTCTTCTATGTATTTAATACCGTATTACGAATTTTGAGTAATTTCCGACTCCAATAACCTCATGAAACATCTAAAGGCACACTAACCTCAATTTCACTACTGTTAGGACGTCATGACGTTTGTTGACATTTTTACTCTAACACTTCCTAATTTGTTTAAATACATTATTTTATACCTATAATCAGTGTTTAAAGTCTTAGTTCATCATGTGAGGCAGTAGAAAAAGTCATGGACTTTCATATTGTTACATTATCCCCCCCCCCCGAACATTCGTCCCCGAATGGCTACTAAAATCATATTATGGGAAAAGGATAGACTAAATACTAGAAGATCAACCAAAAACATATATAATCAACATGAGTGGTAAATCAAAAGAGAAATTCACAACTTCATTCGACACATAATCATGGCATTAGATGTAGCAACAAAATTTACAAGTCACAACACATAAGAGATCAACTTTTCAAAACAAATTAGACAAACTACCTTCTGAATAACAACTTGAGCTCATCATAACATCAAAATTAAATTAAACCAAAACTTCTTTCAAAACAATTAACATGCGCAATACTATTTCATGAAGGCAACAATACACAAAACAGAAAATAAGTGCAAATTAAGTCAAAGAGCATTTTCACATGTATATTCATTTTAGAAGAACCATTACCATAAATATGCATATTTTAGAAAAACAAGCCAAATTCAAATATATTCATTATTTTCTTCATTGATAGGAATGGCTAACCTTAAATGAAAATATTAGGATAACGGGACTTCATGTCGGCCTCAGCCTCTCATGTTGCTCCCTCAACTAGGTGGTTGCTCCATAAGACTATTACGGAGTCCAGCTCATTGTTCCTCATCTTTTTTAAAGGCTCTCATCCACACCTATCCCTTCAATAAAGAGAATGAACACATGATCTCCAAAACACATCTTAAACACGGCGACATGAAATACCAGATGAACAGACGCTAGTGCACTAGCTAGCTTCAATTCATATGCAACTTCTCCGATCTGTTGCAAAATCTCATACTGACCCACATACCGAGGACTTACCTTCCCCCTTTTCCCAAATCTCATCACCCCTTTCATTGGTGAAATATTCAAATACACCATATATCAGACTTTAAATTCATGGTCTCTTCTTCTATTGACGGCATAGGACTTTTGCCGACTATAGGTTTTTTCCAACCTATCCTTTAAAATCTGAATCTATTCTAAAGTGTCATATATTATTTCGGTACAAGGGAGTGAAGACTCAGAAACCTCAAACCACCCAAAAAAGAGACCTACATCTGCTACCATAGAGTTATTCACATGGAGTTGTTGCAATACTCGAATGGTAGTTATTATTATAGGAGAACTGAATCAACGGTAGTTGATTGTCCCAATTACCTTTGAAATCTATCATACATGTTTTTAACATCACATATAGGGTTTGAATAGTACGCTCCGATTGACCATTCAGTTGGGGATGAAAAGTGGTGCTAAGTTTCACTTTAGTACCCAGCCTTTTTAAAAAGACCTCAAAACTGATATGTGAATTGAGATCCTCTATCTTTTATGATAGACAAAGGGATCCCACAATGACTCACAATATCATCAATGTAAGTTATTTCCTAATCCTACGCCAAATATGTAGACTTGACGCAAGTAAAGTGAGTGGGTTTCATCAATCTATCCACAATAACCCAATTAAGTCATTTTGCCTCTGTGTTCGAGGCAACCCAACAATGAAGTCCATATTATTTACTTCCCACATCCACGTAAGGACACCCATTTATTTAATAAGACCACTAGGCAATAGATGGTCGTCTTTAACTTGTTAACAGTTTTGGACACTTGGATACAAACTCTGATATGTCCCTTTTTAAACCATCCAAACAATATACCTCTCTAAGATCATGATACATTTTTGTGTAACCTGGATGAATAGATTATCGGGAACCATGAGCTTCTTCAAAAAACCTTCTCCTCAAATAAACGCATTCCATACACATACCCTATTTTTGTACCTTAGCACACCATCCCCCCTATGGGAGAATAACTCATTTAACTTTCTAAGTAATGACTTCTTCAAATCAATCCATAGTGGATCAGGATGTTTCTTAGACTTCACCTCAAGCACTAATGTTGACTCGAAGTTATTATGAACCATAAAACGACTATTTGGGGAATTTTCCAACCGAACACCCAATCTATCAAACCTGTGAACATCTTTCAAAAGGTCATTCTAACGTTCTTTAACATGAGACACACTACCAATTGTCATACGACTCAGGGCATCCACTACCACATTAGCCTTGTGGGGTGGTAGAAAACACTCATAACGTAATATTTTTACAATTCCAACCATTTTATTTGTATGAGATTCAACTCCCTTTGAGTAAACAAATATTGGAGACTCTTATGGTTGGTATACCAATCCACATGAACACCATACAAGTAATGCCTCCATATTTACAAAGAAAATACTACGGCCGCTAATTCAAGACCACGAGTTAGATAATTCTTCTCATGCACCTTGAGTTGTCTAGAAACATAGGCTCTACCTTCCAATGTTGCATAAGGACATAACCCAAACCTACTCAGGGAGCATCACAATATACCACAAAACCCTTGGAACCCTCTGGTGAAGTCAATATCAGAGAAGAGGGAAGCCTATCTTTTAAACATAGAAGCTTCTTTCACATGCCTCCGACCACTCAAACATAACAATTTTTTGGGTCAAGGTAGTCAAAAGAGAATCCATGTGCGCAAACCAATCCACAAACCTCCTATAGTACCCCATCTTAAACAAAGAAACTAGTAAAGTTGGTTGGAGTCAATGGTCTTGGCAAATTCTTAACCACCTTGTTTTTCTTTGGATCGACCTCTATACCCTAACTTGAAGTAATATGACCAAGAAATTCTACCGAAGTCACGTCCCAGGAGAACCCTCTAGAAATAACATGGCGTACTTGACCCATCGGAGGTCTTATAAAAGCCTATAATTATCATTCAATGCATTCTCATAGGTTAATATAAGAAATATCATAATAAAGTAAATTAGGGACACAAACCTCACAACATAAATCATAAGCACTCTTCTCTTTACATTAATATTATATCTTTTACCGTGAGTTAATTTTACTGTGAGATTTCTTGCTTTTAACTTCTTATCTTCCCAATGAAACCGTAAAGTGATATTTGGTGCAATGTGTAGATATTTTACCATTAATACTCTAGCACCACCTTAGAACCACCAGGGATTCATATATACAATTTTTCATCTCAACACATACATTCATATGATCATTTCCTTTAACAAGGAACATACTTAACTTAACATAAGACTTTACTCACAACGTTAATCTAAGTCAACTAGTGCAATGTAAACGTGAAGCCCCATAACCTCACAAATACTTAGTAATCCTATCATGATATCATAAGCATCATAGCATGTACTTTATATACCAATCATAATATTATAGTCAACTACATGCATATAAAGTAGGACCTTCAATCATAGTCAATAATACCAACATTATGCACTTAAAGAATAAGACATCTTCATAGAGATTAATTTGTACTCATAACATGCCTAACCTCACAAAAAGTAGAGGATACTACAATGTCATGCATAAAGACATAAACATATACATATTCATTGTGACACCTTCTTAGAACCCCCTTCAAGAAATACTTGGTAAATGCATAGATGAAGCTCTGTACCCCCACCTACCCTAACCAAATATCCCATAGGTTGTCTTTGTTAGGGTCCTAGTCATTTACTTCCATTGTCCATTTTACTTTATCGAATTATAGCCTTAACCGACACTATGACCATGGGTAATAAACATAGAATTTGGTGTTGTAGAGCCTTACACCAATGGAAGGTACTCTACTTAGACAAAATATAACATTAACACATACTAGCATACTAAGTGAAATAACGATCTAGATCGTATGTTGAAATCATAGTTTATGAAATTTGGAGGTATATGTGCAAAAACTCTATATGCCTATTGATGAATTGTAGTTATCCACTTATGGAAATATCACTCAATACCATTTGGCTATGAGGCTAACCACTTCGTGAGGACTATGGAGACCTATCTTTCCATAATGAGAAGCGACACCCCTAATCTTCATGTACTCTCGGTACTAAGATAAGTTCCCTTTATTGAAATTCTTCATCACATTATTTTATAAAACATAGGCTTTTAAAAAATTTACTCATCATATGCTTAGCTCATAGGTCATAGATAAGAGTTCATCATCCTTTTTTAGTTTAGAAACCCTCTCACATGGAAATGGCATATTCAAGCACCATTTTGTTTAGGGTACACTTAAGAACACCATTCAAGGCCCCTCTATTGACTAGATCATCATACATGTGTGCGTATACATCTATATGAGCAATCCTTTCACATAACACCTTCAAACCAACATATTTATGCTTTACTTTATTCACACATAAGAGTGTTGGTGTAACCATATGAAAAATCCTTTCATATAAACTCATTTAGACACTATGCACATTCATAATTCATCATATCATATATGTAACATCATAGCATATAAGTCATATTGAGAATATGTCAATGAATTCTTGTTCATGTACATAGAACACCAGACATAGAAACTATCCTACCAAGGCACACGTGTAATGCATTCACAAGATCTCATACCCTTACCCATACTAGTAGACATATCAAGTAATCCTAGTTAATGATAAATCACATAACATCATAGAAGGACAACATACCATAAGACACATTTATTCAACACTTACAATATCTTGACAGTAAGCTCTAGTCATTATGAACATATGCTAACTTTACTTTACATAAAAAATTCTAAGACCTTCATTAGAGGCAGCACATATACATAACCTTAACATAACCATTCACCTGTTCATTACATTACCAATACAACCTAGATCATACTAGAATAGGAAACAGGGATAGGCTTCACATAGGGTGATCATCACCACCACACATTCATAATACAATTGCCTTCAAGTCCATGATTACATCATATTCGCAGAAAAGTAAACACTGCCACCATAACTGGGCCATACCACACAATTCCATACAAGGCTTCATCAACTACCAATTCTATAGAAAAGTAGAGGGGAATAGCCATTCTTAATAATTCATCAAACTTTTATCATCATTTATCAATACACCTTTTTAATCAAAAATTCATGTATAGGGAAGTATCTAAATTTACTTTAAAATAACTGGAATCATGCATAAGCCATTATAAAATTATGCTACTAACTACGACACTACATTACCAATTCACTAGAAAGTAGAGAGACATAGATCACTCACCAGTTTCCCTTGACGTGATTATACATCAACTATAAACATGTATGACAGTATCTATAAACGAAACAACCTAATCTAAACAATTCTTCATCTACCCTATAATTGAGATCACATCATGTACATACATTATAAATCTATAGGTTCGAAGAATGTAGATCAATCTTACCAAAAGTCCCTTGATTTGATCATCAAGGATTCATACCCATAATTCATCAATAACATAAATATAAGGCAGTGGATAAAATTATCTGTAAATAAATGAAATCCTACATTCATGCACTATAGATTCGATATTAAAGTGAATACCACACATTAACAGTAGGAACTAGAGATCAAGTCTTCAAGCATCAATCCACATTTGAAAAATAACATATAATTCATCATAGCATTACATCATAGGCAGTAGGTAATAATCAATCAAAAATAATTGAATCACATTATAATCCTCCTAACATCAATATCATAATCCCAAAACATAGGCTTAAAATGAGAGTTTGAAGTAAGCATGGGTTCATCCTGCAATTGGATTGAAAATCACTTCATCATAAATATATTAACATCTATTCAACATGAGAAAGCCTTTGAAAAAGTTTTGATAAAGAACGTATGGCTCGATCGAAGAATACACAATTTGATCATGAAACTTCTTTTAAAACTTCTAAAGGAACTCTCTAGATGAATGATTATCTAGAGATTAAGGATCAACATACCTCAATATAGAAGAAAGCCACGAAAAATTAATGAAGAAAACATCATTATCCAATCTACAAGTTGTTCTTGCTCTTTATCTCCAATGGAGGTTTCTTGACAGGATATTTTGTGAGAGGGAAGTCTAATTTTGATTCATGGATCGGGAATGGTATTATCACGTTTTTAACAATCTTAATACACCCAAAAATAACAAACAAACCAACTAGGGTCAGTTTAGTATATCGGGTGAATTTTCCATTCAGAATTTATTGAAAATAGTCGCGTGACATTCTTGATATAACCTGTATCGATGGACCCATCTACGTCTAATAGGTCCATTGACAAACCATACTACAGGCCGTCGTTTGGTTCTGGGGATTTTCATATGCTTTCACACTCCACCACTATAAGTGTCAATAAATGATTCACCATTAACTGGGCATAGGTGAACCTACTGGCCGTCGATTGAGGGTCATCGGTAGACACTGCCAGTGTCTCGGAAGACATTGGGTCCTCTTTGAGGGACTTTGCGGGACCCTCGGGGAGTTGTGCCCAGACGTTTCCAACATAATTATAAACCTTAAGATGTCAAGGAACTTACACATGTGTTTCATCCAAAAAAAATATTGGCAACACGTCCAAACATGATTGGCACGCTCAAGACACACATGCACGTGTCAAGGGCTAACTTTCGAACGTATTGGCCATTCTTGCATGGTTGACTTCTAAATGAATTCAAATAAATCATAAATAAAATGAATCCCTTAATTATAATGTTAACAAGCATATAGGCACATGTGAGGGTCTAGTCACCCATTTTGGGGGTCTTACTATATCCTCCCCTTCAGAAATTCATCCTCGAATGACACTTAGAACACTTTTATTACAACAAGGACTTCAATGACCCATAGAGCAACTTAATATATTCATAACATCATCATATAGAAGTCAATGCACCAAACATAAAAGAAACACAAACATCAAACCATTTATCACTCAATTCAAGACAAGCAAGTAAAACCTTTATTCACTTACTTTCAAAATGCATCAAACACTTAGGTTCTTGTCATGTTCATAGGTGGAACATCCTTCTCCTAATCATAGAATGGTATTTTCATTTTATTTTAATTAGAGCTCAGTATGCAACAATTTTTTGTGTCATAGTTAGGAAGATTCAACAACACTCAAGAGATTAATAAGCGCTCATACTTCAATGCATTTAGACTTGGGTTAAGTAAATCAACAAGGATATAGATTAATTAGACCTAGGTCCATGAAGGTCATAGTCAATCATACCATGATTAGTTGTGTACATGGAGGAATGTCCTTCTCCTCAACAAAATTACATGTCTCATGAGTTCATACCCAAGCAATGCACAAAGTTATACTAATTTCAAATGAGAATTTCTCAACTTTTTAACCAAAGCTTGTTCAGAATTTCTTCCTAAAGAAGTTAGAATGGTAATTCACACCACACACATCACAACAATAGGAAGTCATTTCACAAAGTTTCAATTCCTAGAATAACACTAGCTTTCATAAACACGTATAATTTAGAGAAAAATCATACAATTTATAGGAACACACAAAGGCAACGGCTAAACATGCCTTCATTTTTCAAGAATGAGCCTACAATTATTCTTTCTAAACCATGAAAGTCACAGAATTTGTAAGAGACTCAAATTTGTAATCATAAGGCTAAACCTTACATAATAAAAGTGACTACAACCGTGTTGCTTACC
The DNA here is from genome assembly GCA_027705065.1 of Solanum peruvianum. NCBI lineage: Eukaryota > Viridiplantae > Streptophyta > Magnoliopsida > Solanales > Solanaceae > Solanum > Solanum peruvianum. Next base: position 33,904,182 of record JAKWJD010001763.1, on the reverse strand, counting down.
CTATTTCATTAGGTTAGATGCACAACTTAACATAGAAAGATGAACAATCAATATGAGTAAACCATAATTTGATAAAAATTCCTTTTTCGTGCACTTTAGAATCTTCAAAATATGTTTCATATAGTGCCAATGAATAAATACATATCATATGCAGAACGTGAAACTCATACTTTTATGCAAGACTCCTATCATTAACAAGTTTCTAGGAACTCATTAGTTTCAAGCTCAATTAAGAATAGAAGGACAAGATAGAAGTATCTAAAACCCCTCTACTCACATCACAATCCCCCACTTAGGCTAAACCTAATAAAGAGTAACTTAACCCAACCTCAAGAGGATCATAGCTTTCAACCTTCATAACCATCAAATAAAAGTGATAACCAACCTAAATAGAATTAGAGTAACTCTACATAGGAACACAAAAGGCATATAAAATCTTACCATCTAGGCACACTATCCCCCACATGAGGTATGTCTAATCTCCTTATACCCTTAAACATCAAGTTTAAGGCATGTCAAAACGAACCTTTCATACTCTTCACTCATAAATGCTAGACATTATTGAGGATTCTTACTCCTAATCTCACGTCAAGGAATCTACTAACTCAAACATCAAGGGATAATACCTCAAACATCATCATTCCTCTAAATTCAACACCTAAAAGGAATCAATAACATCTAAGCTAGGTCATACTACCCAACCACATGAGGTCTCAACTATACCATAGACACCAAGGGTCATACAACCTAATTGGAAAACAATAGACGAGACGTAGCCACAAGGTCTCGTTTTTTTCTACAAACATCACAACAAGGTAACTTCTAGGTTAATCCTACGTACATCATCACCCTACAACAACAAGCATTCTACCCTTCACTTCTATGATTAAGCATACTCAAAAGACTCCAAACAAGGCAAGGAAACTATATAGAACAACACATATACAAAGGGCAACATTTGAACCATTACAAACATATAAGTACATAGGCGACATGCATTTTTGTTTATTAACCACACTTTCTAAAGCATTTCATATCTTAACCATAAAATAAGCCTAAGATCCTGCAAAATCATATAGTAACACACCATTCCACAAGAGACTCATTTAAACCATAACAACTCCTAACATGGTTTAACAATAACATGACATACATTTCCCAACATAAAATACCACTTCACATATATCTCACATATACCCACAAGGGAACTATATAAACATAAGCTATAGTTAACTTTTACACATACTCATCAAACCATAATACCAAGATAAGCATCAAAACTCATATTTTCTCCCTCAGGCATAAAGATACCATCTCATCCAAGCAAACACATCTACAAGACCACAGGACAAGAAAATATGAGAGAGAGATCTTATAGATTTAAATTCTTTGTCACTACATGAGAATGATGAAAAAGGGAAAATCAATCGTCCTATATCATCACGCTCATGGATTTATCGAGATTCACCACCCATGAATGAGACTCTACTAGACATGGAAATACGAGACATTTGGAATGTAAAACCACTAAATCTCAAACTTTGATACCACATGTGTCATAGTCGGGGAGCGCCCTATCGAAGTAATATGGCGTACTTGACATCTTGGAGGTCTTATACAAGCCCATAGTTGTCATGCATCGCTTTCTCAAAGGTAAACTTAGCATAAAATTTAAAACTTTCTTCGCACAACATATGCTAGAACATAACTTCGATCATATAAGAAATATCATAATATATAGTTAAAGACTCTAGTATCTTTTTTCCATCCTATACACAACATCATTAGAGTAAATTAGGGACACAACCCTTACAATTTAAATCATAAGTACAATATTAAAAGACTTTACAGTAACATAAAACATAGGAAATCCTTGAAATTAAGGATTTCTTTACTTGATCTTGGGAATCACATAATAAGAGTTGTGTAGTAGGCACATCATCTTGCGACCTATATCATGGTCTGAGTGCATGTCTAGTTTACATCAACTAGGTAATGTGTGCATCAACAAAATGACATCAGCCAACGACACTTAAACAACCAAAGAATGCACACATATGTCGTGGTGTGTGTGTATTGACTCATCAAAATCAATTTTGGCCAGCGCACATCAGCCTGGCGACATCAAACAATGACATGTAGCATTGATATACCGTGGTTTCACGGTATAATTAATACTTTTTCCTTAAGTGTTTGGTGTGTCCGAAAGACTTTTTGTGCTAATTTTGATATAAGTTTCTATTTGTTTTGTAGGAAATCTGTCCAAAGCTGAATGCGGAGATTTTGAGAGAAAAAATGCAGAAGAGACCACCTAGGGAGCTTATGACGGTCCGTCATGCCTTTGACGGTCCGTAGGTGGCAGCGTAGTGCAGCTGCTGAAGGAAGATGGGGAAGTCTGTCCAAGTGTGGGATTACGAAGCTTGTGACGGTCCGTCATGGCCATGACGGTCCGTCCTGCAGGTTCGTCGTGAAGATCAGAGAAGTGATCCCAGTACCCATATTCCAAGAGTTGAAGTATTTTGAAACGAAGAACCTCGACGGACCGTCGAGCTTATGACAGTCCGTCACACTTGCCGTCGAGGGGTATAAGAGAGCAGCAGAAGAAATTGCTATGTATGGGACGACGGAGTCCATGACGGTCCATCGCGACCACGATGGTCCGTCGCGAGGTCCGTCGACCCAGCCGCGTTTTGGCAGATTTCCAGTAATTAGAATCCTTGTTTAATTAGGTTTTTATTTTTTATAAATAGTTCGAAAAACCTCGTTTTTGAGGTTAGACACTGCTACATTAGACATCATATTATTAGACTTTGTGTATTAGTGTTTGATTTTTTGAGATTCTTACAAGTGATTTTTGGTGATTGATCAAGCAAATTTTTGGACTTTATTCTTTCTCATTGAAGTAAGTACATGAATTCTTATTTAATATATTTGAATATTGTGTTTATGGATATGAGTAACTAAACTCCATAACTAGGGTTGTCGGAACCATAGGCAAATAATGAGATAAACCTTAGCTAAAATAACAATTCTAGAATAGTGTCTTGCATGAATTAATAATTCTTTCGCTTAGAAGTCTTTTTAACGGATGATAAACGTTAGAACTCGCCTTAATGCTACTTTCCGGACCAAGGAGGTAGATAATAGGAAAAGAATTATTAACATAGATTTCGTGTATACTATCTAATAGGCTAGTATTGATTGGTACGGGGTAATAACTGAGTCAAATATCGCATACGATGGTTAATATGAGGTAAAGATAAGGGTTAGGAAAGTAACACACGTAGCCGGACCAATGTGCGGAGTGAGATTTTCTAGATGCCGGACCAAAGATTTAGAAATACATAACTTATCACTTTGCATGCAAGATACTAGGAAAGAATTTTTATAGTTAGAATTATAAGGTTATGAACCTGTGGGGAACACATAAACCCTAGTTACTTTGATTAATTGATTAAAACCCAAAATTAAAAGCTGTTAAGTGTCTCTGTCAAGTTCGTTAGTTATTTTTACTCATTAGGAAATACAAACCCCCCTTTTTATGCTTTTACTTTCTAAGGAAGTCATCAACCGAACAATAGTAATAACAAGTTGAAGTTAAGTCTAGACTATTTTCCTCGTGGGAACGATCCCAACCTCACTAGTTGGGTTATTTACTTGACGCGACTGCTTTACTTCTCATTTGAGAAGTAAGTTTGAGCGTATCAAATTTTGGCGCCGCTGCCGGGGAATTTAGCTTTTAGATTAACTTGAACTTATTACTAAAGTTTAGTTGATATTTTTTTGATTTTACTTTGTTTTATTGTTTTTGATCTCCTTTCGAAACTATCTTCCTTGTATGCCAAATACACAGAGAGGAAGAGAACCCTTGTTTCCCTACGATCATGAGCTAGAGCGTACAATGCGCAATATGAATCGAAACTTGGGAATAAATGATGAGGATCCAAACCAGAACATCCCAAATCCAGTGGATGTTCATGGTCAGACTTTACCCGACGCTCCGGGTGAACATCAACAGAGGGGACAAAATCCCGTTCCACGGCCCCAAGCATACTACAGAGGGTATGGTAACATCGCAGACTCGGATGGGCCACTTGTCTTGCCCCCACTACCCACAGGCCACACTTTTGTGGTGACTAGTAGCTTGATGCAAATGCTCACTGCCAGAGGTTTGTTTTCAGGGCTACCTTCTGAGGATCCACATGCCCATATAGATAAGGTAAGGGCAGTGTGTAAAAGTTGTGTGGGGAGGCCTGATTTGAATCTAGATGTAATAGGTCTCAGAGTGTTTCCTCTCTCACTGACTGGAGAGGCTGCTATGTGGTTTACTGAGCTCCCATACAACTCCATCTTCACTTGGAACCAACTACGGGATGTCTTCTTAGTACGCTACTAGCCGGTCTCCAAAATATTAAACCACAAAGACAGGGTGAATAACTTTGTGTTACCAGGAGAGTCAGTAGTTCTTGGGATAGATTCACCTCATTCTTGAGAAGTGTTCCAAATCACCGTATTGATGATGAGTCACCGAAGGAATACTTCTATCGGGGACAGGATGTTAACAATAAAGCGGTGTTGGACACTATAGCAGGTGGATCTTATGGAGAATGCCCTTATGCTGAGATTGCTGAGAAATTAGAGAAAATCTCCCGTAACCACAAAGCTTGGAGTACTAGGAAGTCCGATACAGGGAGAAACACCCTCGCTGTGCAATCAACTCACAACCCAGCCACAGATGATATTCGTGAAGAAATGGCGCAGATGAGAATTGAGCTTGGGTTGGTACTAAAACATGTCACTGGGGGTGAAGAAAAGATTAATGCAGTCAACTACTGGGATAAACCACCACTTCCAATCGATGAGTGTTATTATGCGGAGGATTCCTATGCAGTAAATGAACAGATGGGGGGTTTCCGACGAAGTGCCCAAGGCGCAAATCAGGATAATTGGCGTCAAGGTCAAGGGAACCAAGGTCGGAGCTATGGTAATTACAACCGTGAGGGTCATTATGTCTGAGATGGTAACCGCGACAACAACTTCAACAGGGGTAACTACGGTAACAGAAATGATAGGAATGGGACTTATGTCCCTCCCCAAAATCGTGAATTTACTCCTAGGGATGGTGGAGATAGTATGGCACGAGTTGAGGATATGTTGCACAAAATGAAGAGGAGATTCGATGCTAGTGATGAGAACATCAAAGAGTTAAGGGGTGACTTAGCTAGTATTGGGCAAAAAGTTGATACACATGCAATTTCGATTAAGCAGATTGAATTGCAAATGGCGCAATTATCTGCGACAGTAAACACACAGCAACCGGGCACTCTTTCTAGAAACACTGTCCAAAATCCAAAGAATGATGCACACCGTATGGCAATCACTACTCGGGGTGGTAAGCAAACCATTGACCCACTGATGCCATTTGTTGAGGAAAATGTGAGAAAGAATAATGATAATGTGGAGAAGGGTAGTTGTGAAGCAGAGGAAAATAATTGAAAAGAGGCAGAATTACCTAAAAAGGTAATCCCCATGCCTAGGCCACCACCACCTTTCCCGCAGAGATTAGTGAAAAAGACCGAGGATGGTAAATACCGGCGCTTCATAACAATGTTGAAGCAACTTTCTATCAATGTCCCTTTGGTAGAAGCTTTAGAACAAATGACTGGTTACGCCAAAGCATTACATTTTGTGAAAGCATTATGTGATCTGGGGGCGAGCATAAATCTCATGCCCCTCCCAATTTACAAGAAGTTGGGTTTGGGGGATCCAAAACCCACTGCGATGCGGCTACTGATGGATGATCGGATAGTGAAACGACCTATAGGGATACTCCATGATGTGCTAGTAAAAGTGGATACATTAATCTTTCCGGCTGATTTTGTTATTCTTGATTGCGAGGTCGATTTTGAAGTGCTTATCATTCTTGGGAGGCCATTCCTTGCTACAGGTAGAGCCTTAGTTGATATGGAGAAGGGACAGATGACATTTCGGTTGAATAATGAAGAAGCGACCTTCAACATTTGTAGGACAATGAGACAGAGTGGTGAGCTCCAATCGGTATCTGCCATATCCCAGAAGGAAAAGATGAAGAAGGGGAATGAACAAAAAACTGCAAAACAAGAGTTTATGGTTGGAGACTTGGTGCTTGTAGACAGTTTTGGGTCACCTTGTCATCCGGGCAAGTTCAAGTCCAAATGGGCTGGCCCTTACTTCATTACCCAAGTATTACCTCATGGAGCAGTTGAGTTAAAAGCCAAGGAGGGAGTGCGGTTTAAGAGGGATAAATATAGAATAAAACTCTATTTTGGGCATAAAGCATCGGGGAATGAAGCGATAGAGACACACCATCTTGATGAAGTCTGAGTAATCAAGGGTCCCCAGTCGTGCCGCGACATTAAATCATGCGCTTGTTGGGAGGCAACCCAATACATATCATATTTTTATATAATGGTAGCATTTTTCTATTAATGGGTTTAAAATTTGCAGGCACATCACCAGGAAATTCTGCAGAAAACTACTCTGCAGCAGCCACTGCGGATACATCGACGGACCGTTGCGCATGCGACGGACCGTCGTAAGCATCCGTCACACCAGGTACGTTTTTCTGTCAGTTTTAAATTAGAGCACACACGACGGATCCTACGACGGGTCGTCACATCTGCGACGGACCGTCGTCGGGGAACCGTCGCGTGATTAATGAATTCTACCCGACGCGACCCGCCTGGACCCTTTTCAAAATCTGACTGTTTATACTCCCCACCCCTCCATATTTCACCCCATTACTTCCTTATTCCTCTAATCTCCCCTCGCTTTTCAACTTCCACACTTCCCCCCACTGAGCATTGCCCCAAAATCCTCCTAAGCCTTATAATTATCATCTACTAGTCGGTGCTGCTGCTGTAGGTGTCTACCTTGCCAACTGAATCATTCTCCATTTGCCTTTTCAACATTTCCAAGGTATGTGTCTATAAATTTATACTCATTTATCTTGTATTATTGTTTATTAGTTAGTATTAGCTTACTTCTTAAGTCGTATCTTGTTTCCTTTATATGATTATGTCTAAACCTAGGCTCAAAATGTTTGAATTTTCCATGTTAACAACCCTAGACATAGGTGATTTCGCATTAATAGTTTCCTAGGTAGTTGGGATAAACACATATAGGTCCACAACACTACAAGACCATGTGGGTTCATCGGGGTTTCTTAGGGTACCTATAGTTCTGTCTCTTTCATTCAGAACGAGACCCCGATGACGGTCCATCGTGGGTACGACGGACCGTCGTAGGGTCCGTTGCACAAGCCCTAGCACCCCTGTCCTACTGGACACTTGTGACGGACCGTCGTTCCCACGACGGTCCGTCCTGCATGACCGTCATACCGGTCAGAGACCCCTCTCCTAAGGGTCTCTATTTTTTTTCCAAGTGTCCTTCAACGGACACTTGTGACGGACTGTCGTACCCACGACAGTCTGTCCTGCATGACCGTCATACCAGTCAGATACCCCTCTCCTAAGGGTCTCCATTTTTTTCCAAGTGTCCTCCAACGGACACTTGTGACGGACCATCGTACCCACAACGGTCCGTCCTGCATGACCGTCATACCGGTAAGAGACCACTCTCCTAAGGGTCTCCATTTTTTTCCCAAGTGTCCTTCAACTGACACTTGTGACGGACCGTCGTACCCACGACGGTTCGTCCTGCATGACCGTCATACCGGTCAGAGACCCCTCTGATAAGGGTCTCCCAACATTTTCTAAGTGTCCTACGACGGACTCTTACGACGGACCGTCGTACCAACGACGGTCCGTCCTGCTCGACCGTCATGATGGTCAGAGATCCCTCTTTCAGGGTTCTTTATATATACATAGACCAAGTACAACACGACGGACCTCATGACTGTCCTTCATAGCCACGACGAGCCGTCATCTGGCCCGTCGTGTGATACAGTTTCAATATCACTAACACACTACTTTCAATGTCTTGTGTTGTAAGGGCTTGCCTGTCTTGTTTGCCACCACTCATACTAATATTGATCCTTTACAGGTACTATCTACTATGGCACCCAAGAAAGACCGCACCTACGCACGCGGGCGATCTAAGTCTGTCGCTCCGTCTGCACGCTTGATCATCAGCTCTAATGATTAGAGGGACCCTGAATATGCGCCCCCAGGCACTTACGCACCTTCCCGTGCTGCGCGTGCCCCCAGAGCCACACCCTAGACGGTGGCATCCGGCGTAGTCACTGCCTCCCAGTCTGATGAGGAGCGCACACTGACTGGCACACCCTCTGGGTCAGCCACCATAGAGGAAGGAGCGTCTGGCTCCTTAGGGGTATCATGGTCCGAGGAGACTTCAGGCTCTGCTGAGGTTCCCGCACCCGCCACTGCTGCAGCGTCGTCCTCGTCTGATGAGGCTGACAGTTTAGACTCTACATCCGGCGCATCAGCCGAGGTCCCCACCCCAGCCTCTGACCAGCCAAACCGGTGGTGTGTCGAAGGCCAGTTTCAAGTTTACTCCGATGCCAAATTCCTGACTGATAAAGGAGTAATGACTCGGACACTCACCTTGGAGCGGCGGGTACTTACAGGGAGTCTCCCATCAATGCCGGAGATCCACAACCTATTCACCAGGCATCGCTTAGAGTGGACAGCCCGTCCGTTTGGACGATACAGCGAGGAAGTGGTCCGAGAGTTGTACGCATCCTAGTAGCGACTCTCCTATCACAGATCGATAGGCGGGCTGCTCCCGCTAAACAGGCCCCACTAGAGCAGGTTCGAGTCCGGGGCGTGCAGGTTGACATTTCCCTGCCAGCTATCCGCCGGTTCCTATACGGCGAGAGTGCAGATGCTACGCAGACCCCCATCACTGCCGAGTTTGACTATCGCTGGCAGATAGTAAAGGATGGACAGTTCTTGCGCGAGCAGGCACTGAGAGAGACCACCAAGAGGTGGATGGCCCTGCACCTATAAGTCGACGAAAAGGGTGCCGATTGGGTCACTGAGCCGAAGGGAGCCATCAAGAAGGCCAACCTCACGTTCGTTGCAAAGTTCTTGTGGCTGCTCGTCCGTCGCTGCCTTTCCCCCACAGCTGCTGATAACATCGTCACCTGGGATCGAGCAGTGTTGATGGCGGCGATGATAGCCGTCTTCGAGGGGGACTTCTCATGGCTTTTCCAGGAAGTCATGCACGAGAGGGAATTCAAGGTCACTACTACCTACCCCTTCCCGTGTATGATCTTTGCCCTTTGCAGGTCTGCAGGTGTGCCCATATGGCACATAGATCAGTTGAAGACCCCGCAGGGCACCATTGACGTCGGCCTCATCAGAGACGAGGCCAATGAGTTTGCGCCACGCAGAGGGCCCCGTCCAGAGCTGCCCCCTCTTGCTGATGATCTTGGGGATTCGGTAGCCCAGGCCCGCACAGCTACACAGACATCCACTAACACTACCCCGGTAGAGTCTATCCCGGGTAGTAGCACAACCCCTCTACCGTTACTGGCCCTGCTTGCTAGGGTCCAAAAACTGGAGGCACAAATGGCCACTCTTCTGCATCATATCCAGCCATGGATGCAGAAGTCTATTATTGAGTCGGAAGCGCGTATGGAGAGGATGATGCAGCGGAAGATTGATGAGGTCAACCAGCGCCTAGATGCCTTTGAGTTGAGAGTGTTAGCTCGACCAGCCCCTCCGGTAGATGTGTCGACTCTTCAGACTACAATCGACAGTCTTCCTGCAGACATCGCCACGATACTAGCGGCGAGGGTATCGTAGGTACATCATCTTGCGACCTATATCATGGTCTGAGTGCATGACTACTTGACATCAACTAGGTAATGTGTGCATCAACAAAATGACATCAGCCAACGACACTCAAACAACCAAGGAATGCACGCATATGTCGTGGTGTGTGTGTATCGACTCATCGAAATCAATTTTGGCCAGCGCACATCGGTCTGGCGACATCAAACAATGACATGTAGCATCACCAAAGTCCTGCACGCATCAGTCGTGACATTTGCGCATCGACTGGGCGACATCAGTCATTTCCTCCATATATCATTCAAGTGACTTCAGTTAATGACAAGCAATATCAACTAAGGTCTTCACGCATATGACATGGTTTTTCCGCATATGAAAAGTGACATCGGACAATGGCATGCAGTATTATCCAAGGCATGCACACATAACCCTTGGCGTCTGTGAATTGGATGAGCGACATCGACATCGGCCAATGAAAGGCACAATTAGCCAAGTCTTATTCGCTTCTTTAACACCCAGGAAATCCAAGACCTATTCTAGAGCATCATATGATGAACTAATTCTTTTAACAATATTTATAGGCCTATATTCATGTATTTGAAACATTTAGGAAGTGTTAGAGTCAAAAAGTCACGAAACATCCATGACGTCCAGTGAATTGTGAAATGTGCACTAGCGTGCCTTGGCATGTTTCATGGGGTTTTAAGTGTCAAAAATTAATGACACTTGTTAACAAGGTGTTATGCCTATGTTAGAGTGTGTTTAGGGTCGAAACATCCGGGTACAACACCCCAAAGGACTACCCTAGGGGTCCTTGGAGAGGACACTTGCATTTGACCAAACCTGTCAAATTGACATAAGCAAAAAGACGAGCTAGATAGGAAGTCGATGGGTCTACAGACCATCGATGCTGGTCGTTAGCCAACAATATGAATTTTCCATAATTTTCCCAAAAGAACAGTTTATGAACTCATCGACGCCTTGCTAGTATGGTGACATTGATAGACCTACATATTGTAGGTCGAGCTCTCATAGGTCAGGATCTGTGTTGATTGTCAAATTTTAAGTTTAGGGAATCAATTTTTTAGTTGGCTATCAATTAATTAAGGGTTAAGGGGTGTATAATTAAGTTAGTTAACGGACTATATAAGACATAAACCTAATTAATCTAACCCAACACCCCTTAGTTCCCTAACTCAAATCTCTCTATCTTCTCACTACTTTCTCTCTCTTTGCCCATAAAAACACCATTGAAGACTAAGGTTCAAGGGCATTAGGGATGCATGATTTAAAATTTCTCTCCATCAATATTAAAGGATTTCTAAGTTATGGAAGCTCTTCACTCTTGGGACTCCTTTCCCCAAGAGACTCTTTCAAATAGATTTCAAAAGACGTCAAAACCATGGGTTTCTTTCCAATTTCGTGATTTGTCTTTCAATTGGTTTGAAAGTAGATTTACTTTGACTATTATGGATATTATTATTGATTATTGGTCAATTATTGTATTTCTTTGTAACTGACCTAGTTATATGGAAGAAATCATGAACTAATCCTTTTACCCTAACCCTAGGTTATGAATTGGTGTTTAATTGGTTAGTGATGATGCAATTAGCTTAGTTCTTGAGTTAATTACTATTATATAATGTTATTAAAAATATTTATTGTGAATATGGTTTGTTGAATTGTAAGATCTTGTAAAGGGATTCTGAAGGTGAGTTGGTAAGACTTTGTGATCTTCAATTCTTACTTCAATTATAATGCCTTATACTTGATGATGATTTTAAATTGAAGTATTACAAATTCTAAGATTAGGTAGGTGATGTAATTATGAATGTAATTTAAATGTCTTGAATAGATGAATTTTGACATTACGATTAAGGTATGATGATATAAAGTTGATTGTGTATGATTTATGTGGCTTGCTATGATATGATGACTATGATGTATTAATCGTACAAATGAAGGGTTCTAATGAAAGGACATTCTCAAGCAATACCAAATGAGATTATGACTATGAATATACAAGGGGTTAGTCTCCTATGTCCTATATTAAGTTATGATGATTAAGAATGAGTTAATGACATTTCAAAAAGGGACTTTATCTTACCAACGAGTGAACTAGTTATGAGAGGTGTCCCTTCCGAATATGTGAAGCTAGGTTCACAATGGTTCTCATGAGATAGAGATTACAATGCAATTGTGCATAAAGAGGGTCTCTACCATGTCTCCTAGTTCTTGAACTATGTGGCCCTAAAGGAATATTAGCTAGTGGATCCACCTAGAATTTTGTGTTCATGTTTTGTTACAACCGTGGCAAGTCGACCACCATCTTTCGGTGTAGGGTTTCGAGACATCAGATTCTATATTTATATCACATGGTCTATGTCGATTAAGGCAATTAAGTGAGAAAGTAAAATGAAAGTAATAAAGTGAAATCTAAGTAGGGCGACTTAAGGGGTTCATTTTGGTATAGGTAGAGGTAATGGTCTATACCAATCCATTGCACTATTTGGCCTTGAGGTAAGTCCTAGGAGGTTGTTTTTATGCTCTTATAAAGTAAATGATATGTATATGTTGACTTTTTATATGTTGATGATCATATATCATGTTAGTTTCATTTTTGCACATGTTATTGGTCTATATGGATATATATGATGATAATTACGCATGATGCTATGTCATATGGAGTTAGATATTACTTATCATCTCTTTCCATTTTTACTTGAATATGTGGGGTTATGGGACTTCGCATGAGTATTGAACTTGTATGCTTTGGATGGGATTGTTGGTAAAGGTCTTATAAGTTAAGATGATATCAACTCTTGTACATTCATTTTTTGTTATGACATTATGTTGGAGTTGCTTTGGTTATATTCTCTTGATATGCTATTATTAATGTTGATATGACCTCATATTGGTAATGACTATGTTCACTTGACTTTATTGATAATGTTGGTCTTGTGTTGCATATGGACTTGTCTTAATGAATATATTATCATTGACTTATATTTGTTATTAATTGTGCATTAAGGCTTTCAAAATCAACTTATCATGGTTTTGAACAAAATGTCCCATTAAGCATGGTTTCAAAGATTATATGTGCATATATTTCCATACTTAGTAAAAGTGGATGTACTAACCCATATTCTTTCTTTTTTCTACCAATAGTATAGGTTCGGGTTGTTGAGGTATCAACGTCGCTTTGCAAGAAGACTTGGACTTTCCCTATGTTTTGGTAGGTCATCTATTTCGAGGATGGTGCCAAATATTTTTTATCCATGAATAACCAATTTTCATGACTTACCGAACAACAAATGAAAATTTTAAAAAATTGTTGAGATTTTTAAATTTAAGATGACTATATATATAATTGAATTTTTGGCGTTAATTTTATAATTTTTCACATTTCTCCTATTAATTATCATAAATAACGCATTTTTGGGATTAATCGAACACATATAAAATAAAAAAAAAATTGTTGAAATTGATGAATTTAACGTTACTATATTTATTTGTGAATTTTTTAATGTTAATTTTAATTATTTTTTATATTTTTCCTATGTTTTATTCATGAATTAACCATTTTTGAGATTTACCTAATAAAATTATAAATTAAAAAACAATTGTTAAAATTGTTGAAATTTAGGGTAAATATATTTATTTGTGAAATTTTGGCATTAATTTTATATTTTTACTAAGTTTTATTAGTGATTTACTCATTTTTTGGATATATTCAACTAAGAAAAAATTAAAAAAATTATTGAAATTATTGAATTTGAGGTTACTAATTTTATTTGTGAATTTTTTGCATTATTTTTATTTTTTTTTTATTTTTTTGCTATGTTTGATCAATCAATTAGTTATTTTGGGGATTGATAAAAAAAAAAATTTAAAAATTGTTGAAAACTATTCTTTGTATTTAAAAAAGTTATATGTGGAAGCTAATGTGTGTTTCCACTTAAGAACGTGTATATTTGGGTCGTATATGTTAATTATGAATATATGGAAAGAAAAGATGTCTACTCATCTAAATATGAATCTGTGACATGGAATCAAGATCTCTAAGAGGTTCAAGGGCAAGCAACGTTTGCGAACTGCATGTGACATAAACAAAGGCATGCATGCATCGAACGTTTCATGTGTGCATATGGAAAGCGGTAACAGCATCGGCCAACGGAAGACATCGTTCATAGCCAGTCCGCATCAAGAAAAAGACGTCTATCAAAGATAGGAAACATCAGCCCAAGGTATACACATATGAGCTATGTCGCGTGCGTATCAGCTGGACGACACATGTGTCGGGCATCAATAGGCAGAATCAAGAAATGCATGTGTGCTTTAGGCAAGCGACGCAGCCAACAAAAAGCGACATCTAAAAGGTGACATTGGTCGTGGAACTCCCACATTGGTGGTGTCTTGTGCACATTGCTCAACTAACATTTGGTGTGGACTGCCCGTATAGGTCGCGCCTTATGGACATTGCTCAGTCATTATCGACCTTGAACTACTTACATCGCCCTTGGCCTTCACATCAAGGTAAGTCAATGTCGGGTATTACCTACTTGCATCGCCTTTGTCCAACACACAATTGTCTACCGACATCGGGGGTGACCTTTTGCATTTCCTTTGGCTAGCACACAATATTCAGTGACTATCAGACGTGGTCTTTTTGCATCTCCTGTGCCTGTACACAACGGTCTACCAAACATAGATGTGGGCCGCCACCATCTTGCTCAGCCTACACACATCAAACTTCCGACGTCAAATGTGGCTTAACATCATCATCCATACCGTGCACCCATAGATCTTCCGACCTCAATCGTGGACTGCTTGTATAATCCATGACCTTTACACATTAGTGTGTCGACGTCGGATGAGGCCTGCCAACATCGTTTATAGTCTGCACAAATCATTACTTTATTTAGACCTTTATTCATTTTACTAATATAGTATTTTAGATTTTTTCGTCTCATTTTAAAAAAATAATATTTTTGAAATTATTGAATTCAAGTTACTATATTTATTTATGAATTTTTAAGGTTGGTTTTTTCATATTTTCCCTTCATGTTAATTAATTGCCCATTGTTAGGATTTAACGAACAAAATTTAAAAATTTAAAATTTTTTGAAATTTTTGAATTCAAGGTTAAAATATTTATTAGTGAATTTTAGGCATTAGTTTTATATTATTTTAATATTATTCGTATCTTTTATTAATAAATTACCCGTTTTCATATTTACTGGAATTTTATTTTCAAAAAATTATTTAAATTATTAAATTCAAGTTAAATTTATTTATAAATTTTTGGCGTTAATTTTTTTTAAAAAAAAATATTTTTCCTAAGTTTATTAATGAATTACCCATTTTTAGTATTTCCCGAAGTAAAATAAAAATTAAAACAAACTGCTGAAATTACTGAACTTAAGGATACAATATTTATTTGATTATTTTTGGCATTATATTTATATTTTTGCTCATTTTTCCCTATTTTTTATTAACGAATTACATTTTCGGGATTTAACCAAGCAAAAATAAAAATTAAAAAAATGTTGAAATTGATGAATTTAAGGTTACTATATTTATTTATGATTTGGCGTTAATTTTATCAAAAAAATGCTCAAATTTTTCTATATTTTTTATTCATGAATTACCCATTTTTAATATTTATCGAATACAATTAGAAACTAAAAAAATTTGAATTTAAGGATATTGTATTATTTTGTTATTTTTCTTGTGTTATTTTTATATGTATTTTTACATTTTCCTATGTTCGATTTATCAATTACTCATTTTCGAGATAATCCAAAACAATTAATAATATTTTTGAAAACTGTATTATAATCTTTAAAAAAGTTATTTGTGGAAGCTAATGTGTATTTGTACCTTACAACGTGCATATTTGGGTTGTACATGTTTAAATTCTGAATATTTGGAAAATGATCTCCTACTCTTTTAAGTAAGAATCCGAACCGCGGAATTTAGATCTCCAGGTGGACCACGCATCAAACTTGTTATATAAAATGGGGAAACCGATGTCACCCAAATTTAGGTGGCATCAACCAAGGATTGCACGCATCGTACATGGTATGTGTGCATGTTGCAAGCGACATCGACATTAGTCAATGGAAAGGAGAATCATCCCTAGCAAGTGTGTGATAGGCAAGCGATGTCACTAAAAACAAGAATAATCAACCAAGGCCTGCACGCATGAGTTGTGGTGTGCTCTTATCGGCTGGGCAACATTGGCATTGGCAAACCACATAAAACATCATACAAGGAATGTGCCTTTTGGGCAAGTGGCGTCGGCTAACGACAAGCGACATCGGCCAGGAGATATTAATCTTCGACAACTCACATCAGCCGTAACCTGTGCACATCGCTCAGCCGATATTGGCCATGTATTGCCTATACCGACTGTGTCTTGTGCACATCTCTTAGTAATTTTTCGTCTTGAACTTCCCACATCAACATTGGCCTTCACATAACAGTCAGCCAATGTGGACCTGCACACAATGGTAAGGCGACTTCGGGCATGACGTGCCTGCATCACTCTTGGCCTGCACATGATAGTTTGACATCATCAGATGAGGTCTGCCGCATCACCTTTGGCCTACTTAAACGGTCATTCAGCATCGGATGTGGGCTATAAGCATCGTCTCAAGCCTACACGTGTCGATCTTACAATGTCGAACGTGTCCTGACAATATCATTTTTAGTCTATAAACATCAGTCTGTCGGATACTGAATTGGCCTGCCACCATCGTTCATAGCCTACACTCAACGGTCTGCTGACATTAGATGTACTCTACCGCATCGTCTATAGACTACACACATCGTTCTTTAGATATCGGCCAACAGTAGGCAACACTACCCAAGGATTGCATGCATCTGTCGTGGCATGTGCACATCTAGCAAGAGACATCGGCCGGTGGCATGTGGTTTAG
Source organism: Solanum peruvianum (assembly GCA_027705065.1). Taxonomy (NCBI): domain Eukaryota; kingdom Viridiplantae; phylum Streptophyta; class Magnoliopsida; order Solanales; family Solanaceae; genus Solanum; species Solanum peruvianum. The sequence goes on along the minus strand of JAKWJD010001763.1, from coordinate 33,887,480 downwards.
CCAAGACGGGCACACACAGACGAGGAATGTGCGTATCTGGCAAGCGACGTTGGCAAAAAGTATGAGACATCTTGTAAGGTATACATGCACGTACATGACCTATGCGCACTTAAAAAGAGACGTCGACCAATGATATAAAGTACCATCCAAGGCCTGGAAACATCAGTTGTGTCGTGTGCACATCAACTGGTAGACTTAAGTTATGGTCTTAGTGCATCGGCTAGTTGGCATTGGTTGTGGCCTATGCAAATCCACCAAGACACAAAAGTCAAAAGGAAAAAGCATCCTCCAGGCAACCCTAATCGTGGACTGCCGCATTGGTCTAATCTTATGCAAATTGCTCGAGCGACAGCAGGCATAGACAAGCCGCATCAGCCATGTGATATGCACATCATTGAGAGGTCGTCGGGCTCTGCCTTCCCGCATCGCCCTTGGCCTGCACACAATGACCAATCGGTCTATCGATGTCGAATGTTGCCTGCCAATATTATCCGTAGCCTACACATATTGTTGTGCTAACGTCAAACATGGCCTACCAGCATCGTCTATAGTTTGCACACATCTGTCTACCGAAAATAGTTGTGGCCTGCAAATGTCATTCGTTGCCTTCAAACATTAGTATGAAGATGTCTTCTAACGGCATAAAACATCAACCAAGGCTTGCATGCATCTTGCGTGGTATGTGCGCATATGGAAAGTGACATCGACCAATGGCATACAGAGTCACACAAAGCCTGCACGCACGGACGTGGAATTTCAATATTTGACACGGAACGTCAGCTAATGGGCATGTGACATAAGCCAAGGTCTACATTTGCAAACATTGCATGTTTTCATCTGGTAATCAATGACGGTAAACTTCATAAAACATTATCGAAGGCCTGCACACATTAACCGTGTTGTGTGCACATCAACTAGGCGACTTCAGCCACTGTCTGAAACATTGGTTGGTGCATGCGTGCGTCAGTTAAGAGACATCGTCCAATGCGAGGAAGAAACACACAAGGCTTGCACACATCGGTTGTGGTATTTGTTAATCGAGTCGGTGACATTGGTCTTGGACTGCGAATTTCCAGGCGTCATCCACCAATTGTAAGCAACACCAGTCAAGGTCTACACATGTATATCGTGGTATAGTGCGGTTAGCCAGGTGACTTCGGTCGTGGCGAGCATGCGTCGGCTAGGTGACATCGACCTATTATAGGTAGCATCAGCAACGGCTTTCCCGCATCTGACATGGTTTGTTCAGATTTTGCAAGTGACGTCAGAAAACGACATGCATAATAATTAGAGGCATTCACACATTAACTGTGGATTGTGTACATTTGCTGCGCGACATCAACATGGACAACAACAGGCAGCATCAACCAAGGCTTGTGCGCTTCGAGCAAAAGATGTCAACCAAAGACTGTAGTATTAGCCAAGGCTTGCAAACATCTAACATTGCATGTGCACATCAAAAGGCGGAATTCGCCAGTGGAATGAATCATCAACCAAGGCCTACACACATCAATTGTGGCATGTATCCATTGGTTGGGCGACATTTGCATCGATTAACGTCAGACATAATCAGGCTATGCTTGTGTGCTTTGGGCAAGCAATGTTGGCCAAGAACATGCAACAATAGCATAGGCGTGGACGCATCAGCTTTGGCATCTGCGAATGGACGTGATGACATCAATAGATGGCAGACTACATTAGCCAAGGCCTGCATGCATCAGTCGTTGCATGTGGGCATCGATTGGTCAAAATCGTTCATGGCCTTATGCATCTTTTAGTCGACATCAGTGAATGGAAGGAAGAATCAATGAAAACATCACTTAATTGATGTGTTTTATGTGCATCTAAAAAGCGACGTCGAACAACATCATGTTGCGTTGTCCAAGGCATGGCCGCATAACTTGTGGCGTATGTCTATCGGCCGAGCGATATTAGCGTTAACCAAAGGAAGGGACCATCAACAAATTCTTGTGGTATTCGGGTTAGTGACATCTAGCATTGGCAGGCAGCATCAACCAAGGCATGCACGCATCCGACATATTATTTGCTCATTTAGAAAGCGACATTGGCTAATGGAATTCAGCATAAGCCAAGGCATACATGCATCCGTTCTGGCGTGTCTGCATAGACTGAGTGACATTTCCATTGTCCAACTTTAGATAACATTAGCGAAGGACTGTGTGCTTCAGGCAAGTGAAATTTGCCAACAACAGGTCGCATGAACCAATGCCTTCACACAATAACTGTGGCTTGTGCACATTAGCAAGGTGACATCGTAATCGACCAAAGACAGGCACCATCACCCAAATCTTATGTCCTTCGGGCAAGCTTCATTAGCTAATGGTAGGCGACATTAGCCATACGACATTGGTCGTGGAGTGCCGCATCGATCGAGTCCTATGCTCATCGCTTAGCTAATGTCGGGCATTGATTGGACACATCGGCCATAGCCTGTGCGTATCACTCAGCGATAATCGAGCTTTGCCTTCCTGCATCACTTGACTTGCACACAACAACCAGGTAGCATCGCACATAGGCTGCCTGCATCTGCTGTAGTTCGAACATTGCTCAGTCAATTTCGGTCGTTGACCGCCTATAGAACTCGTTGCTTGTACATATCTTTAAGTCGGAGTCGGCCAATGGAAGACAACATCATCTATTTCTGTATGCATTAGACAAGTGACGTCGACCAATGGCATGGAGCATTTGCCAACACCTATACGAATGAGTCCTGTTGTGTGTGCATCGACTGGGGATATCGCCATCGAGCAACAACATGAACCTTCTGCCAAGGCACGTGCGCTTCGGGCAAGCAATATCGGACATCGACCAGTTACATTAGCTAGGAGACTTAGGTCGTTGACAACTTGCATTAATCGTGGCTTGTGCACGTCCCTCTATAATATTGATAGTTGACTGACTGAATCAGCCTAGGCTTGTGGGCATCACTTAGTCATTGTCGAGCGTGGACTACCCGCATCCCCGTTGTCCTGCACACAACTATTAGTCGACATTGGGCATTGTAAGCCCGCATCTCCTTTGTCCTGCACACACAGGTTAGTAGATGTCGGATATGGCCTTCATGCATGAATTTTTTTTTGTAGACAATGGTCAGGTGACATCGGACGTGGTCTTCCCATATTGCATTTGGCACCATACAAGGGTCACCTGACGTCAGATGTGGGCTACCAACTGTGTCCGTAGCCTACGCGCATCGTTCTACATACGTTGGATATAGCTTGCTATCATTGTTCGTAGCCTGAACACATCGATCTGCTAATGTCGGCCAACGAGAAGTAGCATCAAGCCTACATGCATCTAACATGTTATGTACACATCTTGCAAAGGACGTCGGCCAATGGAATACAGCTTAAGCAAAGGCCTACAAGCACAAATGTTGAATGTGTGTATCTACTAAGCGACCTCAGCCAATGCCATGTTGCGTCTTAAAAAGCCAGCATTCACGGACGTGAAATGTGCACATCTGGCAAGTTAAGTCGGCCAATGACGTGCAAAATTAGCCAAGGCCTGGACAAATAAATTTTATTTGGTGGGCATCAGTTGGGTGACTTCACCCATGGTCTGAGCGCATCGACAAAGCAACATCAATTGTGGCATGTGTGCATCTGCAAAACGACATCATCCAAAGGCAGGTAGCAACAACCAAGGCCTACACACAACATGTGCGCATCAAATCGGTGACATCGCTCATGGCGTGCATGTATCAGCTAGGCGAAATCGAACAATAGTGACCTCGGGCATTTCCTTCCCTTATCTATTTTGGCATGCACATCGATGAGTGGACGTTGAGAGTGGCCTTTCCCCATCGCCTTTGGCCTTCACAAAACAGAAAACCAATGTCTGGTGTTGCGTTTCCGCATCTCATGTGGCCTATAAGCAATGGTCAAACTACATCAAATGTAGCCTGCCCGTTTTGCCATTTCCATGAACACAGTTGTCAGGCGACTTCGGACATGGGTTGCATCTATCATCAATAGTTTTCAAACGTTCCTCAACCGACATCAGATATGGTCTTCTAGCATCACTGTAGCTTTCACACATCGGTTTTGTCCTTGATTACTAGCATCTTTCGTAGTCAGACGATCTACTGACGCCTATCGTGAGCTGGCCACATCACTTGTGGCCATCATATTCTGTCTACCGACTTTAGATGTGCTTACCATCATTCTCCGTGGATTGTATTTAGTAGACGAGCAATATTGCATACAACAACATTAATTGAGGTCTAGTTTAATACATGCAGATGTCCATGACGTAGAAAAATTAAAGCAGTGTGAAACACCCTTCTTGCAAAACAACATATTCATTTATTTTCAAGAAATTATTCTTAACATTTTCGGCTCACGTGGTTCATTCATACCAATTTCATATTGTTTACGGTTTGTAAACTATTAAAACATCTTTTATTTATGCAAATATGCATTCTAACATAAGTTTCACATGTTAAGAATTATTTTCAAGCATTTTCATATTTTTCCACCTTTATTAATTTTTTTTAGATTTATTTTTACGGTTTATTTTTACGGTTTATTTTTACATCACATTTTAAAAAATTAAAATTTATGTAATGGTTGAATTTAAAAGTAGTATATTTATTTGTTTATTTTTTTCCTTATTTTTTTAATTTTTCCATAGTTTCCTTTTTTTGATTAATTAAATACCCATTTTAGGGGTTTACCAAACAAAAATAAATATTTAAAAATTGTTGAAATTACTTAATTTAAGACTACTATATATATTTCTGATTTTTTGGCATTAATTTTATATTTATTCTTCATATTTTTCTTATTTTTTTATTGATGAATTACCCATTTTCAAGACTAACCAGAAAAATAAAAAATTTAATAAAATTTTGAATTTTTTGAATATACGGTTAGTATATTTATTTTTTTTTTGCCATAAATTTTTAAATTTTTTCATATTTTTAATATTTTTTATTCATGAATTACCCATTATTCAAGATTTACCAATTAAAAATAAAAAATAAAAAAACAATTAGTGAAATTATTGAATTTAAGGTTATTATATTTATTTGTGTATTTTTTGCATTAATTTTATATTATTTCATATTTTTCTTTCTTTTTATTCATCAATCATTCATTTTCGGGATTTACTGTACAAAAATTAAAGTTAAAAAGTTTGTTGAAATTGTTGAAATTTAGGATACTATATGAGAATTTTTTGCATTATTATTATATTTTTTTTCATATTTTTCCTATATTTAATTAATCAAGAACTCATTTTCGGGATAACCCAAAAAATTAAAAAAAATAATTGTTGAAAAGTATTTTTTATACATAAAAAAGTTATTTGTTGAAGCTAACGTGTTTTTATACCCTACAACCTACATCCTTGGGTTTTACATGTTTGTTATGAATATCTAGAAAAAAATAATGTCTCTCTATGTAAGGATCATTGTAACGGATTAAGAGTTCCAAGTAGCCAAGCATTTGATGTTGCATGTGGGCATGAGTTAAACGACGTCGGCCAACTACACACGGTGTAGCCCAAGGCCGACAAGCATCGGACGAGGCACGTTTGCATTTGGTAAGCAACATCGAAATCGATCAATGTTAGGCAACATAGTTCTTAGACACTGAGAATAAGAGAAGCGATGTCGGCCACCGATAGGCAATATTAGCCAACCCAGGCACCAATTACCGGTGGCGTGTACACATCGGTTTGACTACGTCAGCGTTAGGCAACAAAATCGAGCATTGGTCAAGGCATGTATTTCCTTCAGGCAAGCGACGTGGGCCAATAACAAGATTCATCGGCAAGGCAATATTGGTCATTGACTACCCGCATTGGTCGTATCTTGTTCAGATCTCTCAACCGACGTTAGTCGTGGACTGCTTGTATCAGTATTAGCTTGCACTCATTGCACAGTCATTGTCGAGGGTGGATTTCCTGCATCGCCCTTGGTCTGCACACAACGGTAAACCAATGTCAGGCATTGGCCTTCCCGCATCGCCTTTGGCATGCATACAATAGTTAACCTACATCAGACGTTGTATGCTCCAATCACCTTGGGCCCTCAAAGAAAGTTTAGAAGATGTTAAATGTGGGCTACTAGCATTGTCCGTAGACTGTACACATCAGTTTGTCAGTGTCAAATGTGACCTGAAAACGTCATTCGTATCCTGCACATATCCGACTTTCAAAGTCAAAAAATTTTTTCCATTAGGTTCTCTATCTTGCACACATCGATCTAACGATATTGAATGTATCATATTCGCATCCTTTGTAGCTTGCACACATTAGTCTACAGATGTCAGCCAATAGCAGGTTCAATCAACCAAGGCCTGCACACATCTAATGAGGAATTTGCACATCTTGCAAGCTTTTTCAGCCAATGGCATAGGACTTTAGCCAAGGCGTGCATGCACACGTATAAATTTGTGTATCGAAAAGTGACGTCAAGCAATGGAAAATTCATCAACCAAGGCATACATGCACAAATGTGTTATATGCGCATCTTGCAAGCAATGTTGGCCAACAGAATACAACATTAACAATGGCATGTATGTACCAACATTGTCGTGTGCACATCGGCTGGGTGACTTCAGTTGTGGTCATAATGCTTCTTCAGCTGTGGTTTGAACGCTTTAGATAGGATATATAGGTTTTAGGTTGTGCTTGTTAGCTAAACGAGAGAAAGAAGCATCAAAGACCTGCACGCATCAATAGTTGTGTGTGTGCATCGACTCGTCTATATCAGTCGTCGCCTATGTATTTTCAAGGCGACATCGACCAATGACATGCTTATTCATCCAGGGCCTTCACACATCAGTCGTGTAGTGTGCCCAACAACTTGGCGACATCCATTTTGGCCTACATGCATCATCAAGGAGACATCACCAAATGTCATGAAACATCAGTCAAGGTCTTCATGTATCTGATGTGTTTTTTGCAAATCAAAAAAGAGATGTCGGACAATGTCATGCAACATCATCCAAGGCATGGATGCATAACGTGTGTCATATGTGCATTAGGTGAGTGATATCGACTTCTCCCAACAACGGACACCACCAGGCAAGACTTTTAGGCTTCGAGCGAATGACTTCGGCCTATAGTAGACATCATAAGTCAAGCCGTGCACGCATCTAACGTTACATGTTGGCATCTATAAAGTGATATTGGCACACGGAATGCATCATGAACAAACTACTGCACACATCGGTCGTGGCGTGCGACATTTGCACTAGCCAATGTTAGGCAGCATCAACCAAGGAATGTGCGCTTTGGGAAGTGATGGTAGCCAATGGAAAGCAGTAGCATCCCAAGATTGCACGCCTTAGCAGTTGTGTGAGCATATCAGCAAGAAGACATCAGTGTCTACCAACGCCAGGTACCTTCAGCCAAAGAATTTTAGCGTTGGGCAAGAGTCATCAGCCAACAACAAGTGATATCAAACATATGATATTGGTCGTGGATTTATGCATTGGTCATGGATTGTACACATCGCTAAGCCAATGTTAGATGTGAATTATCCGCATTTATGTGGCCTATGCACATCACTCAGCGTTTTTCGAGTTTAGACTTCCTACTTCACCCTTGTCCTACACAATATGGCTAACCGATGACAGATGTGGGCTTCTCATATCGGTCGTAGCCTGCACATTGCTCAGCCCACATCAATCAATGATTGTTTGTTGATCATGCTTGTGCACATCGCTAAACTAGCGGAAGACAACATCTCCGTGGCTAATACAAATCAGGCAAGTGACGTCGGTCAATGATTGAATACATCATGCAAGGCCTATACGCATGAGCTGTGGTGTCTAAGCATTGCTTGGGAGGCATCAACATCAGGTAAAAATTGGAAATATCTTTCAAGAAATATGTGCTTCGAGAAAGCGACATTGTCCAACAGCAAGCGGCATTATCCATGCGATATAAGTCATTTACCCCTCATTGGTCTTAGCTTGTCCACGTCGCTCAAAAAATATTGACGGTGGATCGCCCGCATCCATCTTGTGTTGTGCAAGTCACTAAATCATTGTCAGGCGTGGACTACTTGTATCACCCTTGGCCTACAAACAATGGTCAGTTGGCATGGGGAATATCCTGCCGGCACTGCCTTTGGCCTACACACACTTGTCAATCGACGTCGAGCAAGGACAACCTATATCAACTTTGGCCTACCCAAAATGGCCAGCAAATGTCGGACGTAATCTTCCCTAATTGACATGCAAAAATACACAATGGTCAGCCGACGTTGGACATGGGTTTCCACTATCATGCGCAGCCTGATCACTTCGTCCTGCCTACGTTGAATAGTGTCTGACAACATCATTCATAGCGTGCAATTGTATGTTGCGTTTGGGAAGGATGAATCTCTCCCAAAAAGGAATGTATTGATTCTCTCCCAATTGGTTGGAACGTAGGTGCAATGATTATTAGTCTATCGACATCGAACATGGCCTCCCAACATTGTCCGTACTGTTCGCAGATCAGTCTGCCAACGTCAGATGTATCCTGCCAACATTGTCTGTAGCCTGCACACAATGGTTGGCTGATGTCGGCCAACAACTAGTTACATGAGCCAAGACGTGTATGCATTAAACTTGATGTGTGGGTAGATGGAAAGCGATGTTGGCCAATGGCATGCGACTTCAACAAAGGCCTGAAAGCATAAAAGTGGATTGTGTATATCTCAAAAGTGCCATTGGACAATGGAATGCAGCATCGGTCAAGGCCTCCAAGCATGGAGGTGGCATGTCCGCATATAGTAAGTGATGTCGTCCAATGACATGCAACATCAGCCAATGCCTTAATGCATTTGTGATGTTGTGTGCACATCGATTGGGTGACGTTAGCCATTGTCTGAGCATATTGGCACGAAGACATCGAGTATGGACTACACGCATCAGCAAAGCCACATCAGCCACCAGTATGCAGCAAAAACCAATGTATGCATGCATCACCTATGGAGTGTCAACATCAAATCGGTGATATTTCTCGTGACTTTCACGCATCAGTCGGGTGATATATATCAATGGCAGGCAGCATCAAACAAGCTTGTACACATCAATTGTGGCGTGGTCGCATTGATTCTATGACATTAGTGTAGGACCTTATGCATCGACCTAGAAACGTCGGCCAACAACAGGAAGCATCAGCAAAGGTCTTCATGCATGTAGTGTGGTTTATGTGTATTTGGCATGCGATGTTAGAAAATGATATGTAGCATTTTCCAAGGCATGCACGCATTACCCGTGGTGCGTGTGTTCATTAGATAGGTAGATCAAGAATGGTAAGTTAAGGATTTTGAGATTCATGGAGGCAACACCAGCCAATGGCAAACAGCTATAGTCAAGGCCTACACACATCTGACATGGCATGTGCACATTTGGAAACCAAAGTTTGTCAATGAAATGTAACATCTACCAGGTCCTGCATGCATCATTTGTGGCGTGTTTGCATTGGTTGGACCACAATTACATCGTCCATCATCAGACAACATAAGCCAAGGACCATTCTCTTTGGGCAAGCGACATTGGCCATTAAGAGGAAACATCAATCAATGACTGCATGCATCAGCCATGACATGTGCATATCTGCAGGGAAACATCAATGTCGACCAACGGAAGGCAGGATCAGGCAAGCGAGATCAACCAACGACAAGCGGCGTCATCCAGGCGACATTAGTTGTGGACTAACGCATTAGACTAGACATGTGGATATCGCTCAGCTTACATCAAGCATGGACTAGCCGCATCAGCCATGGCATTTGCACCTCACTCAATGATCATCAATTTGTACTTCTAACATCACCCTTGGACTGTACACAACAACCAACTGATGTCAGATATGGGGTGCCCGCATCAGTTGTAACCTTCACATTGCTCAACCGACTTCGGCTGAGGATTTCCCGAATCTGCCAGGGATTTTACACATTACTTAGCCGTCATCAGGCATGGACTGCCCTCATCGCACGTTGTATGCAAATAAAGGTTAAGCGATTTAGGGTAATGCCTGCACCCATTTCCTTTTTTCTAGAAAACCAATCAGCCAATCGAGTATTCATTCTGGAACTTGCAGCTTTTGGTGGGATAATTTGTTAGAAAATGATTCTCTAGCCAATCACTGTTATCATATTTCTAGCTTAAACAAAAGTAGATTAGATGATTTTTGGATAGATGGTAAATGGAATGAGAGGTTAATTAGACAGCATGTTCCACCATTATTGATTCATAATATTCTTCAGACTGTATTCAATTATAATGAAGGAAAATAAGACACTGCCATATGGATACCAGATGAAACTGGTAAATTCACTATTTCTTCAGCCTGGGAGGTTATTAGAAAGAAATGAAGTCATGATCCTATAATAATATTATTTGGCATAAACACATTCCCTTTAAAATATCTTTCTTAATTTGTAGAGCTGTAAAGGGCAAATTACCTATTAATGAGACATTGCAGAGCTTGGGTAGGGATATAGCAGATTGTTATTGTTGTTATAACAAAGGCAAGGATGATATAAATCATATATTGCTTACTGACAACTTTGCTAATTATATATGGAAAAAGCATGCATCTACAGTTGGAGCAGTTCATGTTAATACAAATATGAGAAGCCTGCAATTATATTGGAGGAATCTGCAAACAAACAATAAGGTACATAAATTACTTATTCATACTTTACCTAACATTATTTGTTGGAATTTATGGAAAAATAGGTGTGCTGTCAAATATGGAGGGAAGCAATCTAGCATATACAGAGTTCAATATGGTATTTTTAAAGATACCATGCAGATTATTAAATTGAAGTATCCTAACATACCATGGCAGTATAGTTGGGGCCATTTGATCAATTTCATATATCAATGTCAACAACAATATAAGATCATTATGGTAAGCTGGATCAAACCAACACTAGGCAGATACAAACTCAATACAGATAGTAGTTGTTTACAAGAAACTGGTAAGATTGGAGGTGGTGGAATCCTAAGGGATCATCAAGGTAGTATAATATTTGCATTTGCTTCACCTTTTGGTTTTGGTACTAACAATATTGCAGAACTAAAAGCAGCAGTATATGGGCTTGAGTGGTGTGAACAACATGGTTACAAAGACATTGTATTGGAGGTTGATTCAGAATTGCTATCAAAATGGATTAGCAACACAATCCAAATTTCTTGGAGATGTCAACAACATGTACAATACATTCAACAAATCACCAAGAAATTACATCAATTTCAATGTCAACACATATACTGAGAAGCAAACAGCACAGCAGATTTGCTAGCCAAATGGAGTCACAACATCGAAATTCCTCAACATTTCTACACCACAAGACAATTAAAAGGAACAATTAGAGGAATCTACATATTGGAGAAGATGGGCATTCCAAATTTTAGAAGAAGGAAAGTAACGAGAATCAAACACCCTCCTTAAGCAATCATTTCAATTTACATAGGATTGGCAAAGAAATTGTATATCAAACTTATTCATTGACCATTATAGTTAATATAATAGGTTTATCCTTTTTATCACTCTTGTAAAGGGAGAGTCTCCCTAGTTTATGATTTCTTAGAAAATGTATTAAGAGAGGAGTCCTCTCTAGGTATTATTTTTCTTTGGATGTGCATCATTTTGTATAAGGTCGAATTGACTAATCTTTAAGATAAGTCAATTACATACCTACCAAATCATAGAAGGTAAGGTCTATGTCCTCCATCTTGTAATTATTGATTTTATGAAATATTAAAGCCGGGGGTGTTGCTAAGCCCCTGACCCACCTCAAGGGTCATTCAACTAAAAAAAAAAATCAGCCAATGTCAAGCTTGGCCTTCCTTCTCGACCTTAGGCCTGCACATAAAGATTTGCCAATGTTAGATCTGGCCTTCTTACATTGCCTTTGGCATGCACAAAATGTCCACGAGATGTTAGACATTACTTCACAACATCCCCTTTGGTCTGCACAAAACGGTTAACCAACATCAGACGTGGGCTACACCTATTGTTTGTAGCCTTCACACATCGGTCATCTAACGTTGGACATGTCGTGCCAACATCGTCCTTATCTTGCATACATTGTTGTCCACATACGTGTCTAGAAAACATCATTTGTAGCCTACACACATCGGTCTGCGGACGTCAAGTGGGGCCTGGACGAATCCCATGTGGCCTGCACACTTCGATCAGGCGACGTTGGACTTCCCTGCAATCATCAGTCACGGATTGCATTTGTTAGACAAGCTATGTCCAACAATATTTATTTGTGAATTTTTGGCATTAATTTTGTAAAAATTTTCGTATTTTTATTACTTAATTACTCATTTTCAAGAGTTAGAGAACAAAAATAAATATTAAAAAAATGTTAATTTTAAAGTTACTATATTTATTTATGATTTTTGGCGTTCATTTTATATTTTTCCTATTTTTTATTAATGAATTACCCTTTTCAAGATTTATCATATAAATATAAAAACTAAAAAACATTGCTGAAATTGTTGAATTTATGGTTAATATGTTCATTTTTGAATTTTTGGCGTTAATTTGGTATTTGTAACAAAAAAGGTTTTTCCTATGTTTTTTATCCATGAATTACCATTTTATGGAGTACGGAACTAAAATAAAAATTTTAAAATATTGTTGATATTGTGAAATTTAAAGTTACTACATTTATTTGTTATTTTTTTGGAATTTATTTTTTTAAATATTTTTCATATTTTTTATTAATCAATTACAAATTTTTAGATTTACCAAACAAAAATAAAACTTAAAAAAAATGATGAAATAGATGAATTTGAGGTTACTATACTTATTTGTGAACTCTAAGAATTAATTTTATATTTTTTTTCCAAATTGTTCATATTTTGTTTTTCATGAATTATCCATTTTGGAGATTTAGCCAACAAATATAACAATTTAAAAAATTGTTGAAATTGTTGAATTTAAAATTACTATGTTTATTTCTATATCGTTTGGCATTAATTTTATATTTTGTTATGTATCCCTTAAATAGGATTAATTGATAGGTGTACTGTATGGGAAATGGTATGGTACCTTGGCTATGCATTGCACATGTGTACTTTGATAGGATAGTTTCTAGGTTTGGTTTCTATGTACATGAAAATGAATGTATGGTCATATTATGAATATTACTTATATGGTATGATGAAGTATGAATGTTCATAATGTCTTAGTGTTCTTATATGAATGTATTACTCATATAGTAATACCTATAGACTCATACATTGGTATATGAACATGTGTGACATTTATATGTTATGTATGTTTGTTCACATATAAGTACACACACATGAATGAAGATCTAGTCAATAGAGGGGCCTTGAAAGGTGTACTCAAGAGTACTCATAAACTATATAGGGGATTGAATATGCTATAAGCATATGAGGAATAATTATGCTAAGCCTATGTTATAAAATAATGTAATAAAGGCTTTTCAATAAAGGGAACTTATCTTAGCACCGAGTGAACTTGATAATAAGATTAGTTGTCTTTCCTTGGAGAAATATTCACCATTTGTTCCTTATAGAGTGTTGACTTCCCCCACAGGAATAAGCACCTATGGATCCACATGAGGTGGTAGCTTCCCTTTGAGGAAGTATCCATGTTTTTCATTAGATGAGGCTCCAATGTTGATGAGCATGTAGGGGGTCGTGTATACTGTTTGTTCAATAAACTATGCTTGACACATAGGATCTAGCAAGTTAATTCACTTAGTATTCCAGGATATAATTTAAGGTTCTACTTTGTCTAAGTGGAACACCTTCCCTTGGTGTAAGGTTGTACAACACCAAATTCCATGTTTAGCACCCATGGTCTTAGTGTCGGTTAAGGCTATAGTTTCCCTAATGTAAAATGGACAATGGAAGTAAATTGATAAATAACCTAACTAGGATAACCTAATAGAAGATACTTAGGATAGGTGGAATTAATGAACCAACCTAGACATTTCACAAGTACATATCTAAGGGAGTCCTCGGTAGGTGTTCTAATGCATGTGACTATGTATATGTTCCTTATGCATGACTTTGTAGTATTGGTCTACTTGATGTAATGAAATGTATGGTGTGAGCCCATATGAAGTGGTCTTGACGTATATGCTTAATGTTGGTCTTAATGACTATATAATGAAGGTTGTTGACATGAATGAAGTTGTCTCCACTTACTTATTGATGCATGAATTGGATAGTAAGGCTTGTGGTCTCATGATAGGTTTACTAAGTATGTGTGGGGTTATGGGTCTTCACATGTACATTGCACTAGTAGACTTAGATTGGGATTATAAGTAAGTGTTCTATGAGAAGTGAAATTTATCACGACCCGCAAGTACACCCTACATGTTAGAGTGTCCTTGTGTCGCCACACACAAATGAGACTTCAATAAGTCTTATATAAGAAATTTGTATCATTCATTGCATAATAAACATACTAAAATGAGTAAGAATTTAAAACTTTCTTAACACACAAAGAACTTTGTCCATAAACATTACTCAAGCGGAAGACTTTCATTTAAAACATTAAACCTTTATAACATCCCTTTGAACCATCTAAACTTTAGAGTACAACACTTGGAACTAAACCCATACAAGACAAAAAATAAAGACTAAGACATAAAGGAACATGTAGATATTGTCCTAGTATGGATGAGGACTCACCAATACTTCATCTTCAACCCTTAGAAACCTCTCCATCCTCCATGTTACATCAAGACTTCCAATTCCCTACACTTTAGTCCAAAAGGGAAAAGAAGGGGTTAGCACATTAGATGCACTAAGTATGTAAGCCATGCAAAAACCAGGAAAAAAGGGACATTTAATAAATAACATGCTTTTCATGAATTTTGATTTTAACATCATATTATAAGCATAAAAATGACATCTAACACTTTATAAATACATATGAATATATTTAAGCAATTACCACATTTTTAAGAAAACATTATAGTAAGCTACTTCACAGTTACAGTGAAGGATTCACTACTACAATGAAGTTCCTTCATTGTACAATTAAGTTCCTTAGATTCACTTTACAAACCTTTTTGCATATAACTTTCTCACTAAAACCTATACTAATACTCATTCAAGCAACACAAAGATAGAGCGCCCATACACCCTCTCTAAGCATGCCTAAATGATCCTCAAGACTACATAGAATGAGACACATTCTCTTACAATACATCAAGCACATTAACATGAGATTCTCCTACCAAAGGTGATTCCAAGTTTCACTTGAGTGAGTGTGGAGCGATGCCCATAAATTCCCTTTCACACACACGCAAGGTATCTTATAGATTACCTAAGATAGAATCATTCTAACTTTATAAATCAGCACATAGATAATATGACATTCTTCTTCCTAGGGCTAAAAAAATTACTTACTTAAGTAAATCAAGAAGATAATGCCCATGATTGACCTCTTCAAGATTACCTATGTAATTATTAAGAATACCTAAGTCTGGATCATGTCCACATAATCAACCATTTTCCCTATCTAGAGTAACCCTTACGACTTGTCTAGGTAAGATAATAACTGACCATTCCAATACCCCTTTCACACCTTAACTAGACAACCCTTAACTAATCTACATAAGTACTTATTTATTTAACATACTTTCTTAACTTAAGTCATTATATTCATTAATTCATTATTTAATATAAGACTTATTAATCACACAAGGACATTCAAGTAATTGTCTTGGACAAGGCCTAGGGACTCCAACTAACACATTCAAAGCCTATTGTGCATTGTTTAGCTAGCGTCTCATACAACCACCCACCTAAACTTCATAGAACTTCTCTAATGCTAGTAGGTATCCCATACGATGATAATAGGCAATAAATAATCTAGACCATGGTATCAGAGCATGGAATACGGAGTTGTAACCTACTCCGATGGAGGGTTTTGTACTTGCCAATGGTAGAACTTGGATATACCCCATGTAGGGACATGGTTATTGAACTTGAAGGGCTTACTTTGTACTCTAGGTTCATCCTTTAAATAAACCTTACTTCCTTAACCATACTCACTCGGGTCTAGCCTTTTATCTCATAGATTAATTCACATTAATATTCATACAAAGGGGTTCCATATCAACTTCATAGCCCAATTACATTTACCCTACCAAAGAGTTCCTCGAAAAGTTGCCTTCCAATGGCGGCAAAAAGCTCATCATGACTTTCCTAAGGTTTGATATGATTCTGTTCCAGCCAATAAACCTTAATTCCATCATTCATTATATAAAGGATACCATTACAACTTTCGACTTGAAGTTTCATAATATTACACTTATGTTCAAGGTCTCACATAAAGGACCCTCTTATCATCATTCAAGGTCTCACCTATTATTAATACATTCAAGACTAAGAGACTTTAGCTTCCTAAGTCAACACATAACTTATTCATAATCATACATGCATCTAGTAAGGAATACAAGTCAACCAAGACAAGATATCACATGTTTCACCTTAACACATATTACGTGTCATTATTTAACCCACTTAGGGATAACCATTGTCATATTTATGTCATCCTATAAGCTACCATATAATCCTCAAAATAAACATTATAGACTCATATAACCAAGTAGGAACAACCATGCATCAACCCTAAGACTACACATATAAACACATAGCCATAATATACATGATCTCCTAACATACCAATGAAGAACATATAATTTCACATTACATCCCCTATAGATAGATGTGCTCATACTTCACATAAATCAATTAGAAATTCATCATATACTTTAAGTAGTGCCGACAATGACATGATTATCATATTGTATAAAGTAACATTGACAAGGCCATATCAGTTCACATAGCACCGCCACCATAAGTGGGCCATTCTAATCACAACATAATTGAAGAAAAATTAACATGAAATAAATGTAATTAGGGCAGCATACCCCCACTCCATTTTACCACTTCGATTTCAAAGCTAAATAATCCAATTTTGTATTATAAGGGCCTTACCCATGGTCATGAACATCAATGCAATACAATTATAACAATACTCATTGAAACTAGGTCAATACACTACATATTCATCAATATTGTAACGACCTGTTTAGTCGTTTTAAGCAGCAGATTGTAATTCTGGGAAAACTGGCTGGGACGACGGGGGTCACGACGGACCGTCGTGGTCACGACGGCCCGTCGAGGATTTTTCGTTCCATGACACTTAGAATTCTTCAATTTGGATATTAAAAATCGACTCTCTGTAAATTGTGACGGACCTGCAGGACGTGCCGTCACATCCACGACGAACCGTCGTGAGTTTCCGTTGCAAAACACTTCAACTTTTGATAATTTGGTGCAAGAAACGAGTTTCTGACCGTCATGACGGAGGTGCAGGACGGACCGTCATAGGGGTGACGGGCCGTCACAGCCCACCTGGAATTTGGGGAGGTTGCGACGGCCACCGTGACGGACCGTCGCCGGCACGACGGCCCGTCACAGGTTGCGCAAATCCCAGGCAGTTTAGGATTTCCCCACACGTTTTAAGGGTCGTTTTGGACTATTCTTTCCTTAATTATAAAGATTGAGGGTTAACATTAATAAGTCTAATTACTTGGGGGTTAAAAGAGGTAACCTTAAGTTAATTAGGGGGTTTTATTGTCCTCTTCACACTTAATTATTTGTTAATTAGGGTAAAGGAAAGAGGGTTGGAATAAAACAAAACAAAAGAAAAGAGAGAGGGAGATTGATCGATTGAGAGAGAGTCAAACAAGGGAAAAGGATAACAAAGCTTGGGGGATTTCTTGTTGATTCCAATTCTTCGGTGGAGGTAGGTTATGGTTTATGTTATGATATTCGTAGTGAACTCTTAATAGTGAATGTTATGTGTTGATAGTATTGAAAACCCTGCTATGTGCTTAAATTGTATGCTTGCATGATTACGATTATGAAGTTGTGATGAATTAACAAAGCATGATGAAGCTATTGAATCCCAAATCTTGAAATAACCCTAATTCGCTTGATATATTATATAATAAGATTGATGATGCCTTAGTATGAAAGAAGGCTTGATAAATTATATAATGAGAATGATGATGCCTTAGTGTAAAAGAAGGCTTGATTAATTAGGGGATCGGGTGCCACGTTCCGGTACCAGGATAGAATGAATATGAGGATCGGAGTGTCACGTTCCGACACCAGGATAGAATATGGATCGGGTGCCACGTTCCGGTACCAGGATAGAATGAATATGAGGATCGGAGTGTCACGTTCCGACACCAGGATAGAATATGGATCGGGTGCCACGTTCCGGTACCAGGATAGAATGAATATGAGGATCGGAGTGTCACGTTCCGACACCAGGATAGAATATGGATCGGGTGCCACGTTCCGGTACCAGGATAGTATATGAGGATCGGAGTGCCACGTTCCGGCACCAGGATAGAGATAGAGGAGCGGAGTGTCACATACCGACACAAGAGGAAGAAAGATAATGAATCTTGAAAGATAATGAATATACTCAAACTAATGAACTAAATGCCCAAATGAGTATGGTATTGAGGCTTGAGTCCTCATGTGTGAACTCGGTTGTATTCATGGATGAATTAATATTGTTATTGCTACATGTTGAGTATTGTAGTTGATTTACATTATTATTGATATATACTGTTCCCTATTTTGAGTTAGCCGATGATATCTACTCAGTACTTGTGGTTGTACTGACCCCCTACTTTTATGTTTTCTTCTTGGTTATTTGTGTAATGCAGCAAACGTTCCGTCAACTTCAACTCAGCAGTAAATCAAGCCAGTCTTCGTCACACCGGATCTTCAGGGTGAGCTAATGTTTCTAACTTGGACTGGATCTTCTTCTTCAAGTCTTGATGCCTTGAACTTCCGGCATGGACTAGCTTTTATTTTTTAACTTCTTAGACAGTTTTAGTTTAGTAATTTGAGATAGATGTTCTTGTGATGATGACTTCCAGATTTTGGGGATATTAATAATAGTTTGAGTTGTTTTTATAAATGAGTTTAAGTCTTCCGCATTACTTTTGATGATATTGTATTAAAATGTTAAGGTTTAGATGGGTTGGTTCGCTCACATAGGAGAGTGAATGTGGGTGCCAGTCGCGTCCCCGATTTGGGTCGTGACAAACTTGGTATTAGAGCATTAGGTTCATTGGTCTCATCACACAAGAACGAGTCTAGTAGAGTCTTAAGGAACGGTAGGGGGACGCCTTTACTTTTCTTTGAGAGGCTACAAGACTTTAGGAAAATTCCGTTCTTTCATTCTTCTTTCGTGCTACTACTTGAGTCCAATTGGTATCTAGGTGATACAAATTGGTATCTGACCATCTTCATTCTATTTCGCAGATGGTTAGAACTAGAGCAACGACCGCACCAGCAGCAACAACGGCACAACAAGAAACATCTGAGCCAGCCACTGGGGCTGTGGCTCGAGGAAGAACAACGGCAAGAGGCCGTGGGAGAGGTCGTGGGAGGACGTCCTCTAGAGGGAGAGGACGAGCCCCTAGCCCATCTGATGCTAGGGCGGTGACTCCTCCACTGACTGAGGAGGTAGTTAGAGAGGGTGAGGAAGGGGAAACTGAACAAGGGCAGAATGAGGAAATGCCACCCCAACCTACCCCAGAGATGATCAACCAGGTACTTGCTTATCTTAGCGGGTTATCCGATCAGGGTCAGGCACCCCCAGTGGTTTCTGCACCAACACCTACGGTTTCAGAGGTACGACATGCGGCTACTATGGCTCCCCGCATGGATGCATCATTGGGAATAGGCACATTTCCACGTCTGACTACTGGGCCTATTATGACAAATGATCAACATGAACTTTTCAGTAAGTTCTTGAAATTGAAACCTCCAGTCTTTAAGGGCGCAGAATCAGAGGATGCCTACGATTTTCTAGTTGATTGTAATGAGCTACTACACAAGATGGGTATAGTAGAGAGGTTTGGTGTCGAGTTCGTGAGCTATCAGTTTCAAGGGAACGCCAAAATGTGGTGGCGATCACATGTTGAGTGTCAACCAACAGAGGCACCACCTATGACTTGGGAATCATTCTCTACCCTGTTTATGGAGAAGTATATCCCAAGGACTTTGAGAGATAGAAAAAGGGATGAGTTCTTGAGTCTCGAGCAAGGTAGGATGACGGTTAACGCATATGAGGCTAAGTTTCGTGCTTTATCAAGGTATGCCACCCAACTATGTTTCAGTCCACAAGAACGGATCAGCCATTTTGTGAAGGGATTGAGGTCAGAATTGCGAATTTCAGCCTTACAGATAGCGGCAACGGCAACATCCTTCCAAGAGGTGGTAGACTTTGTGATAGAGGTGGAAGGAGTGAAACCAGATGACTTCACCACGACATCGACATCAAAAAGGTTTCGAAGGGGAGGTGAGTTTAATGGTTCTTACTCTAGAGGACAGAGCTCCGGAGGTCACTCAGTTCGACCAATCCAGTCTTTACTACAGACTGTAGTTGGGGGTCCACCCCAGAACGGTCAACACTTCTCTGAGAGGCCGATGCGTGAACCCTGAGAATGTTATGGATGTGGAGAGATTGGACACATTAAGAGGTATTGTCCAAACCAGAGTTACAGAGCCCCACTAGCTAGAGGTAGGGGTGGTCATGGTAGAGGCCGTTTTTCTAGAGGACGTGGTGGTCGAGGTAATGGTGGTCACCAAAACGGCAGAGGTGATGGGCAAAACGGAGCCACTACTACACAACATGGTAGGGGCAACGGACAGACGAATGATAGGGCCCATTGTTATGCTTTCCCTGGGAGATCTGAAGCGGAGGCATCTGATGCTGTTATCACAGGTAATCTCTTGGTTTGTGATTGCATGGCATCTGTATTATTTGACCCTGGCTCCACGTTTTCATATGTATCTTCCTCATTTGCTAATGGTCTAAATTTATATTGTGAATTACTTGACATGCCTATTCGCGTTTCTACTCCGGTGGGTGAGTCTGTGATAGTCGAAAAAGTGTATAGGTCTTGTTTGGTGAATTTTGTGGGGAGCAACACTTATGTAGATTTGGTTATTTTAGAAATGGGTGACTTTGATGTAATTCTGGGTATGACTTGGCTTTCTCCGAATTTTGCGATTTTGGATTGTAATGCTAAAACGGTGACGTTAGCCAAGCCTGGGACAGATCCGTTAGTGTGGGAGGGTGACTACACTTCCAATCCGGTGCGCATTATCTCCTTTCTTCGTGCTAAGAAAATGGTTAGTAAGGGGTGTTTAGCTTTCTTGGCACATATCAAGGATGACACTACTCAAGTTCCTTCAATTGAGTCAGTTTCGGTAGTCCGTGAGTTTTTGGATGTGTTCCCTGCAGATCTTCCTGGTATGCCACCAGATAGGGATATAGACTTCTGCATTGATTTGGAACCAGGTACTCGCCCCATTTCTATACCCCCTTATAGAATGGCTCCCGCGGAGTTAAGAGAGTTAAAGGCACAACTTCAAGAGTTGTTGAGCAAAGGCTTCATTAGACCAAGTGCGTCTCCTTGGGGTGCTCCGGTCTTGTTTGTAAAGAAGAAGGATGAGAGCTTTCGAATGTGCATAGATTACCGACAGTTGAACAAAGTAACTATTAAGAACAAGTACCCCATTCCTCGCATTGATGACTTGGTCGATCAGTTACAATGTGCTTGTGTCTTCTCAAAAATAGACTTGAGGTCCGGTTATCACCAATTGAAAATACGCGCAACGGATGTGCCAAAGACTGCTTTTCGAACTAGGTATGGGCATTATGAATTTGTGGTAATGTCTTTTGGTCTTACGAATGCCCCTGCTGCTTTCATGAGCTTGATGAATGGGATTTTTAAGCCATATTTGGACCTCTTTATGATCGTATTTATAGATGATATATTGGTATACTCTAAAAGTAAGAAGGAACATGAGGAGCATTTGAGAATGGTGTTAGAGTTGTTGAGAAAGAAAAATCTTTATGCAAAATTTTCCAAGTGTGAGTTTTGGCTAGATTCAGTGTCCTTCTTGGGGTACGTGGTTTCTAAGGATGGAGTGATGGTGGATCCATCCAAGATTGAGACGGTGAAAAATTGGGTAAGACCTACTAATGTGTCAGAAATAAGGAGTTTTGTTGGGTTAGCTAGCTACTACCGCCGATTCGTCAAGGGATTCTCTTCTATTGCTTCCCAATTGACGAACTTGACTAAGCAGAATGTTCCATTTGTATGGTCAGATGAGTGTGAGGAAAGTTTTCAGAAACTCAAGACTTTGTTGACTACCGCACCTATCCTTACCTTGCCGGTGGAAGGTAAGAACTTCATCGTCTATTGTGATGCATCCTATACGGGTTTGGGTGCAGTGCTAATGCAAGAGAAGAACGTGATTGCTTATGCTTCAAGACAGTTAAAAGTGCATGAACGTAACTATCCAACTCATGACTTAGAATTGGCCGCGGTAGTATTTGCATTGAAGCAATGGAGGCATTATTTATATGGGGTTAAGTGTGAAATCTATACGGATCATCGTAGCCTACAGTATGTCTTTACCCAGAAAGATTTGAACTTGAGACAGAGGAGATGGATGGAACTACTGAAGGACTACGACATCCTATCTTGTATCATCCGGGGAAGGCGAATGTTGTAGCAGATGCTTTAAGTAGAAAGGCGGGAAGTATGGGAAGTCTAGCTCATTTGCAAGCTTCTAGACGCCCATTGGCTAGAGAGGTTCAGACTCTGGCTAACGACCTTATGAGGTTAGAAATAAATGAGAAGGGAGGATTATTGTCTTGTCTAGAGGCAAAATCTTCTTTCCTTGACAAGATTAAGGGGAAGCAGTTTGATGATGAGAAACTAGGTCGCATTCGAGATAAAGTGTTGCGAGGAGAGGCTAAGGAAGCAATAATTGATGAGGACGGTGTTCTGAGGATTAAGGGAAGGGTATGTGTACCCCGCATCGATGATTTGATCACCACTATTCTTACAGAAGCTCATAGTTCCGGATATTCTATACATCCTGGTGCAACCAAGATGTACCGCGACCTAAAACAACACTTCTGGTGGAATAGAATGAAACGAGATATTGTTGAGTTTGTTGCCAAATGTCCAAATTGTCAACAAGTAAAGTATGAACACCAGAGGCCCGGAGGAACACTTCAGAGAATGCCCATTCCTGAATGGAAGTGGGAGAGAATCGCAATGGATTTTGTGGTTGGTCTTCCAAAGACCTTGGGTAAGTATGACTCTATTTGGGTGATTGTTGATAGGTTAACTAAGTCGGCTCACTTCATTCCTGTCAAGGTGACCTACAATGCAGAGAAGTTAGCCAAGATCTACATCGCAGAGATCGTTCGGTTGCATGGAGTCCACTCTCCATCATATCAGATAGGGGTACGCAGTTTACTTCTAAGTTTTGGAGGACATTACATGCTGAATTAGGTACTAGGTTGGACCTTAGTACTGCATTTCATCCTCAGACCGATGGTCAGTCTGCGCGAACGATTCAAGTGTTGGAGGATATGCTTCGTGCATGTGTGATAGACTTTGGTGGCCATTGGGATAGCTTCTTACCTTTGGCAGAGTTTTCATACAATAATAGCTATCACTCCAGTATTGACATGGCTCCATTTGAAGCATTGTATGGGAGGAGGTGTAGATCTCCCATTGGTTGGTTTGATGCATTTGAGGTTAGACCTTGGGGTACTGACCTCTTGAGGGATTCGTTAGATAAGGTGAAAGCTATTCAAGAAAAGCTTCTAGCGGCGCAAAGTAGACAAAAGGAGTATGCAGACCGAAAGGTTAGAGATTTGGAGTTCATGGAAGGTGAACAAGTCTTGTTGAAGGTTTCACCCATGAAAGGGGTGATGCGGTTTGGTAAAAGAGGTAAGTTAAGTCCAAGGTATATTGGACCATTTGAAGTGCTTAAGAGAATAGGGGAGGTGGCTTATGAATTAGCCTTGCCCCCAGGGCTGTCCGGAGTGCATCCGGTATTTCATGTGTCCATGTTGAAAAGATACCATGGAGATGGAAACTACATTATCCGTTGGGATTCAGTTTTGCTTGATGAGAATTTGACTTATGAGGAGGAACCGGTTGCTATACTAGATAGGGAGGTTCGCAAGTTGAGATCGAGAGAAATTGCATCCATCAAGGTTCAATGGAAGAATCGACCGGTTGAAGAGGCTACTTGGGAGAAGGAGGCAGATATGCAAGAAAAATACCCACATCTGTTTACAGATTCATGTACTCCTTTTCGCCATTGTTTTTCTTCTTTTGATCGTTCGGGGACGAACGATGGGTAAATTGGTATCTATTGTAACGAACTGTTTAGTCGTTTTAAGCAGCAGATTGTAATTCTGGGAAAACTGGCTGGGACGACGGGGGTCACGATGGACCGTCGTGGTCACGACGGCCCGTCGAGGAGTTTTCGTTCCATGACACTTAGAATTCTTCAATTTGGATATTAAAAATCGACTCTCTGTAAATTGTGACGGACCTGCAGGACGTGCCGTCACATCCACGACGAACCGTCGTGAGTTTCCGTTGCAAAACACTTCAACTTTTGAGAATTTGGTGCAAGAAACGAGTTTCTGACCGTCATGATGGAGGTGCAGGACGGACCGTCATAGGGGTGACAGGCCGTCACAGCCCACCTGGAATTTGGGGAGGTTACGACGGCCACCGTGACAGACCGTCGCCGGCACGACGGCCCGTCACAGGTTGCGCAAATCCCAGGCAGTTTAGGATTTCCCCACACGTTTTAAGGGTCGTTTTGGACTATTCTTTCCTTAATTATAAAGATTGAGGGTTAACATTAATAAGTCTAATTACTTGGGGGTTAAAAGAGGTAACCTTAAGTTAATTAGGGGGTTTTATTGTCCTCTTCACACTTAATTATTTGTTAATTAGGGTAAAGGAAAGAGGGTTGGAATAAAACAAAACAAAAGAAAAGAGAGAGGGAGATTGATCGATTGAGAGAGAGTCAAACAAGGGAAAAGGATAACAAAGCTTGGGGGATTTCTTGTTGATTCCAATTCTTCGGTGGAGGTAGGTTATGGTTTATGTTACGATATTCGTAGTGAACTCTTAATAGTGAATGTTATGTGTTGATAGTATTGAAAACCCTGCTATGTGCTTAAATTGTATGCTTGCATGATTACGATTATGAAGTTGTGATGAATTAACAAAGCATGATGAAGCTATTGAATCCCAAATCTTGAAATAACCCTAATTCGCTTGATATATTATATAATAAGATTGATGATGCCTTAGTATGAAAGAAGGCTTGATAAATTATATAATGAGAATGATGATGCCTTAGTGTAAAAGAAGGCTTGATTAATTAGGGGATCGGGTGCCACGTTCCAGTACCAGGATAGAATGAATATGAGGATCGGAGTGTCACGTTCCGACACCAGGATAGAATATGGATCGGGTGCCACGTTCCGGTACCAGGATAGAATGAATATGAGGATCGGAGTGTCACGTTCCGACACCAGGATAGAATATGGATCGGGTGCCACGTTTCGGTACCAGGATAGAATGAATATGAGGATCGGAGTGTCACGTTCCGACACTAGGATAGAATATGGATCGGGTGACACGTTCCGGTACCAGGATAGTATATGAGGATCGGAGTGCCACGTTCCGGCACCAGGATAGAGATAGAGGAGCGGAGTGTCACGTACCGACACTAGAGGAAGAAAGATAATGAATCTTGAAAGATAATGAATATACTCAAACTAATGAACTAAATGCCCAAATGAGTATGGTATTGAGGCTTGAGTCCTCATGTGTGAACTCGGTTGTATTCATGGATGAATTAATATTGTTATTGCTACATGTTGAGTATTGTAGTTGATTTACATTATTATTGATATATACTGTTCCCTATTTTGAGTTAGCCGATGATATCTACTCAGTACTTGTGGTTGTACTGACCCCCTACTTTTATGTTTTCTTCTA
Organism: Solanum peruvianum; assembly: GCA_027705065.1. Lineage (NCBI taxonomy): Eukaryota > Viridiplantae > Streptophyta > Magnoliopsida > Solanales > Solanaceae > Solanum > Solanum peruvianum. The sequence goes on along the minus strand of JAKWJD010001763.1, from coordinate 33,861,559 downwards.
GGTTATTTGTGTAATGCAGCAAACGTTCCGTCAACTTCAACTCAGCAGTAAATCAAGCCAGTCTTCGTCACACCGGATCTTCAGGGTGAGCTAATGTTTCTAGCTTGGACTGGATCTTCTTCTTCAAGTCTTGATGCCTTGAACTTCCGGCATGGACTAGCTTTTATTGTTTTAACTTCTTAGACAGTTTTAGTTTAGTAATTTGAGATAGATGTTCTTGTGATGATGACTTCCAGATTTTGGGGATATTAATAATAGTTTGAGTTGTTTTTATAAATGATTTTAAGTCTTCCACATTACTTTTGATGAAATTGTATTAAAATGTTAAGGTTTAGATGGGTTGGTTCGCTCACATAGGAGAGTGAATGTGGGTGCCAGTCGCGTCCCCGATTTGGGTCGTGACAAATATACTAAGACCTAGATATCAATTGAATATAAGTATCACATCATTAGATGACCCATCGAAAACTAATTAGAATTCATAAGCCTTAAGTCAATATCAATTTAATAAGCCTAATATTCAGTAGATCTAAGAATATACAATACTCAATTGACAAAACTGAAACAGCCTATAAACAATACAATCATATTCTATACATGAATCAAAATCCCATAATAATCTTGACATGAATTCATCAATATAAAAGCATGATCACATAATCCATATTTTAGTCAAATTGAGAGATTTGTGAAGTTCAAGGGTTCATGGAGAATTTCATAGGAAAAAACAATTATATATCAATAACATAATATCTTAATATTTAAAAATGTTTCATGCAAGAACCCAAGGCTTAGAGTATAAATTGTACTTTTACATCTTTTTGAAATCTTTGGAAATCCTCTTTGAAATTGGCTCTAAGGTGATAGAAAGCCTAAGATTAAGAACTCCCATACCTTATTAGAAGAAACAAATAATAATTGAATAAGAAACTCCATTGAAGATCCATATTCAAGCTCCATCTTCACCTTGAACTCTCATGGAGGTTTTTGAAGAAACTTTAGGAGGGAATATGTTTTGATTTAGGTGTTAGAGTTTAAATGAGAGTTTAATAGCTTATATACTCTTAAAATACCCCTTAAAAATAAGAACAACCTTCCTCACATTTTATAATACTTGGGGTGAATTTCCTAAAAAACCCAAGCCTTAGAAGAAAAACTGGCAGCAACTCAGAGCACCATCGACGCCCCACCATCGACGGTCTGTGTGTGAGACCACACCCCGTCAATGGGGTCTCGTGTTTGGATTTAGTGGCCCCTCAATCTGAAGGAATCATTGTTCCATCAATAAGACCCATCGAAAGTCCGTCGCCTGGTCGACTGGCCGTCGTTTGGGTCAGTCGATTGGCACTGCCTTTTCGTTTTGGGCTCCAAGTTTGGGTCCTACTTTAGGGACCCTTGTGGGTCCTACATGGATTCGTACGCAAATGTTTCCAATTCAAGTATGTTGATATACAATTTTAGGATCTCCCACATCAATTTCATAAAACACAAACACGTAAAACTCGATGAAACATACATTGACACGCAAGGTCATTTCAAGGAAAACCTTTCAAACGTCATAGATGTTTTTTGAAGTTTGACTTCAAAACTTCAGGAAACTTAACACACTGTGCATAAACATCATAAATACTCAATTAAGGAACTTATGACCTCATAAATCACACGTAAACATATAAACCACATATGAGGAACAAAGGTGCCTTAGTCGTCGAAAGTCTAGGTCGTCCCTTGACGTTTGCCTTCCATTGCACCTAAAATCTTAGCTATTCCCTATAAACCACATTATTTACAAATTGAGGACATTATACCATCACAACAATTATATTAGTCTCTAGCTTTACCTATGTCATTTTTAGGATCTTATAAAATTGATATACGTGAATAATAAGTAAAGTTCATTGTAATGCTTTATAGTCTTAACTTAAAGATGTCTAGTGGTGTGATATACTCTTTAATGGTATGTGTTGGCTTGTGTTAGTCGTATGTATGGTTTCCTTGTAGCCTTAAGGTGATGCATTGCACGAAGTATAACTAGAGGGATACTTGAGAAGACTAGAAATTAAAAGAAGGGAAGTTCACCGTAGAGAAAAATAGTTCACTGTAAAGTAACCCTAAAAGTGGCTTTGAATTCTATATGTGATCTTATCGGATGTTTAGATTTTCAATATGTCTATATGAACCATGTGAATGAAATAAATTCTATTGTATAAATGTTTTATGAAGATTTACTTTAAAAGGAATGAAGTATGATTTCAAGAAAATGTCCCTTTTAAATGCATGTTTTTGCATGGTTACTATACTTAGTGTATTCTTTTACTAAATCCATTCTTCTCTACTTTTTACACAAAGTGTAGGTTATGGATTCTAAAAGGATATCTATATGATTGAAGATCATGATATGTGATTCCTAAGATCAAGAAAAGAAATCCTCAATTCCAAGGATGTCCTAATGCTTAGATTACTTTAAATTTTTTAGTATTATATTTATGTATTATGTTGTACGGGTCATGTCCCTATAGTATTCTCATGATTATGAGTATAGAATGAAAAGAGACTTAATGTCTAAATATGTATTATGACTATATATATATATATATATATATATATATATATATATATATATATATATATATATATATATATATATAAAGTGATTTTCTAGCATATGATTTGTTGTGAAAAGTTTTAAATTTTCCACTAAATTTAGTATGAAAATGCGATAAATGATAACTCTGGGTTTGTATGAAACCTCCGAGAGGTGAAGTAGGCCATGTTACTTCTAGGGGGTTCCCCCTGAAAGTGCCAAATGTGGTATACGAGCATGAGGTTTTAAAAGTGGATTAGGGTCCAAGAAGTAGAGTCTCGTAACATTGGTGGTGAGTCGCGACACATCAAATGGTATGGGAGGCTATAGGATGATAGAGTTTCCCTTAGACATCATAATTATATTGTGCCATAGGATATAACTCTATCAGATCTCTCTCTTATGTTTCTTGTCCGGTAATCTTTTAGATGTGACTGCTTTGATAAGATTATACTATATGTTTGAGGAAGAAAAGGTGAGTTTTATGCTTATCTTGGTTTTATGGTTTAATTGAGCTTGTGTGAAAGTGACTTTTGGCATGTTATGTTGACAAATATATGTAATGATATAGTTAAAGTATGTAGGAAGTTATTATGGTTAACATGAGTTTCTTTTGGAACAATGTGTTACTATATGGTTTTACATGATGGTAGCCTAATGATATGATTTGAGCTTGAAATTCTTAGAGAATACCTATGGAAGCATGCTACCCTAGGAATATGTTCCTAAAAGTGTTCACTGTTTCTTTTTGTATAGATGTTGTCCTTGATAAGTTGCCTGGTATGGATTGGAGTCCTTTGTAAAGACTTTATCCTAGGTGTAAAGGTAGTATGGTTGTGTTTGTAGGGTGATGATGTGCGTTGAATAGACCTATTAGTCATCTTACTTGAATGTCCAAATAAAAAGAATAAATTTTCAGTATAAGTCCCCTATATTGTTTCTCCTAAAAATGCATGACCTTGGTGTCTATTGTATTGTATGAAAATCTTATGTGGATGAATAGTATGGTCTAACTTGAAATTTTGGGGATGATTTTCATAGATGATAAGGTTTAGAATGCTTTGGTTGAGTTAGTGTAATCCCTTCTTAAGTGGTAATCACTTTTAAGTGATGAAAAATGAAGGTTGTTAAGAAGGTCGTCTTAAGGTTGGGTTAAGTTGTTCTTAATTGGGTTACCCTATGTGGGGATGGTGATGGAGTAGTAAGGTTATAGATATTTTATACCTTGTCCTCTATATATGCTTGAGCTTGAATGTAATCAATTTTTGTAAGCTTGTTCATGAATAGAGTTTTGCATAAAGTATGAATTGCATGACAATTACATGTTTTGTATGTATTAATTGACACTATCTTAAGGATATTTTGAAGATTTTAAAGTATTTGAAAAAAAAGGTTGATTAAATACATCTATTATCATGTTGATGGTGTATCTTAACATGCTAGTTGTTCAATTGACTGCATAGTATAAGGTAAGAAGCATGGTATTAATCACTTGTGATGTGTGATGTTTGGCTTTATAATGAGACGTTGAGTCTCTTTAAAATTAAAAGTGTCGAGTCTCTACAAAACTATTTGACTTTTATGACTTGGAAAATATGATTGTAGTCTCACTCTTATAAGGTGAAAGCATGTTTATCTTAGTGTCTTGTGTGTGCCGATAATTGGTATTATTTTTCCCAAATGATGCTTAGTGTGAAGGTTATTGCTATGCAAGAAATTGAAATTTTAAGAAATGACTTCCTAATTTTTGTGATGTGCTTGGTGTGACTTACCATTTTGACTTCACTAGGAAGGAAAAATGAGCATGCGTTTGTTTAAAAGTTGGGAATTTCTCATTCTAAAAGGGGATTGACCTTGTGTATTTCTTGGGTGTGAGGTCATGATACATTTAAGTGTGTTGAGGAGAAGGACATTTCTCCATAAGCATGACTAAGCATGGTATGCATGAGTATGCCCCTCATGGCACTGGGTCTGACTAATAAAGATCCTTATTGATTCAAATGACTCAAGTATATGTGCATTAAAGTATTAGTGCCTAACTAATCTCTTTAATGTTGGTGGAATTTGCCTATGCCTGATCTTAAAGGATGATATTTTAATAAAATAAAGTATAATGACCAGGTTATGATTAGGAGAAGGATTTTACTCCTATGAACATGGGATGTTCCTAAGTGTTTGATGTGATAAGTGTGAGTGAGTGAAAGTGTGACTTGCTTGTGTACATTGAGTGCTATTGGTGTGAAGTTATTTTCCGTGTAGGTTCACTCCATTGACTTCTATGTTATGATGTTATGAATATTTTAAGCTATCTATCATTTGTTAGTATCCTTGTTGTGATTAATGTTCTCTAAAGTGACATTTGAGGACGAATGTTCCCAAGTGGGGGATATTGTAAGATTCCCAGAATGAGTTAGGGTATAAAGACAATAACACGTTTTTCCTAAGGGTATAAGGTCCTAAAATTGTTTATAATATGGTATTGAGGATGTGTCTAATGTTTGAGGTGATATGGAAGTCAAACGTCAAGGGACGACCAAGCCATTCGATGACTAGACACCTATGTGCATAATGGTCTATACGTACTTATATTTGTAAGTAATGATCTCATGAAGTCTTAAAATGATTTATAATTATATTTAAAGGTACTATATAGAGTTTCATGAAGTTTGGAGGTCAAACATCTGATATGTTCAAAAGATAGTCCTTGAGATATGCATGGGTGTGTCTTGCTGGGGACTAGCATTTTTGGACGTGTTTCATGTAAATTTTTTAGGTGAAACTGACGTGGAAGGTCCTTGGATTGTTAATTCATATTTACATTGTAAAATCCTGGGTACGACTTCCCTATGGCCCAGAAAAGATCCCACAAAAAGGACCTAAAGGTTGTCGAGACACTGCCTTAGCATTGTAAATGGACGCCCGTCAACGGGGAGGCATCGATGCAAACTTAGCCTGGAGAAGGCTTGGACATATTAAAGACCCAGACCCCAATGATGGAGGCAAATTATGGTCTGTCGATGGACCAACGCCCCGTCGTTGCTGTCCGTTGATACAGGCCTTGTGTCGCTTCCTGCGTACTGCTTAATTAAAAGGGTGAATAGGAAATTCACCCCACGTCCTAACCTGACCCAACCTGGTTTATTTCATTATTTATGGGTGTATATAAGTGATAAAAAACGTTATAAACCCATTCCCAATCAAATTAAAAAAAATAGACTTTCCCTCCAACACCAATCCTCCCTAGAAACCTCTATTGATGGTGAAGCTCAAGAACAACATGGAGATAGGATTCCAATGGGTTCTTCAACATGTTTTAGTGTTTTTCATATAGACAAAGGTATAATCATCCTTAATCTCTAAGTAACCTTTCACTTGGAGATTTAATATCAATGATTTAAAAGAGAAAATATGATGAAATCTCTTCTTCTTCAGCAATCTTGCCATGTGTTCTTTCTAAAAACGTTTTTAATGGATTTATCATGATAATTTGATGATAAGGTGTTGGTTTTAATATGAAATTTAATTCAATTTCATTATGAACCCATGTCCCTTCCCAAACTCGATTTAGCCGTTGCATGGGCATGGTGATCGTGGATTGGTTATGGTAGATTTGTGGTTCTCTGACATTGAATTTCTTATGTATATTGTAATTTTCATGTATTAATGATTATTTGATGATGAAGGATCCATTTGGATTATTGTATGAAGATTTGAACCTGTCTAGCTTAGATCTCCACGAGTTCATTGTAACATTGATCTTGTAATGTATAAAATTTGAATTCGATTATGATAGAATTCAATTAGATACTTCCTTAGGTTTATATAAGTATTAAATTTTTAAGTATAAATCTTGGATGATCAAATTTAAGAAGGCTAGGCATGAGTTAATCTAGGGTCTTCTAGTATAGGAATTAACAATGCCATGCAGGTTATATGATCTATATTCTAAGATAAATAAATCATGATTAAGATTTGATTTGTATCACTATAGGTACTTCCTAGCATGAACTTTATTGGTAAAATGTATTGATGATTAGTACTTTGTAAAATTGGTAAGATGGTGTGTGCGCATCGGCTAGGGACATCAGCATCGAGCAATGACATGCATCTTCTAGGAAGGAATGCCCACTTTGGTCAGGTGACGTGGACCATAGAAAAGTACATCGGCTAGGAGACATAAGTCGTTGACCACCTGTATCAGTCGTGTCTTGTGCACATTACTCTGCAATGTTGACCGTGGGCTTACCGCACCGGCCTAGTCTTGTGCGCATCACTCAGTCATTGTTGAGAGTGGACTGCCTGCATCACCAATTGCAGGCACAGAACGGTTAGTCGACAAAGCTTGTGATATGCTCAAACTTACTTCTCAAATAATAATTAAAGTGGTCGTGTCAAGTAAATAACCCAACTAGTGAGGTTGGGATCGTTCCCACGAGGAAAATAGTTTAGACTTAACTTCAATTTATTACTACTATTGTTCAGTCAATTACTTCCTTGGAAAGCAAAAATGATAAAAAGGGGGGTTTCTATTCCTAAATAAATGAAAATAACTAGCGAAATAAAAGGAGACAACTAACAACTACGAATATTGGAGTTAAATAAATTAATCAAAGTCTAACTATAACAATTCTTTCCTAGTATCTTGCATGCAAAGTGATAAGTTATGTATTTCTAAATACTTGGTCCGGCATATAGAAAATTTCACTCCGCACCTATGTCCGGCTACGTGTGTTGCTACCCTAACCCTTATCTTTACCTCATATTAGGCATCGTATTCGATATTTGACTAAGTTATTACCTCGTACCAATCAATACTAGCCTATTAGATAGTATACATTAAATCTATGTTGATAATTCTTTTCCTATTATCTACCTTCTTTGTCCGGCAAGTAGCATTATAACAAGTTCAAACGTTGGCCATCCGTTAAAAAGACTTCTTAACGAAAGAATTATCAATACATGCAAGACACTATTCAAGAATTGTTATTTTAGTTAGGTTTTATTTCATTATTAGCCTATGGTTCCCACAACCCTAGTATGGAGTTTAGTTACCCATAGTCATAATTACAATATTCAAATATGTGATATAAGAATTCATGCACTTACTTCGATGAGAAAGAGTAAAATCAGAAAGTTGATTAATCAGCAAAAGTCACCAACAATCAATGATAGAAGTGTCAAGATAATCAATACTCTCTCAAAGAGTCTACAAAATAATCAAGAGTCTCCCATTATTCAAAGGTCTAACAATGATCCAGAGTCTCACCTAATAATCCCCCACTCTAACCTCAAAAATGGGGTTATTCAAACTATTTATAGAAAATAAAAACCTGATTAAACAAGGACTATATTTGCTGGAAATCTGTCAAAAACACGGGTGTATCTACGGACATCGCGACGTATCGTCGTGGTCACGATGGACCGTCATGGACTCCATCGTCCCATAGTTGATGAAATTTCTTCTGCTGCTTTATTCATTACCCTCGACGGCAGGTATGACGGATCGTTACGACTACAACGGTCCGTCGAAGGTCTCCATTCCAGAACACTTGAATCTTGGAATATGGGTACTGGGGCTACTTCTATTATCATAATGACGAACCTGCAGGACCCGTCATGGCTACGACAGTCCATCACGTTTTCCGTAATCCCACACTTGGTCAGACTTCCCCATCTTCCTTTATCAGTTGCACTACGCTGCCACCTACGGACCGTCACAAGCATGACGTACCGTCACAAGTTCCCTAGGTTGTCTCTTCTGCATTTCTTCGCTCAAAAACTTCCGCGTTCATCTTTGGACAAATTTACTGCAAATAAGGAGAATTTTATTTAAAAATTAGCACAAAAAGGTTTTTGGACACACTAAGCTTAAGGAAAAAGTATTAATAATACCGTGAAACCACGGTATATCAGCTTTCAAGATGTGCACATCACTTGACTATCATCGAGCGTGGACTGCCCATTTTACCCTTGACATGAAAACTATGGTAAGGCTACTTCAGAAATTTCCTGCCCCAATCTCTTTTGGCGTGCACGTCGATCAGTCGACGTTGAGTGTGGCCTTGTCGCATCATCTTTGGCCTTCACAAAATTGAAATCCAATATCGGATGTGTCCTTTCGGCATCACTTTAAGCTTACAGGTCATGGTCAAACGACATCTAACATAGCCTGCTCAAACTGCCATTTACATGAACACAATGGTCAACCGACTTTAGACGTGGGTTGCAACTATCGTCCATAGTCTTCATAGATTGGTCAGCTGACGTTTAACGTTGGATTCTAGCATCATCCGTATCTTGCACACATCGGTTTACTGACGTCGGTAATGGCCTTGCAGCATCAATCGTAGCCTGTATAGATGTGTCTGCCGATGCTAAACGAATCCTGGTCGCTTCACCTGTGGCCAACAGATCTGATCAGCCAACATCGGACGTGCCTACCATCATCCTCAGTGGCTTGCACTTGGTAGACGATTAATTTTACATGCGACGATATTGATCAAGGTCTAGTCTAAAATATGCGGTTGTCCATGACGTAGAGATTTCAAAGGAGTGTGACACACCCTTCCTGTAAAATAACACATTCATTTATTTTCGATCAATTATTCTTAATGTTTTCGCTTCACGTGGTTCATTGATACCAATTTCATTTCATTTATAGTTCATACATTATTAAAAATTTTATTTGTACAAATACGTACTCTGTCATAAATTTCACATGTTAATAAGTATTTTCGAGCATGATCATATTTTTCCGACTTTTATTCATTTTTTGAAATTTATTTTTATGGTTTTTTATTTTACATTTTTATAATTAAATTTATGAAATTATTGAATTCAAAGTTACTATATTTATTTGTGATTTTTTTTTCTTTAGTTTTTATATTTTTTCATTTATTTCCTATTTTTGATTAATTAATTACCTATTTTCGAGGTTTAAAAAATAAAAACAAAAATTTAAAAATTGTTGAATTTAAAATTACTATGTTTATTTATGATCTTTTTTCATTATAATTATATTTATTTTTCTTATTTTTATTAATTAATTACCCATTTTTTAGGAAAAACTGAAAAAAAAAATCTCAAAATTATTGAATTTTTTTAATTTAAGGTTACTATATTTATTTGTGAATTATTTACGTTAATTTTTATATTTTTTACATATTTTTCTTATTTTTTATTCATTAATTGAAAAAAATAAAAATATTTGAAAATTATTGAAATTTTTTAATTTAAGGTTACTATATTTATTTGTGAATTTTTTACGTTAATTTTTATATTTTTTTCATATTTTTCTTATTTTTTATTCATGAATTATCAATTATTCAGGATTAACCAAACAGAAGTATAAAATAAACACAATTAGTTAATTTATTAAAATTAAGGATATTATATTTATTTGTGAATTTTTCTTTATTAATTTTATATTTGTCATATTTTTGTTTTTTTATTCATCAGTTATTCATTTTAGGGATTTACTAAACAATTATTTTTTTAATTTTTGGTTACTACATGTATTTTTGTTTTAGAATTATTATTATATTTTTCATATTTTCCCTATGTTTAGTTAATTAATTACTCATTTTCCGGATAACGCAAAAAATTACAAAAAAAATTGTTGAAAAGTGCTTTTTTATATATAAAAAAGTTATTTGTGGAAGCTAATGTGTGTTTGTACCTTAGAACCTACATCTTTGGGTTTTACATGTTCATAATGAATATCTGGAAAAAAATAATGTCTACACTCTATGTAAGAATCTGTATAACGGAATCAAGAGCTCCAACTAGCCAATAATCTGAAGTGGAATGTGGGCATTGGGCAAGCGACGTCAGCCAACTACAGGTCGCATAACCCAAGGACTGCACGCATAGAAGAAGGCACATGTGCATCTGGCAAGCAACATCGACGTCGACCAATGGTAGGCAACATCTTTCATAGCCAGTGAGCATCGGAGAAGTGATTTTGGCCAAAACTAGGCAATAGTAGCCATGCCTGCACATATTATCGATGGTGGGTACGCATCGGTTGGACAAGATCGGCATTAGGAAACAACCTGTGGCATTAGTCAACATATGTGCTATTCGGGAAAGCGTTGTGGGCCAATGATAAATGGCATCAACGAGACGACATTGGTCGTGGACTACCCTCATCGATCGTGGCTTGTGCACATTGCTTAACCGATGCTAGTAGTGGACTGCCTATATCAGCCGTAGCTTGTGCATATTGCACAGTCGTTGTCGAGCGTGGATTGTTCGCATCACCCTTAGTCTTCACACGATGGTCAACCAATGTAAGGCATTTTCTACATGTGTCGCATTTGTCTTGCACACATGGTTAGTCGACGCAAGGGGCTTGGCCTTCCCTCATCACCTTTGGCATGCACACAATGGTTAATCAATGTCAGAGTGGTCTACTTGAATCGTCTTGTAACTGCACACAAAGGTTATAAGACATCAGAAGTGGACTACCAGCATCATCCGAAGACTATACACATCAGTCTTTTGGTGTCAAACGTGGCCTGAAAGTTTCATACTTATCCTTCACACATCCGACTACGGACGTCACAAATTTCTTGCCATCAACTTTTGTATCCTGCACATATCGGTCTACTGATGTTTGATGTAGTCTATGAACATCATTCGTAGCCTTCACACATTCGTCTGCAGATATCGTCTAACAGCAGGCTCATAGTCCAAGGCCTACACACATCTAATGCGGCATATGCACAACTTTCAAGCTTTGTCAGCCAATGGCATACGACTTCAGCCAAGGCTTGCATGCACCCACGTGAAATGTGTGTATGAAAAAGTGACGTCGAGCAATGGCAAATGCGTCAACTAAGGCCTAGATGCGCGGATGTGTTATTTGCTCATCTTAAAAGCCATATGAGTTAATGGAACACAATATCAACCAAGGCTTACACATACCAAAAATGATGTGTGCACATCAACTGGGAGACTTCAGCTGTGGTTTTAATGCATCAGATAGGCGATATCGGTTTTAGAATACGCTTGTTGGACAAACGATAGGCAGCAACATCAAAGATATGCACACACCAGCCGTGGTGTGTGTGCATTAAATCGGCGACAGCAGTCGTGGCCTTTGCATTTTCCGAGCGACATCGACAAATGGCAGGCTTCTTAAGCCTAGGATCAGATGCATCAGTCGTGGAGTGTGCACAACTACTTGGAGACATGAATCGTGGCCTACATGCATCATCCAACGACATCAACAAACAACATGCAACATCAGCCAAGTTCTTCATGCATTTATTGTCTTTTGTGCACATCCAGAAAGCAAGTAGGAAAATCTCATGAAAATTCATCCAACGCATTTATGAATAATGTGTGACATGAGTGCATTGTATGAGCGATACTGATTTTAGCCTACGACAGACACCATCACTCATGACTTTTGGACTTTGTAAGAATGACGCCGTCCTACATTAGACATCATAAGTCAAGGCGTGCACGGATCTGACATGACATGTGTGCATTTAGAGAGTTACGTTGGCAAATAGAATGCAGCATCAATAAAGGCATGGGCACATCAATTGTGGCATGTATGCATTAACATAAAGCAGCGTCAGCAAAGGGATGTGCGTTTCAGAAAAGTGACATTAGCAAATGGAAAACAGTAGCATCGCTGGGCTGCATTCCTTAGTCGTGGTGTGTGAACATCAGCAAGTCAACATCAGCCTCTATCAAGGTCAGGCACCTTCAGCCAAGGAATGTGTGCTTCAGGCAAGCGTCATCAACAAATGACAAGCAACATCATCCGGACGATATTGGTCGTGGATTTCCCATCGGTCGTGTCTTGTGTATATCACTAAGCGGACGTCAAGCAAAAATTGGCCGCATCAGTCATGAACTATGCACATCACTCATCATTCGTTGGCTTTGACTTATCGCATCACCCTTGTCCTGCACAATATGGCTAACCGATGTCGTCTGTGAGATGCTCACACTAGTGGTAGACTGCACATTATGCAATCGACTTCATTCATGAACTTCCTTTTTTAATCATGCTTGTGCACATGGATAAGATAGCACAGGCCAGCGTAAAACATCTTTGTTACTAGTACGAATCAGGCAAGTGAGGTAGACTAATGATAGGAAACATCATCCAAGGCTTATATACCTAATTTGTGGTGTGTAAGAATTATGTGGGCGACATAGATGTTGAGTTACAGTAGGAAATATCTTTCTAGGAATATGTGCTTTGGGAAAGCGATGTCCGCTAATAGAAAGCGACATCGTCCAACCAACATAAGTCCTTGACTGCCTGCATTGGTCGTGGCTTTTGCATGTCGCTCAGATGACATTAACTGTGGATTGCCCGCATCTGTCATGTCTTGTCCACATTGCTAAGTCATTTTCGGGCGTGGACTACCTTTATCTCCCTTGTCCTGCACACTATGATCAGTTGGCATAGGGCATTGCCTGTCCGCATCGCCTTTGTCCTACACACACTGGACAATGTCGTCGAGCATAGCCTTCCTTCATCACCTTTGGCCTTCCCACAATAGTCATTCGATGTCGGATGTGGTTTGCACTCACTGCCATTGGAATACATACAATGGTCAATCGACGTTGGACGTGGGCAGCCACTACCGCGCGCAACCTGCACAAATCGGTCTTCCTACGTCGAACGGTTCCAGATAGCATCATCTGTAGCGTGCACTCATTGGTCTATCGAAATCGATCTTGGCCTCTCAATATCATCCGTATCTTTTGCACATTGGTCCGTCAATATCGGATGTTGCCTGCCAACATAGTCCATAGCCTGCACACATTGGTCGGCTGATGTCAGCCAACAACTAGTTACATCTTCCAAGCCTGTATACAAACGTGATGTGTGGGCATATGACAAGCGACTTCAGCCAAGACCTGCAAGCACAAACGTGGACTATGCATATCTCAAAAGTGACGTCGGTCAATGGCATGCAAAATCAATCAAGGCCTCCAAGCACAGACATGTCATGTGAGCATGTAGCAAGTGACGTCGTCCAAAGACATGCAACATCAACGAATGCCTTCATGCATCTTTCATGTTGTGTGCATATCAACTGGATCACTTCATCATTGTTCTGAGCACATCGGCTAGGACACATCGGCATGGCTACACGCATCAGCAAAGTAACATCAACCAACGGAATACAACAACAATCAAGGTATGCATGCATCACCTATAGCGTTCGACATCAAATTAGTGACATTTTTCATGATCACCATGCGTCATCTATGTTATATCGATAAATTGTAGGTAGAATTAGCTATGGTGTGGTCGCATTAACTGGGAGACATTAGTGTAGTCCATTATGCATTATCCGGGCAACATCGGCATACAACAAGCAATATCAATGAAGGTCTTCACGCACCTAACGTAGTTTGTGTTCATTTTCCAAGTCCTGAACGCATAACTCATGGCGTGTGTGCATCAACTAGGTGTAGAAAGAACTATAAGCTAAGTCTTGTGAGCTTCAGGGAAGCAACATTGTCATATGGAAAGCAGCACCAATCAAGGCCTACACACATCTGACAATAGATGTGTGCATTTGAAAACCAAAGTTGGGCAATGAAATGCAACCTCTGAAAGGTCCTGCACGCATCGGTCATGGTGTATTTTCATTGTTTAGGCGACATTTTGATTGTCCATCATCAGGCAGCATAAGTAAAGGCCTATGCTCTTTGGTCTAGGAACATTGGCCAGTGGGAGGCCACATCAGTTAATGTCTGCACGAATTAGCTGTGATATGTGCACATCTGTAGGGAGACCTCAATGTCGACAAACGAAAGTCAATATTAAGCAAAAGACATCTACAAATGAAAAGCGACATCATCCAGGCGACATTAGTTGTTTACTACCGCATTAGTTGTGGCTTGTGCATATCGCTTAGCTAACATCGGGCATAGATCGGCCGCATCGGCCATGGAATATGCATATCAATATATGTTAATCAATTTGGCCTACCAACATCGCCCTTTGACAGTAATCAACGACAAGCCGACGTTAAATGTGGGGTGCCCGCATCTCCCGTAGCCTGCACATTTCTCAATAGAATTTGGCTGTGGACTGTTCAAATCTACAATGGATTTTGCACATCGCTTAGCCGTCATCAGGCATAAACTAGCCGCATTAACCTTGGCCTGGGAATAAAGGTTAAGTGATATTGGGTAATGCCTACACCCATAGCCTTGTTTCAAACAAAACGGTTAGCCAACATCGAGCTTGGCCTTCTCTCTTTGTCTTAGGCGTGCACATAACTATTTGCCTATTTCAGATGTGGCCTACTGACATCGCCTTTGGCCTGCACAAATTGGTCAGTCGATATTATAAATGGCTTGAAAACATCTCCTTTGGCCTACACACAACGGTCAGCCTACGTCAAACGTGGGCTACACCTATCATTTGTGGCCTGCACACATCGATCAACTGATTTTGGACGTGTCCTTCCAGCATCATCCGTAGCATGCACACATCGTTCTGCTGTAGTCGTGCGTGTCTAGCGAACATTGTTCGTACCCTATACACATCGGTATTGTTAATGTCAAGTGTGGCCTGGCCACATCCCCTGTATCATGCACACTTCGATCAGGCGATGTTGAATTTTCCTACCAGCATCACTCTCGACTTCCACTTGTCAAACAAGGACATCCAACAACATTTATTTCTGAATTTTTGGCGTTAATTTTATAATTTATTCATATTTTAACTATTGTTATTACTTAATTACTAATTTTCGATATTTATCGAATAAAATAAATATTAATTTTTTTAATTTAAGTTTACTATATTTATTTGTCAAATTTTGGCGTTAATTTTATAATTTACCTATTTTTCATTAATGAATTACCCTTTTTCGAGATTTATTGTATAAAAATAAAAACTAAAAAACATTATTGAAATTGGTTAATTTATGGTTAATATATTTATTTTTAAATTTTTGGCGTTAATTTTATATTTTTTTAAAAATGTATTTCATATGTTATTTATTCATGAATTACAATTTTAGGTATTACCGAAGTAATATAAATATATAAAAATCATTGATATTATTTAATTTAATGTTACTATATTTATTTGTTGATATTTTCCACATATTTTAATAAATTACAAAATTTTGAATTTATCGAACAAAAATAAGTTTTTAAAAATGTTGAAATAGATGAATTTCAGGTTACTATTCTTATTTGTGAATTTTTGGAATTAATTATATATTTTTCATACGGTATTGTTCATGAATTAACCGTTTTAGGGATTTACGAAACAAAAATAACAATTTAAAAAATTATTTAAATTGTTGAATTTAAAGTTACTACATTTA
This sequence comes from Solanum peruvianum, assembly GCA_027705065.1. Taxonomy (NCBI): domain Eukaryota; kingdom Viridiplantae; phylum Streptophyta; class Magnoliopsida; order Solanales; family Solanaceae; genus Solanum; species Solanum peruvianum. The sequence continues at coordinate 33,845,647 of JAKWJD010001763.1, read as the reverse complement.
TTTGTGTATTTTTTGTACTAATTTGATAGTTTGATTCTAGATTTCAAAACTTTTATTTATCAATTAATAATTTTTTAGATTTATCGAACAAAAATAAAAATTAAAAAAATTATTAATATTATTGAATTTACAGTTAATATATTTATTTGTAAAATTTTTGCATTATTTTTATATTTTTCATATCTTTCCTATCTTTTATGAATCAAATAATCATTTTTGGGATTAACCAAAAAAAAATTGTTGAAAAATATTCTTTTTTATATATAAAATAACATATTTTTTGAAGCTAATGTGTGTTTGTACCTTTGAACGTGCATATTTGGGTTTTACATGTTAATTATGAATATTTGGAAAAAAATGATGTCTACTCCTCCAATTTATAATCCAAGCAATGGAATCAAGAGTTCCAAATAAAGGCCTAACCGCATCTGACATGGCATATGGACATCTGGCAAGCAGCGTTTGTTAATGGAACGTAGCATCAGCTAATTCTTGCACACATTGGTCGTCGCGTGTGTGAATTTGCTGAGCAATCTTTGTATCATCCTACATAAGGCAGTATTAGCGAAGTTCGGTGCGCTTCAGGGAAGAGACATTGGCCAACAGTATGCAACACTAGTTGTGGTATATGGATGGCATCGGCGTCGACCAACAACTGGCAGCATCAACCAAGGCCTAATCTACTTCGAGAAAGTGAAAGTGGCCAATAGCCAACATTGAACGTCACATTCTTGGATCTCCTATATCCTTCAAAATAGTTAGCAAATGCTCGACGTGGCCTTATGGCATCTCCTTTGGCTTGCACACAATACTCAGACGATGTTAGATGTGACCTACCTTTATTGCCTTTGTACTGCACTGAACGGTTGGCTAAATTTGGATATGCGCCGACTAGGATTATTCGTAGCCTACACACATCATCCTACCAATGTCAAATATGGCATACCAGCATTGCCTGTATCCTCTGCACATCAGTATGAAGACGTCAGACGTGGCCTAAAAACATAACCTTTTGGCATGCATATATCAAGTAGGAAACAACAGGCATAGCCAACCCCCATATACATTACCCTGCACAAAAATTCATCAACGTCGAGCGTGGACTAGCGCATCTCCCTTGGCCTACACACCACAGTTAGCAAATATCGAGTGTTGCTTGCCTGCATTGCCTTTGGCCTGCACACCATGGTCAACCAACATCAGTCGTCGACTCCCCGCATCTCTTTTGGCGTGCACACAATGGTTAGCCAACGTTGGATGTGGCCTTCCTACCTTTCGATTGGCCTACACACAATGGTCAACTGAAGTTAGACGTGGGTTGCCCAACATTGTCCACAACCTGCAAACGTTGTTTTGCTACCGTTGAACATGGCCTGACAGCATCGTCTGTAGCCTTCACACATTGCTGTAACAACGTGAGATATGGCCTGCCAACATCATCCGTAGCTTGCACACATCGGTCTGTTGATGTTTGATGTGGTATTCGTGCATCATACATATCATGCACACATCGGTCTACAGATGTCGGCCAACGACACACAACATGATTCAAGTCCTACATGAATCTTATAGGCATGTGCGCATCTGTTACGCGACGTCAGCCAATGTCATGCAATTTTAGCCAAGTCCGGCACTCAGTCAAGGGACATTGGCCAATGGCAGGCGTCATCAACAAAAGCCTACATGCAGCATCAGCCAAGGCTTGCTTTCGTTGAAGTGGCATGTTCATATCTAGCAAGAACATCAGCCAACTACATGCAGTATCAATAAAGGCCTTCACACATCAGTCATGTCATGTGCATATAAACTGGAGCCTTAAGTCATTATCTAAGCACATTGACTAGGCGACATCAACTAGGTCATGTGTGCATCAACAAAGCGAAATCAACCAACGTAGTAAGAAACAACCATGGCCTGCAGGCATCAGTTGTGGTGTGCACATATCAACTTATCAGCATCACTCCTGGCCTACACACATCAGCTTGGAAAAATTGAACAATTGCATATAGCATCAGGTTAGGTGTGCATGCATCCCTTGATATTTATGCATTGACTGGGAGACATTGGTCATTTCGTTCATGCATCGTCCAAGCGACTTTAGTCAATGACAAGCTATATCAACTAATGTCTTCACACATCTGACGTGGTTTTTGCGCCAATGGAAAGCGATGTCATGCAATGGGATGAAGTATTATCCAAGACATTCACGCATAACCCTTGGCGTGTGTGCATCGGATGAGCGAAATCATTGTCGGACAATGATAGACACCATCAGCGAAGTCAAGTTCGTTTTGTCACACTCCAAAAGTCAAATACCTAATCTAGAGAATCACATGATGAACTAATATTATAAAACTTTTATAGGCCTAAAATAAGGTGTTCGAAACATTTAGGAAGTGTTGTAGTCAAAACGTCACGAAACATCCATGACGTCTGGCAAATTGTGAAATGTGAACTAGTCTGCCTTGGAATTTTTCATGGGGTTTTAAGAGTTAGAAATTAATGAAAATTGAAACATTGTTTTTGAACATGTGTTAGAGTGTGTTTAGGGTCAAAACGACCATATACAACTCCCCAAAGGACCACCCTAGGAGTCCTTGCAGAAGACCCTTGCATGTGATTTTTTTGTGTTAAGATTACAATATTTATTTGTGATTTTTTTGTGTTATTTTTATTTTTTTTATATATTTTTCCTATTTTTTATTCATAAATTACCCATTTATAGATCTACCGAACAAAATTATAAAATATATATATATATATATATATATATATACATATATGAATATATTTGTGAATTTTTTGTGCTAATTTTACATTTTTACTAAATTTTATTCATAAATTATTCATTTTCAAGATATATAAAAAGAGATAAAATTAGAAAAAAATTGTTGAAATTGTTGAATTGGAGTTTACAAATTATATTTGTGAATTTTTGGCATTTTTTAAATATTTTTTTAAGTTCTCCTTGCTATTTTTATTAATCAATTAGTCATTTTTTGAATTAATTGAAAAAATTATTTAAAAATTTGTTGAAAACTACTTTTTTGTATTTAAAAAAAGTTATTTGTGGAAGCTAACGTGTGCTAGCACTTCAAAACGTGCATATTTGGGTTATACATGTAAATTATGAATGTGCGAAAAAAACAATGTCTACTTTTAATATGAATCCATGACACGGAATCAAGAGTTCCTAGTTGTCCCTGGGCAAGAAACGTTGGCCAACTGCATGCGACATCAACAAAGGCATGCATGCATCGAATATTGAATATGTGCATATAGAAAGCGACAACGACATTGGCCAACGATAGACAACATCGTCCGTAGCTAGTGTGCATCAAGCAAACAACGTCGACCAAACAGAAGAAACATCAGCCAAGGCCTTCACGCTTGAGCAATGCCACATGCGCATCTCTTTGGGAACATTACAAATGCATGTGTGCTTTGGGAAATAGATGTCGGCCAATAGCAAGCAACAACGGGAATGCGACATTGCTCATGGACTAGACGTAATTGTGGTGTAATGCTCACATCGCTCAACTGACATTAGCCGTGGACTGCCCGCATCTGTCGCAACTTGTGCACATCGCTTAGTCATTGTAGGCCTTTAAGTGCCTACATCGCCCTTGGCCTGCACTTCAAGGTAAGTTAATGTCAGGTGTTTCCTTCTTGCATTGCCTTTGTCTAGCACATAATTATCAAACAACGTTGGGGGTGATCTTCATGCATCGCCATTTGGTAGCACCCAATGTTTAGCCATTGTTGGACGTAGGCTTCCCGCTTCTCCTTCGCCTGCACAAAATGGATTGCCGAAGTTAGACGTGGGCATCTAGCATTTTACTCAGCCTCTAAACATCGATCTTCCAATGTCAAATGTGGCCTGACATCATCATTTTTAGCGTGCACACATAGGTCTACAAACCTCAATAAAGGCCTGCCTGTATCATTCATGGTCTTCATAGATTTGTCTGTCGACGTCTAGTAAGGCTTGCATGGGGTCTGACAAGGCATGTGAACTTTTGGAAAGAGACTTCATCCAAAGACACTAGCCAAGCCGTCCAACACAAACATGGAATGTCTGTCTCTGGCAAGCGACATCATCCAATGGAATGTGGCATAAACCAAGGGATCCATGCACATTCGTGGCAGGCAACGTCGCCAAAACATGAATCATTATATAAGGCATGAACACATCAATTCTATCCGGTGCACATTGGATGGGTGACTTCAAGCGTGGGTTGAGCGCATCAGGAGTGGCATGCGCACATCGGCCAAAGGACATTGGCCAATTAAAGGCAAAATTATCCAAGGCTTGCACACATGAGTTGTGGCGTATGCATATCTACTCGATGACATCAGTTGTGTCATGCGTGCAACTTCAAGGCGATATTGACCAGTCGAAGGAAGCATCAGCCAAGGCTTGCACACAACAACCATGGGCTTTGACTGGGCGACATCAGTCATGGCCTGCATGCATCATCCGGGAAAATTCGGCCAAATACAAGCAATATAAGCCATGACATTCACACATCTAACGTGGCTTGTGTGAATCTAGCAAGTGACGTCAACCAATAGTATGCAATGTCATCAAAGGCATGCATGCATAACTTGTGTCATGTGTGCATTAGCTGGACAACATCAACATTGGTAAATAGCACAATCTATAAGCCAAGGCTTGTGCGCTTCAGGAAAGCAACTTCGGCCGACAATAAGAAGCATCAACCAAGGCCTGCCGTAGCTAACAAGAATGTGTGCATCTAACAGTCTTCGTTGGCAAACAAAATGCAACATCATCTAAGGCCTGCATTCATTGCTCAAGGCGTGTGTGAATCGGCTTGGCAATATTTGCATGGGCTACCAATAAGAAACATCACCTAAGGACTTATCATCAATCAAAGAACAATTTCAAATGACAGGAAGCATTGAGCAAGGCCTATACGTATAAATTGTAACGTGTGCATATCGACATGAACACATAAGTGTCAGCCAACAAAAGACAACATCAACCAAGGTCTAAGTGCTTTAGGAAAGCTACATAGGTCAAAGGCAAACGACATCTTCCAGTTGACATTTCTCGTGGACTTCCGCATTGATCGTGGTCTGCGTACATCGCTTAGTCAATGTAGGACTTGGACATGTCACATTGGTGATACGCTCAAACTTACTTCTCAAATGAGAAGTAAAGCGGTCCCGTCAAGTAAATAACCCAAAGGGTTAGAACAAAGTCACTATTGTATGGGAAGTTGATATCAATAAGATGACATTAGAGAACAAATAAACCCATCATATTCTTTACCATGTGCCTACATGGGATGTGTCCGAGTTCTACCATTTGAAAGTAGAAAACCTTTATCGGAGTAGGTTACAATTCCTTATTCCATTTTTATCTACCATGGTCTATGTTAGTTATTGCCTATTCTCATATAATGGGATATCTACTTGTGTTTAAGAAGTCCATGAAGTTTAGGCAGTGGTATGGGACACTACCTAGACATTGCACCTTTAGGCTTTGCAAATATTAGTTAGTGAGTCCCTAGGTCTTTTCCAAGACTAACGCTTGAATGTCCTTTATGCAATGAATGTCTCTTAATGAATTAATGAAGTAATGACTTCTGTTAGGAATAATGTGAATCAATGAATACCTATTCTAGAGTAACTTTAAGGATTTCGTACTTAAAGTGTGAAGGGGGCATAAAGGATGATCTCTTCATGTATTACCTACGCAAATCTTGAGAATGACCCTAGTTAGGAAGGTCGTTTGATAAAGTAGACATGATATTATCTTAGGAAGTATTAAGGATTATGTAGGTAATCTTGAAGAGGGTGTATGTGCGTTCCCTTATAGAATTACTTAAATAGGTCTTTTAATAACCCTGGTGAGGTACATGTCATATTATACATTTTATGTGTTGTGTGTATTTTAAGAGTATTAGTCTCATTATGAGTAGTCTTGGGGATCATTTAGGCATAATTAGAGAGGGTTTATGGGTGATATCTCTTTGAATTACATAAGAAAGTCTTATGATAACTTTTAGTGAGAAGAATGCATGTTAAATTGGGTTCATTGTAATGATAAAATAGTTCACTGTAAAGCTTAAGGTAATGCACCGTAAATTGGCTAAGGTTAGTGTATCATTTCTTTAAAATGTGAACAAATTCATATGTGTTATCTTATGTGTTTTTATGGTGTATATTTTTCTTGTTATGCTTATACTATGATGTTTTAATAAAAAAAAGCTTATTTCCATTAAATTTTCATTATCATAATTTTTATGCATTAAGCTATACTTAGTAATGTGTTTGTACTAACTCCATATTTTTATCTATCTCTAAAATGATTCATAGGTGATGGGCGTATTTGAAGAGAAGCTTGTATTATAGGATTGTTCAAGCAAGTATGAATATCTCCTCATTTAACTCAAGGTCATAGAGGTCTATATAGTTTCTTTTATTAAAGCATTGTAATAGACATATAGTACGATAATTCGATTGTATGGGCCGGGTCCCAAGTAGTCGTGAGTCTAAGATTTGATAATGTGATACTTAGTACTTCCTTATGTAATATAAAGATATTCCCAAACACTGGTTTTATGAAAAGTTTTAATTCTGCACTATTTTTCATATATGTATATGTGATGAATAATGTGAAAAGATTGTACAAGTCCTCCGAGAGTTCGAGTACACCGTGCCATGACAAATGAATGCCATAATTCTAAGGTATAGGTGTGGGTCGTGACAAGCACGGTATCAGAGCATAGGTTATAAAAGTATTCTTGGGAATCAAATATCTCAATGAAGTCATATCAACTAGTGTATCGACCATCGGTGTGAGTCGCAGCACACCTATGTGAGAGAGATTATAGGATGATAGAGTTTCCCTTATTTTCTGCTCCTGTATCGTGCCGTAGAGTAAAATGTTATTAGTGCTCTTTTCTTATGCTTTTCCTTGTGTTTCTAGGAAGATTAATATGAGTAGGACACCGGCTAGGAGAGTTGAGGAGAATGATGTGAATGAGGAGATTCGTCTTCAAGTTGAGCATGTTATTCAAGGGGGTGAAGGTGCTAGATATGCTAATGTCCCTATTGTGGAAGGAGGTAATGATGTTCCGATGGTTCCCCACCAAAATGATTAATGGGGAGAATAAGGAACTTTTACTTCTTTTAGATCGAGCTTTAACTACCTATTTAAATTGGGTAATTGATCCTAGAGTGAATGTTGTGGAAAACACTATGACATCTAGATTGAGAGATTTTGTGAGGATTAATTCTCCTATCTTTGTTGGCTCTAAAGTAGTAGAAGATCCCCAAGAGTTCCTAGATAATGTATATAATGTGTTGACTGCCATAGGGTGACTTCTAGTGATAAGGAGTTAGCTTCATACCAATTGAGCGAGGTTTCTCAAGTATGGTATACTCAATAGAAATATAGTAGGACGGATTAGTCGGGTCCTATTGAGTGGGAAGAATTTAAATTGGGTTTTGTAGGAAAGTACTTTCCCCGACAGAGGAGGGAGGTGAAGGTAGAAGAGTTGATTAGTCTCAAGAAAGAAACATGAGTGTTGAGGAGTACTCTTTGAAATTCACTCTATTTTCTACATATTAACCATTCTTAGTCTCTATCCCTTGGGATGAGATAAGTAGGTTTGTGAAAAGTGTCGCCAACTTAGTTAAAGAAGAATGTCGTATGGCCATACTCCATGATGATATGACTTTGTCTAGACTCATGGATTATGCTTAATCCGTTGAGGAATCTAAACTTGGTATGATTTTTAGAAACATGAAGGGAAGTTGGCAAGGTGACCAAGGTAAACAAAGATCTAATCAGAAGTTCTCAAGTCAAGATGAACCTAGGAGTGCTAAGGTGAAACTTGAGAAAGCTAGTGGTTCTCAAGAGGGAAAGCCTACATGTGCTACTTGTGGGAAGACTAACTATGATTAATACCTATTGGGTACCGAGAGTTGTTTCGTCTATGGTAAAGATGGACCCAAAGTGAGAGATTGTCCTTCTATTGCATCTAGAGGATGAGAGGATAAGCAAGTTCGTCCATATACCCCAGATTGTGATGTTCCAACGATGAAGCGTTTCTATGCACTACGGACTAGTGGAGCAAAGCCATATGATTATGGTAAGTTCTAGTATTCTATTTTTTCTTATGAGTTCCTTCTAAGTGGGGGAGTATGGTTAGTGGAGGAGCTAGATGGTTATGATGGTATCTTGCATTGTAGCTTTGTGTTTAGGAGTCCTGCTGGAATTGAATTTCTTTAATTAATTGAATTGCGTATTTTATGAAGTTATGATTATCTTGTATGATGTGTTTATATTCTTTTATCTATCATATTATAATGATTCTATCATCAATTGCATAAATGTTGCGTATTTGAAAATTTGAAGTATGTTCACTCCCAGGAAAAAACTGCTCACTATAAAAATTTTGAAAAATTGACTAATTTATTATGTGGTTGAAACTTGTTATGATATGGATAAAACTGATGTAAATGAGCATGAAAATTAATGTAAAATAAGTTCATTCTATTTGGAATGAAGAATGTGAGTTTTATGACATAATGAGTTGTAGAATGAACTTGTATCTTCTTGTTGTGTTGTGAGTCTCTTGGTAATATCAAATTGATGTTTATAAGAGATTGTGTATTGTATAATGTGTTGTGTGGTTTATTTGATGTCTATTAGCTTAATCTTTACTCTTGGAAGTATTCAGAGAGTGGCAAAATGTCATTCAAGGACGAATGTTGTCCAAGTGGGGGAGAATCTAAAACCTCTAAAATGACTTAGATGAAACTTGATCCTAACATGTTTTTCATGAGGTTCTAAGGTACTAAAAAGGTTTATAATGTGGTATTGAGGCAGTGTTTAATGATTTAGGTGAATTGAAAAGTTAAATGTCAAGGGACGACTAAGACATTGAACGACTAGTCATCTATATGCATCATGAGTGTATATGATCTCATATATCTGTTTCATAATATTATGAGGCTATTAAATGAGTTTTAAGGGTTTTTTAAGTCATTGTGTCAATATTTATGAAGTTTGGAGGCGAAACGTCCAAGAACATCCATGACGTTTAAAAGGTTTGCCTTGAAACTATCTTGTGTTTCTTAGCATGTTTCATTGAGTTTTATGTGTTTGTTTTTTATGAAATTGATATGAGTTGTCCTAAACTTGTATATTATCATTATTGAGTTGGAAACGTTCTGTCAAAAGTCCCCAAGGACTAACCAAGGGTCCTTGAGTTAGAACCCTGCTTGTGAGGCAAACGTTGTCTAGGCCAATCCAAATCGACTAAAGCATTTGACGGCCAGTAGGCAGGTCGACGCCCCTTTGTTGGTAGAAGTTGGTCAAGAAATATAATATGGATCTTAAGTTACCAAAGGCAAGTCTGTTATCCCTTCGACGGACAACCAGGACGGTTTGTTTGTGGACAAACGGTCCGTCGATGGGCAATCGTGGGTTTAGTATGCAACTGTGCTGCTTTAGTGTAAGTTGCAATGCTGAATTGATAAGTTCAATACACTTAAAAATAAGATTTTGGTATTTTACTTAGTGATATTTTAGTTATTTAGATGACTATAAGTCCTAAACACCTAGATGAATTTATTCTTCAAAATCAAAACCCAAATTCTCTAAGAAATTCTCTAGAACTCCATTGGAGCCAATACTCAAGAAAGATCTTGGATTGGAGGTTTGATTGGTCATTTTTCACAAAATTGGTGTATTAACATAGTTAAGGTATGGCTTATTAATCCTTTAAACTCTTTTCATCAAGGAGTAATCTACAAAGATATTTTCTAAGGTCTTCTAAAGATGAACTTGTCCAATTTCATTATGTAGCCATGAATTATTTCACAAAAAAATTTTGATCATTGATTATTGATTCAATTGATATTTATTGGTTAGTATCACCTAAGATATTCATGAACCCATACAAAACATATTCTTTTCAAATTGGCTATATTTTGGATGTGATGATCGTGTCTTAATGCATGTGAATTCTATTGTACTTTTGTATGGGCTATTGAATGATGTAAGAATTATATTGAATTTATATATAGGATATCTTGTATTGATAAATAAATATTAAATTTACTTAGATTCATTGAGTATTGTGATTAATATATTGAATTGATGATCATGGCCATGGTTAAGGGCCGATTGTTATTATATTGGATGATTTAGCTATGGATTGAAGCATAGAGAATGAATTGGTGGTAGACTTCCATAGTCACTTTATTTTATATAATATGTGTCTTTAATTATGTTGGGATTTTAATGGCCCACTTATGAAATTACATGCCATAGTTGTGAATTATGTGGCCTCGTCGGTGTAACTTTATGCATTATGAAGATCATGGACTTGTCCGCCCTACTTGAAGTATTATGATGATTAGTGTTGTTAATTATGTGATGTATGATCATATCTACCTACATCTTGATAATTTTGAAGTATGTGTTCTTCTATTGATGTTGTTAGGAGATCAAGTTAGATTATCACTATGTCCTTAAGTGTGTAGTCTTAGAGTTGATTCATGATTCTTCATACTTGACTATGTGAGTCCCCAATTATTGTATTAATGATTTTATATTACTTTATAGGGTTACCTAAAGATCATGAAGGTTGTTCCTATGTGCTTCTTGAGTATGTTATTCTATATGTGCTAAAGTGAAGTATATATGTGTCTTGTTGTAGTAGACTTGTGTCTCTTTATTAATACCTATGGAATGTATATAGAAGATATCTTGACTTATGATGCAAATGATTCTTACTATTGAATGTATGAATGATATGTTTCCTTGAACATAGTGATAAGGTAAGAATTTTTAGAACGTTTGAGGAAGAAGATTATGATATCCTTGAAGTCGAACGCCGCAATGGTATCCTTCTTGTGTGAGTGATGCACTTAAGTTTTGTTGGATTGAACAGCATGAAATCATCCACAAGACAGTCATTAATCTATCCTATGTGCAATTGAAAGGCAACCCTTGGGGACCTCTTTGATAACGTGAAGGTGATTGAGTCATGAACTAGATATGGAACCCCTTCATGTGATAGTTTATGTGAAAATTCTGAATTAGCACAAAGGCAAGCTCCGAGTAAGTATGGTGTGAGATGTTTCTCTCTCTATGATGACATTAGAGAACAAAAAAACCCATCAAATTCCTTCATAAATTTCCTACATGGGATGTGTCTAAGTTCAACCATTTGCAAGTAGAACACCCTTATTTGTGTAGGTTGAAACTCCGGATTCCATGTTTACCTACCATGGTCTATGTCGGTGCTATTATCATATTATATTATATCCACTAATTTTTGATAAGTCAATGAAGTTTAGGTGGTGGTATGAGATGCTACCTAATCATTGCACCTTTAGGCTTTGAAGATATTATTTTGTGAGTCCCTAGGTCTTCTCCAAGACCGTTACTTGAATGTCCTTTATGTGATGAATGTATATTAATGAACTAATGAAGTAAACACTTATGTTAGGAAACATGTGAATAAATAAATACCTAATCTACACTAACTTTTAGGATTTCCGAGTTAAACTGTAAAGGAGGCATAAAGGATGATCTCTTCATGTCTTACCAATGGAAATATTGAGAATGATTTTAGTTAGGAAGGTTGGTTGATAAAGTAGACATGATCTAATCTTAGGAAGTCTTAAGGATTATGTAGGTAATCTTGAAGAGGGTGTACATGCATTCTCTTCTATAATTACTTATATAATAGTTTTGTTAACCTTTGTGAGTTAAAGGTCACATTATACATGTTATGTATTTTTGTGTATTGCAACTGTATTCGTCTAATTATAAGTAGTCTTGAGGATCATTTAGGTATACTTAGAGAGGGGGTATGGGCGTCCTCTCTTTGACTAACTGAAGTGAGTCTTAGGACAACTTTTAGTGAGAAGAATGCATGTTAAATTGGATTCACTCTAATGTAAAAATAGTTTGTTGTAAAGCTTAATGTAGTTCACTATCTATTGGCTAAGCTTACTATAACATTTCCTTAAAATGTTAATATATGTTTATATTATATCTTATGTGTTTATATGGTGTTAAATTTTGTTCTTATTCTTATACTATGATGTTTTAATTAAAAAGAGCATATTTCCATTTAATATCTGTTATCATGATTTCTATGAATTAAGCCATACTTAGCACATGTGTTAATACGGATTCCATATCTTTATCTATATCTAAAGTGATTCTTAGGTGAAGGGCGTGTTTAAATAGAATCTTGGATTATAGGATCAATCAAGAAGGTTTGATGTATGTCCTCATTGGCTCGAGGCATAGAGGTCTTTAGAGTTTCTTTTATTAAACCATTGTAATAGACATATAGTGCTATATTTCGATTGTATGGGCCGTGTCCAAACTATTCGTGAGTCTAAGATTCCATGATATGAGACTTAGTATTTCGTTTTGTTATATGAAAGAAATTTTGAATGACTAGTTCTATGAAAAGTTTAAACTCCGTACTACATTTCATATATGTATATGCAGTGAATGATACTAAAGGGATTGTACAAGAGCTCTGAGAGGTCAAGTACGCCATGCCATGACCTATTGGTTCCCTACTTCTAAGGTATACTTGTGGGTCGTGACAGTGAAGTCGTCCGTTAACACTAAGACAGTAAGTTTACAGTTTGAGACAGGTTTTGCGCACAAATTGGGTCCTCCTCAAGGACCCTTTGCTTGGTCCTTGGGGAGTTTTTGTCACACCCGGGCAGCATATCCTATATGATACCGACGTCGTAGTCTGTCAGTGGACTTAGACAACTCCTTAGCATTCGTTATAACATAAGAATAGTAAAATGCGGATAATTTAAAAAATTTACATTCTATTTGAAGTATACTTGACTTCATACTTAACAATCATACTGAGATACGATATTATAAAAACTTGTCTCACATATACAAAAACATCTAAAGAGTAAGAATTTGGACTTTTCCAATAAATAGTAAGTATTCCATATAGGCCTTAGTACAAAAGAATCCAATAAACATAAAGGGAAGTGGAACATTATAAAAATCTAGTAATGTCTTCATAATCTAGAATAATTAAAAGATAGCATCCTTGAACATGAGGACCTACCAACACTTTTAGAAAGAGTTCAGAGTTTCTTTAATCGACCTTCTTAATCTTCAATGATCAAACCTTACATTTTTAGTAATATAAAGTAATGGGTTTAGTACGCCACATGTACTAAGTATGGGTATATGCATATAACATATAAGGACATGCATCAAAAAGGATCATTTATCATTTCTTTAGAAAAGAAGTTATATTATATGAAAGTCTTCAAAGAACATATCATATAACATATACAAGTAAAGGATTCCATCAACTTAAAGCATCATCATTATCGAAGACATATTATCACAGAATTATATTAGCTTTTCATACTCAATAGATCATATACATAACATACAAAACACTTACCAGTTATCTTATCCCAAACCAAAAAATGTAATTGTCATTTGAAGCCTCATAACGCCACACAACCAAGTAGATAAGATTGGAGACCATGTGTAAAGTTTTACTTAATATAACTTGTAACATAAGTAGTCATCACTTCATTTAACAATATAACCTAATAAGATATTCATGATAATAACCAACATCATACAAGAGTAACATCATGTATTATAAACTTATATCTTTCACTTTATCATATTACATAAGAACAATCTCCAAGGACTTCCATTAGATTTAACTTGTGCAATGTCTAGGTAGAGTCCCATCTCCCTACCTACATTAAGTAGACTCTTCAAGTCACCCTAGTACATGTCCATTTACTTGACTTTCATTTTACATGAGGTAACATTCTTCTTAAACCAACATAGACCTTGTGATCTAAACGTGGAATCCTGTGTCATAAAACCCCACACCAAAAAAAGATTGTCTACCGGCCAAACTAGAACCAAACATGACATAGCTTTGTACGTGGATCCACTACCTAGTATTCTATGGTGGAAATATATTTAAAGAACTAGGATATGAATTAGAGACTCATAGTTCCACATTAAATGGCAGCCTCTATCTCATGAGAGTCATTGTGACATAGCTTCCACCTAGGGAAGGGACACCTCTCATATTTAGTCCATCAGTGCTCAACTTAAGTGCATTTATTGAATAACCTTTTAAGTTGTATTTATTATAAACTTATCATAGGTCATAGGAGATTAACACATTGTATAAGCATCATCACGATCTCATGAGGATTATATGAGAATTTCTTTTCATCGTAAACTCTTCGTGTGTGAGATGACCATAAAATAATCATCTTGTGTAAGGAATACAAGAGAATATCATAACTTTCCTTATCTTATTCTTATCATGATCTCACAATTAACATATTCATAGACCTAAATTTATATTTATAAACATCACACATAAATCAATATCATTGTAAAATCATTTATGGGCTAACATAACAAACATGGAGTAATCACGGATTTAGAAGACTTACCTCTCGCTTCCAATAACGTTTTTCAAGAACTTGTGTTCAACTTACAACAATCATAACAACAACATAGTGAAATAGTCAATAGTATAAAAAATATCAACTCTTCTAGTCAGATAAAAGAACAATTCATATGTCATACGATAAGGGAAAAGGGTCATTAAAGAGTTCATTTAAGTCTTAACTCCAATCTGAACATTTACATGTTGTCAAGTAATAGGTATAACCCATTCCAAACCATCAATAAGATAAAAACATGAATCACACAAAATTCAAACATTTCTAACCACATAATCATCAACCTGTGTAAAATCAACTATAGAAAACACTTACTTTTCATCGAAAATCATAAATCTAGAGTTAGGAAGAAAATTCTATTTGGTTGAGTAAAAAAACTAGTATTTTAAGTTCTTGAAAAATTATCTTTGAACTAACTTCGTGGGGAAAGGAATTCCTAGATTGAAAACCTCATATAATATAGATGAATAATCCACAAAAATTTGATGAAAACCTTGAAGTCTTCGTCTTCTTCAGTAAGCACTTCTTGTTCTTTAATGGGGTTTTGAAAAGAGAGCGTTCTAGAGAGATATGAGAGAAAACTTGTTTGATCTGATTTGGAACGTGTAAAAATGGTCTAAAACTGACCAATATTCATATATAGTCGTCCGTTAAGTTACCCAAAAGAATCTCCACTTAATTGGGTCTTTTTATGAACTTAAATGACCAAAGATACGACTTTAATGATTGTAGGAAGTGGCTGCGCGTCGCGAGGCCAAATTCCATCATTTTTCTGAAATTTTAGGTTAAGGTAGTGAGCTGCGTGTCAGACTCGCGTCGCGAGGCTTCCCATCACAACTTGCGGAAGTTCGTGAGAAACGCGCGTCGGGCACTTGATCCACCAATTCTGCCTGTTCGCTGGCTGCAAGGTAGCCTCCCCGCTCATGTATGGGTCCTCCTCAAGGACCCTACGGATTGTCTTTGGGGTGTCATTTTCAAACGTTTGAACTCTTTTTACTACATACTTAGATGTTTTGGACTTTATTTGACAATTCGAAACCTTCACCTAACATAGGTACGGCAACTAGTTCAAATTAACTAGTTTTCGGACCTCAAGGACTTTTGGAGTCTAAGAATAGACTCCATACTATCAGCTCAACAAATCAAGAAATAAAAACATAATTAGTCACGACTCATAGGAGTGTTGCATAACTCCTTACAATATATATCATAACATTACACATAGCACTTAATTCATGACGTACAACATATCACAACTCAATATTTCATAACACGTAGTGAGGAATTTCCTTCTCAACATTATTATGAGCTTAAATTACATCAAAGAGTTACAATGCTATCATTATTCTCAAGACAACAACAAAACTGCAAAATCTCAAGAAGCCACATGATACATATTTCCCATAAGTGTAAGAATACAGTATGAAAGAATTTTTTCTTAAAACTGTAGTTGGTACTATATTTTTCCAAAACATGAACCTATATAGCAATAGTCAATTTTGTGATTATGCATGACTTTCTCTATTATATGGAATGACTAACCTCATGGAGCAAATAGATGAGGGTAGCGAGACTTCATGTTGGCTTCAGCCTCTGATGTTGCACCCTCAACAAGATGGTTCATCCATAGAACTTTTATAGAGGAAACCTCCTTGTTTCTTAACTTCTTGACTTGTAGATCTAGGATCTAAACCGGAACCTCTTCAAAGGAAAAATACTCATCCACCACTAAACCTTGAATAAGCAGGATAAACACAGAGTCGCCTATGCATTTCTTGATCATAGAAACATAAAACACCAGATTAACCAAAGCTCGTTGACTAGGTAGTTTCAATTCATGGGAAACAAGTCCAAAAAGTTGTAAAACCTTATAAGGACCAACATAGCTGGGACTTAACATCCCTTTTCTACCGAATCTCATCACCCCTTACATAGGTGAAATCTTTAGGTAGACATGATCTCCTATTTACAACTCAACATCTCTTTTTCTATTGTTAGCATATGAATTTTGCCTCCTAGAGGCTTTCTTCAATCTATCTCTGATGATTCAAACCTTCTCTATACTCTTATAGATAATCTCTGGACCAAGGATTGAGGACTCACTAACCTCAAACCATCCAACTGGAGATTTTCACATTCTACCATAAAAAACATCAAAATGTGCCATGGAGATTCTCAAATGATAGCTATTGTTGTAAGAGAATTCTATCAAAGGTAAGTTATCATCCCAACTTCATTTGAAATAAATATCACAAGATATTAACATGTTTTCAAGGGTCTGAAAAGTACATTCCTCTTGACATATTTGTGAGGATAAAAAGCAGTTCGATGTTTTACTTGAGTACCTCAACCCTTTTTAGAAGCCCTCAAAAACGAGAAGTGAATTGAGCCCCTCTATCAGAAATCATGGACATAGAAAAACCATGAAGACTCACAATCTTAATATTAAAGATTATTGCATAATCTTTGGAAGTATACGTAGACTTAACAGGAATAAAATGGACAGATTTGGTAAACCTATCCGCAGTAACCCATATTGAATCATTTTGCTTCCGGTTCGCGAAACCCAACAACACTGTACATATTGATGGCTTCCCACATCCATATAGGAACATCCATGATTTTGGTTAAACAACCCGATTTAAGATGCTCAGCTTCAACCAGTTGGGAATTCGGACACTTAGCAACGTATTCTACTCCAATGGAGGATGTTCTACTTGCCAATGGTTGAACATAGACATATCCCGTGTAGGCACATGGTTATGGAATATAAATGTCGTGCTTTCTACTCTAGTCTCATTCTTTACCTAGAACTACGTACCTTACCATACTCACTTGGTGATAGCATTTGTTTTCATACATTAAATCACACTAAGCTTTATACAAATGGGTCCCATATCATGTTCATGACCCAATTATATTTACCCTACCAAAGCAAGGTCCAGTATTGCTATCTCACTATGGAGACAAGATGCTCATCATGACGTTCCTAAGGTATTATATGATGCCGTTATCGCACATATACTTTAATTCCATCATTCATTACATGAAGGATACCATTACGACTTTTGACTTCAAGTTTCATAACCTCACCACTGGGTTAAAGGTTTAAAACAAAGGACCTACTTGTCATCATTCAAGGTCTTAGAGAACATTCATACATTAAATACTAAGACTCTTTATCTTCCTAAGTCAATACATCACATATTCATGTTCATACATACATCAAGTAAGGGACAAAAGTCTACCTAAACAAAACACAACATACTTCACTTTAGCACATATAATATAACATTCTTTTGACACTTAGGAATGACCCTTATAAACCTTATGTCAACCTATTAATTACTTTAAAATCATCAATATAACCAATATATACTCATATATCCAAGTTAGGAACAACCATGTATCAGTTCTAATACAACACATATAATCACATACTCATAGTATAACATAATTACCTAATAATTTTAAAAAGAGAACACATACTTCCACATTACTTGACATATAGGTAGATATGATCACACTTCACATAATAAACTATACAAATCCACATAATACTTCAAGTACTGCCGACAAGGACATGATCATCATAATACTTAAAATAACACCAGCAAGGACACATCAATAAACATAACATCGCCACCATAAGTGGTCCATAACAATAACATATAAGCCAAGACCTAAATTACAATATCTATACATAATAATTGAATAATTAGATAAGCATACCACCCAATTAATCTCACCACTTCAATCCAATGTTAAACCATACAATTCAATACTATAATGCCCTTACCGATGGTCATGAACATCAATTCAAAAATTAATCATAATACTCAATGAATCTAAGTCAATTAAATATAGATTTTCCAATCTTAGACCAATTATCTATCAATTGAATACAATTCTTTCACCATTATAAATCCCATAGGAAACTACACTAGAATCTATAAGCATTAACTTCATATGGATTCAATAGGCTCAACATCCAATAGATTTAAGAGCATTCATTACTAAATTAATTTAATTGAAACAACCTATACATCGTACATACATAATCTATATTAGAATTAAAATTCCATAATAATATACACATCAATTCATAAATCTCAAAGCATAATCAATTACCCCATATTTTAGTGAAAATAAGAGAATTGAAAAAATCAAGGGTTCATGGAGAATTTCATTTTAAAAACATGAATAAAACATAAAGATCGTCATATCTAAATGTTTTCTTTCATGTAAGAACCTAAGACTTAAAGTAGAAATTGGACTTCTTCATCATTTTTAAATCCTTTGGAAATCATCTTTTAAATTGGATCTAAGGTGATATAAAGCCTTAGATGAAGAGCTCACATACCTTATTTTATAAACCCAATGCTAATTGAAGAACATATTCCACCATTTTCACTTTGAACTGTAAAGGAGGTTTTTGGAGAATCTTTTGGAGGGAATCTGTTTTGATCTTAGTGTTAGGGTTTCATTGATAATTTAATGACTTATATACTCTTAATATACCCATAAAACCCTAAAAAAAACCGTCCATAGAATTATAAGGGCGTGGGGTGAGTTTACAAGTTTACCCTCAACTTAACAGTAAGATGGCAGGAAAACAGGCTGCACCATCAATGGCCATACCAACGGACTGTGCTCTCACCCACGCCCCATTGTTTGGGTCTCGTGGGTTGCAACTGAAACTCCCCAACCTTCGAGAAAAGTGACTCTATCGACGAGACCCATCAACGGGTCGTTGCCTTGTTGACTAGCCGTCGTTTGGGTCATCGATTACCACTGCCTGGCAGTGTTGATCTCTAATGTTGGGGTCCTCCTCTAGGTCCATTTGTTGGTGCAATATGGAGTCATACTCGGACGTTTCAACCCCAAACATGGACATATAATAGTTTAGGACCTACCACATGAGCTTCATCCCAAACGAACACCTAAAACTCGACGAAACATGCTTAGACACACAAGGTCATTTCAATGGACATTCTTGGACGTTTGACCTCCAAATTTCATCAAACATGACACACTGCCTATATTTACAATATAAACTAATTTAAGGACTATATAAGCTAATGTAGAAAACTAAACACATAGAACCACACATAACCACATATGAGGCACTTAGTTGACTTAGTCGTCAAACATCTTTGTCGTCCCTTTACGTTTGACTTCCAATGCCCTTAATACTTTAGAAACTGCCACAATACCATATAATAGACCATTTTAGGACCTTATACCATCATGAAAACCACGTTAGTCTCTAACACACCCAAGTCATTTATTGAATCTTACAGTATGAATAAGTTATCATGTGTTGTAAATGAAGTTAGACTACTTAAGTCATAACGTTAAGAAAGTATGTTAAAGCTAAATTTAATGAAATGAAGTTATGAATGACTAATGTACGGTACTTAATCCAAGGGAACCCTCATGGAGCACTAAATGGGAGTAGTACTATGGGATGTTACTCTCACATTTCACTATGTGTAACTTACAAGTCCCCATGAAAGAAGGGTACTTACATGATGTTCATAATGTATGAATGTCATTCAAATGTTGAGCCAAGAGTGTGGACTTGTTTCCAATAGAGGTAAGCCTATGGGTGGTAGTCTTAAGAATCGGTCAGGTATGTCTTAAAGGAGGTGAATGGGAGGTCTCTTTTTGTCTTACCTTAGGGAGTCTTAGTATAAAATGGATGTGTGGAAATTAACTCCAATGAACGAGACTCTACTAGAGATGGATTGTGAGACTTTGGAGCCTAAACTATTTCCTATAACCTTATGCTTTGGCTTCAAGTTTGTTACTATCTGCAAGTACACCCTACAAGATTGGAGCATTTTTGAGTCGTCAGAAAGCATACTTGAACTTTTGGGGGTCCTGTTCTAGCATCATACCTATCATTCATTACATAATAAATGAAAATTAGTGCGGAATTAATTCTTTTCACGATATTAATAATAGTAAGGAAATATCTTTAATAAATACTAAACATTAGTCTCTTCATCACAAGCTAAATTAAAGACACAACTTAAATATCTTAGGAACTTGGACCATTACATTGAAATAAAGTACATAATAAGTCTTATACAAGAACTAGAGAGATAAAGCTATGCCCTAGAATATATGAGGAAATACTTGTCTTGAGAGAGTAGATTCCTATGATTGCCCTATGATTTGTAACTTGTCTACAACCTATACTTATAAATTAAAGAAGACATAACCTTAAGATGATTTCTTAAAATTATACATCAAGTAACATACCTTGAATCTCATTACATGATACCTCATTCTTACATTTTACATATAAAGACACACCAAGACTCCACGTTCAAGTGCCTACTAGTGCAATGGTGATATAGAGTCCCATACCACTACCCACCCTAAGTAGTACACTATTTAAGAGACTTAGTTGATTGGATTCTTTTGTGGCGGATGGCTTTAACCGACATAGACTATGAAAGGTAGACATGAAATCCCAGTATTAACCCCTACCGGATGAGGGATTCCCACATTCCTAAGGTAAGGTCATTCTTGAGGCTTTACATGGGGGTTCCAATACCTACTCCTATGTGGGAACATAGTTAAGTGATAAGGAGATTGCTTCTAAGTTACTCTTTCATCTTATATAGAGGAGCACTCAACTCAAGAGGTACATTGGGTACAACATCTCTACTCACAATGTATACCCAATCCTTCCTCAAATCCTCTCGGTTCTAAGCAAAACTCCC
This sequence comes from Solanum peruvianum, assembly GCA_027705065.1. Taxonomy (NCBI): domain Eukaryota; kingdom Viridiplantae; phylum Streptophyta; class Magnoliopsida; order Solanales; family Solanaceae; genus Solanum; species Solanum peruvianum. The sequence goes on along the minus strand of JAKWJD010001763.1, from coordinate 33,824,411 downwards.
ATAAAGAGTCTTAAACATTCAACACTATAGGTTAAGGAATACTTATTAGACACCATATGTCAACTCAAAATGGGTATCCATCCTTGAACCTATCTTTGAAATCTCTTGGGAGATAGTGAGTTTGCTACTAAGAACTTCATCTCAAATCATTAAGAGTGTTCAGCCAAAAATTTTCCTTTTAATTTACATTTTTTATTTTTATTCATTTCATTCAATGTGTGTGAGTGTGACTGTGTAAATGTGAGCACACAATTTAACAGAATCACTATATTCATAAAATTAACTTCTAAAAATGCTTGCATCTTAATTCATCACATTTTACAAACTAGAATGCTTCACATATATACATACTTCATTTGGTACATACTACACAAACTATGGAATTCAAACTTCATAAAGTATAACAACATGAATATAAACATTATTACTCCAATTCACATACAATAACTTTAAGAGCATACTGGCAATACACATTAAAATACACATTCATATACTTGAAGTAAACAACCCAGCAAAGATAGACCATACCACACTAGAACATTTCAATGGTAACTATACAAAATAGCGTAACTTACACTTTATTAGAGTTTTAACCACCTTTCATCAATATTTAATTAGATAAAAATAATATAGACTATATCGGCAGTAGCTAAGTACAAAAACTATCAAAAGAAACTCAACTCTAACATTATCTTACTAAAGCAACAAAACGACTTCATAAGCAAAAACATAATAGTAAGCATAGACATGGTTTCATTCGGTCTTTTAAATTAAAATCATCATCTAACACCAAAAACAACTCAATTTAATCACTAAAACATTTAAATGGAAACACTCATTTATAGGATACAACGAATAAAGAAGTTGAAGTTTGAAATCCTTTTTTAAATATCTTTGAAGTACCTCCTTCAATGAAAGAAATTTCAATTATGAAAACCATTACTAAAAATGGAGAAACCCACAAAATATGGTGAAGAAACTTGAAGGATTTTGGTCTTTTTTCTTGGAGATCAAACCTTATTCGACAGATTATTTTGGGAGAAAGGGATTTTGAGAGATTTTTTTTTTTGAAATCGTGGCTTTAATTAGTGTCGAAAATGGGGTTTGAAATTACCCAATACTGTCCACAAATAATCCACAAATTTCCTAGAGGAGTCCCATACTAATTGTACCCTTTTCCGAAGTCATATTTGACTTAAATATGTTGCCACCAAATAAGGGAAGTGGCTGCGCGTCACCGAGGAGGCTCTTGATTTTTTATCTCAATATTTTGATGCAGTGAACCTCGTGCAACTCGAGCGACGCACATTCATGTCCATTACAAGGTGCGCGACTAGAGATTGCCTCCAATTCTTTGCCCTGCACACTGCCTTTGGTAGCTTCCTTCTTCAACCATGGGTTCCTTTTTGGTGACCCATATAGTGGTCCTTGAGGAGTCGTACTCAAACATTTTTACCTTTGGTATTTCCCCATAGGTACTAGGGTAATCCCTACTTGTATTAGACACCAAACAACACCTAAAAATATGCACAACAAACAAGGACACTCAACCAAGGCTAGTTTCGGAACGTCTTGGTCGTCCCTTGACGTTTGACTTCCAAACTTCACCTACTGTCTTCTAATGCTAAAATACATAATATTAACTCATTGTTTACTTATGAAACACATGGGAAGCTCTAGTTTGACATATATTATTTTGAGGGTCGTAGAATGAGACTAAACACATTCAATGACTTAAAGGACAAAACTAGCAGCATATGACACATATCATCAAGGTCATAAAATGCATAGCCAATTCACCCATTTTACAATGAGTATCAACAACATATCATTAAGAATTTGAAGCGACACAAGCTAGTAGGAAGATATTCCATAATTCAGAGCACACACTTCTTTCATTCATTTTATTTCATTTATGAAGGAACTACCTCCTCCAACATTACACATGCTCATTAAATCATTTCAAATCTCACAATGTAATAACTATCAAATCTCACATTGTCACATAACATAACTACTTTTAAGCAATTATGTTAATTTAAGGGCACACAAAACATTATACCATAAAATTAACTAATAACATGAGGAGACGTGCAACTAATACTAATACGCAATACTCCATAACAAAACCAAACTACTATGGATTTTAGTTTCAAGCTTGAGTTAGAATAGAAGGAAAAGGTAAGGATATTAACTACCTTTGTAGTCAAATCATTCTCCCCCAGTTAGGGTAAAACCATCTTAAAGGTCTAATAATTGATAGTCCCACTATACCTCTCATAAGGTGGTAAATTGTATTGATCTAACTAATGAACATTAAGACTAATACTCATATTCAAGTATAACACCTTCCTCTAGGATTCAAGCTCTGACAAACTCTCTTAAACATCACTTCTTCAATTCCTTAGGCACTACATAACTCAAACTGTTAGAATATGAATTCCATCTTTCTATTTCCACCCGTTAATGTAGATTAATTTTTGAACCAACATTGTAGATATATGGATTCCACCATCTCCTAGTATAACCTCACAAATACCTTGCTAGCCAACATTCTATCTTTTCTTCAACTATAAAACATTACTCATTCAAAAGGGAAAGTCCCCACTCTTACTATTTGCCTCATTCTTCCAAAAATCCTCACATCTACACCATAGCTTCCTCCAACTATCATTGTACATTTCATACAAGATAAATCATTGTCCCCTCGAAAAAATATGAATTCATTCTAACAATGAAACTCTCATCATGCTAGAACTATGCAACAATAAAATTTCAATCATAATACCCCCACTCTAATAGATGACACATAGCCATATATGGATGGCATCACATCACAATCTTCGAACTAACCTTCACAACAACCAATCTAGTCACAAAACAACATAAGCATCAAAAATCACCTTTTATCCCTCAAACTTCTTAACATCTCCCCTTTGCAAGAAATAATATGTATAAGACCACAAGACAACGTAAATAGCGAGAGATCATATTGAGTTAAGCTCTATGACATGACACAAGAGTAATGAAGAAGGTGAAACTCTATCGTCCTATATCATCTCACTCATGGATGTGTTGAGACTTACACAGATAAACAAGATTGTACTAGACATGGCTTGTGAGTATTTGGACCTTAAACTATTAACCAAAACCTAATGTTCTTATACCAAGTTTGTTACGACCCACAATTACACCCTAGAGGAAGGGTTAACTCTTGAGCCGTCAAAAGGAGTACTTTACCTTTCAGAGGTCTTGTACTAGCGTCTTACCTATAACTCATTACATAAGACATGAAAAGTATTACAAAATTAAAACTTTGAAAAATATTAGTTATAATGAAGAAATATATTTTAAATACGAAAGAAAAGTCTCGTTGTCAAAATCTAACTTAAAGACACAACTTAAATATCATGGGGATACAACTCTTCACATTGAAAGAAATAACATAATAATTAATATACAATCAATAGAGAATTAAAGACTATGCCCTCGAATAAATGAGGAGATACTTAGTCTTGAGAGAAATTATTTCCAAGCTTGCCTTCTGATCTTCAACTTGCCTCCAACCCATACTTATAGAGTATAGAAAAGTATGGGGGTTAATATAAGCATTGTACTAATTATGACATATGCAAAATCATGAAAATAGGAAATTTTAGTTGAAATAATCTTTCATGGTAAATAAATAAAACCTTCATGAATATAGAAGTAAAACAATGAATAAAACATAATTTTGCACATATAATTGAACATCCACAATTTTAGCTCAAAGAAGCACTGTATAGTGAACTCAATAGGAGCTTACATTGAACACATTTCATATTAACTCACAGTGAAATCATTTCCTTTGAATTGTTATCCTAAGACTCACTAAGGTAAGATATGAAGGAACCTCCCATACAATCCCTTGAATACACAACTAAGTTACCCTCAAGACTACCCATTATAGGCTTACTTTGTAGGGGTAACAAGTCCACTTCATATAACTATACATTAGAGAAACATATTTGCATCTAAAGACTTCACATAAGTGCCTTTCTCCAAGTGGACTTCCAAGTTACACAAAGTGCAATGTAAAAATAACATTGCATACTACTACTTACATAATGTTCTCCTTGAGGATTCCATGGTCTTAGGCACACTAGGTTCATAATCACAATTTAAATAACATTGTCTTCTAAACATGCTTGCATCTTCATTAATCACATTTCACGCACTAGCATGCTTCACATATATACATACTCCATTTAAACACATACTAAACACACTATGCAATTTAAACTTCATAAAGCATATAAACATGAACATCAACATTATAACTTCAATTCACATACTATGCCTTGAAGGCCATACTCATAATACACATTCATATAATTCAAGTAAATACCGCCACCAAAGGTGGACGATACCACGAAAGAAAATGTCAGTGGAAACTATACAAAATAGAGTACTTTACATATCATCCAAGATTTCACAACCTTTAATAAATAATTCAAGTAAGCAACATAATATAATATATGTATGCAGCATCTAACCAAAAATACAACAAAAGAAACTCAACTATAACATTATCTAACTAAGACCAACACACCCACTTCATAATCCAAAAAATGATAGTAAGCATCAACATGGTTTCATTAAGAGGACATTAAAACCATCATCTAACACCAAAAACAAGTCATTTTAATCATTAAAACATTTTAATTCAAAGTCTTATACTTAGTCAAGGAATGAAGAAGTTCGAGATTAAAACCCTTTTTGAAATATCTTTGAAGTGGCTCGTTGAATATAAGAAGGTTCAAGCATGACTACCATACCTCAATATGGAGAAACCCACGAAATTAGTGAAGAAACTTGAAGAATTTTGTCTTTTTCCTTGGAGCTCAAACTTCTTCTATTGACAATTTTGAAGAGATTTTTGTTTTGAACTTGAGGTTTATATTTTGTGGGGAAATGGGGTTTAAAGGGACCTAAAACCGTGCACAAATAATCCACAAAATTCCTAAAGGAACCCATACGAATTGGACTCTTTTCCAAAGTCTAGTTTTACTTGAAAAAGTCGCGGCCAAATCAAGAGAGTGGCTACGCGTCACGGAGGGAACTCCTGATTTTGGTTCTCAACATTACGAGGCAGTGAACGTCATGCAAATCGTTCGATGGACATGTATCTTCAGTACCAGGTGCACGACGTGAGATGACCTCAAATTCTGGGCCACACACTCTGCCTTTGGCATCTTTCTTGCGCAACAATTGTGTCCTCCTTGGTGACCCTTAGGGTGGTCCGTGAGGAGTGGTACTCAAACATTTTTACCCTTGGTATGTCCCTCTAGTTACTAGGGTAATCCCCACATTTTCGACATCGAAGAACACCTAAAAATATGCACAACAAACAAGAAATAACCACCCAAGGATAATTTTCGAATGTCTTAGTTGTACCTGGATGTTTGACTTCCAATCCTCACCAACTGAATTCTAATGATAAAATACGTAATTTTAACTCATTATTAACTAATGAAACACATGCGAAAATCTACATTAACATATTTAGTTTTGAGGGTCGTTATTGTCTCCCTCGCATAGAAAAATATGTCTTCTCGAATGACACTAAACACTTTCAAGGACTTAAAGGACACAACTACAAACATACGACATATATCATCAAGGTCATAATGTTCATAGCAAATGCAGCCAATTTGCAAGGTACATAAACATCAAATCATTTAGAATTTTAAGTGACACAAGCCATTTGGAAAAAATAAATAATTAAGAAAGAATAAATTGGTCAAAAAGACCAGTCTCTGACACCAATGACGGTTTTGCAGTACGGGGGCTTCAAATTACCTACAGACTATAGGTAGAGGTGTTGTAAGTTAGGTTCTCGTAACACTTTTAAGCTAATGGTTAATTCTTTATTAGTTAGTTGTTTGTATATTTAATTAAGGATTATAAGGTGTCTAATTAAGTTAGTTAAGGGAATATACGACGATATAACCCTCATTAAAGTAACCCAACACTCTAAATTTCCCAAATTCCAAATCATCTTCCTTCTCTATACTTTCTTTCTCCGCACAGAACATCATTAAAGACCAAACTCAAAGGGAATTATGGAATCAAGATTTGAAATTCTTATCCATCAATATTCAAGGATTATTAAGGTATGAAAACTGTTCAATCTTGGGATTCCTTTACCCAAGAGGTTCCTTCTAATTGATTTTTAAAAGTTGATAAAAACATTGGTTTACTTTTCAATCAAAAATTTATATTTAAAATTGTATTTTTATTGTTTTTTAATTATTATTGATTAATTAGTATTGATTATTGGTGTATTAGGGTATATCTTAAAGTTAGGCCTAGTTTTATGGAAGACATCATGAGTTGACCCTATTTCCCTAGCCCTAAGTTATGAATTGATGTTGAATGTGTTTGTGATAATGCAATTCATTTAGTTCTAGTTTTGATTACTATTATATGATGTTATTAAGTTTATTAAATGATGAATATTGTTCGATGATAATAGGACCATGGAATAAGTCTTGTGAAGCTGATTGGTAAGACTTATGATCTTGAATCCTAACTTTAATTGTTATTGTTTTTACTTGATCTTGATGTTCAATCTAAGTATTAATTGTGATTAGACTAGATAGGTGATTATATGATTAATATGATTTAAATTTCTCAAATATATGAATTGTGATATTATGATTAAGGTATGATGGTATACGGTTGATTGTGAGTCATTGTTGTTCCTTACTATGACATGATGATGATAATGTGTTAATCTCACATATGAGGGTATTACTGAAAGGTATTTCTCATGCAATACCCAATGATATAATGATATGATATATACAAGGGGTTAGTCTCCTATGGCCTATACTAAGTTATAATGATTAATAAAGGCTTAAAGACATGTCATATGCGAACTTTCGCTTAGCACCGAGTGTAATAGTTATGAAAGGTGTCCCTTCCCAATATGGGAAGGTATGTTCACAATGGTTCTCATGATAAAGAGATTACAATGGATATGTGCATAAAGAGGGTCACTAGTATGTCTTGTAGTTCTTGAACCATATTTCCCCTATAGGAATAATAGCTAGTTGATCGACCTAGAATTCTATGTTCTTGTTATGGTACTACCTTGGCAAGTAGACCACCTTATTTCTGTATAGGGTTTTATAAAACCGGATTCCATATTTACCTCATGTGGACTTTGTAAATTATAGTAATTGTTCCCTGAAGTAAATGAAGTAATAAAGTTAACACTAATTAGGGTGACTTGAGGGGTTTGACTTAAACTAGGTAGGGTATGGGAGTCTACCTATACAATGATTTAGTTGGTATTGAGGGAAGTCCTAGGATGTTGTTCTTATGTTCTTATAATCAAAATGATGTGAATATGTTCACTTTAAATTTTTATGATCCTATATGATGTTAGTTTTACATATGAACATTTTGTAGGTCTATAATGCTAAATATGATGACGACTACTCTTGATGCGATGTTATATGAAGTTAGGCAATGCTTATGGTCCTTTGTTTGGTTTACTTGGTTGAGTGTAGTATAGGGACTTCACTTGGTTATTGCACTTGTAAGCTTGGTAATGGGTTGTAAGTAAGGGTTTTGTATATGTTGCAATGTTATGAACTATTGTACATACTTTGTGGTTATGACATTATGTTGGAGTTTCTTTGGTTATATACTCCTTATATGTTACTACACATGTTGACTTGACTTTATTAAAAATGATGGTGTTGTGTGGTATACGTCCTTGTCTTAAGGAATATGTGATAATTTACTTATATGTGTTCCTTGTTGTGCATAAGGTTTTCCATGGTAACTTAGCATGTTCTTGAACAAATGTCCTTTTTAGCATGATTTCTAAGATTATGTGTGCATATTTTTCCATACTTAGTATAAGTTGTGTACTAAAACATATTTCTATCTTTTATTCAATAATGTAGATCATTGAGTTGATAGAAGTCTGATTGAAGAAGACTTGGACACTTTTCTTCAAGTTTGATCGGGGATGTTACCGTTTTCAGCATCTTCATTTCAATTTTTATTGTCATAATGACATTATTCATTCATTTATCATTATAATATTTAAAAAATCTTATAATGGCATATTTCATTTGTATTGGTTATGTACTAAATGTGCACTGGTTTTACATTGTTCGATATTAGAAAAAGTAGTAAACTACTTCTTATGTATTGATTTTTTTCTCTAAATTTGAAGCCTATGTAAACATCCTATATTTGGAGTATATGTAAACTCTATATGCAATAGCTGAGAAGTCTATGTAAGCCTCATTGTATAGGTATATATGAAAGGTTTAAATTTTTTTACATTTTTAACCGATGATATGTTATGATGAATGCTAAGAGGCTAGTCTTAGTGCTCTCTGAGGATAACAATGCCGGTTACGACTAGGGGTACTCCCCGGTCAAGACAATTTTTGAGTAACTTTTACCCCAATTCACCTATAAAAACAAAAACATCAAGTGTAAATTCAAAAGCCCTCCATTCTCTCTCTCTCTAAAATCTGCATTGATGAGATTTGAATCTCCAAGGAAGAAGATCAATTTCTATATGTTTTTAACCCAAATTTCGTGGATAGGACTTCATTAAGGTATTGTAATTTCATCAGTGATTCTTCTATCATTAATGGAGCCAACTCAAAGGATTTTCATAAGATCTTAAAAATCCTAAAATTTCTATTTCGAATTCTAAGCATGGGTTATTGCATTAAAAGGTTTCAATGGATGAATTATGATTTTTTTTAAAATGAATTGATGTTTTTATAATAAGAAAACTCCATGGACCTATGAGCCTCCTAATTTTCTCAATTTTTCTTTTGATGTGAGTTTAATGAATGTGATTGGATATTTTTAAAATTGGGTTTATACTAAGTTTTATTCCTAATTATGAAGAATTGTTGGAGAATTGATAAAGGGTGATCCTTGCTTTAATGAAGGGTAAGTTGACTTGAATTGTTCTTTTTCTCGTTGAATTGATATTGTATTGTATGACGCACTTATGGTGGTGGTGTTTAGTTAATGTATATTAATACATACACATACACACACACACACAGCCAAACACACACACACACACACACACACACACATATATATATATGTGTGTGTGTGTGTGTGTGTGTGTGTGTGTGTGTGTGTGTGTGTGGATGTGTGTGTGTTTAAATTGTTATTATTGCCTTAAATACATCGAATGTGAAGTAAAAAGATCTTTTTATGTATATGTATAGAGATGTGATATGAAGCTATGAATCTGTGTCTTGAAGATAGTATGACTTATTGAAGTATAATTGTGTGTGGATTCTGATGAATGTTGCATGATCATGTTTAGAAGACAATGGCATGAATGATGGTGGTTATGTGAAAGGTTTTCTCACATATACACATTATGAATAAAGTTAATTAAAATTTAATGAATGAGAGTCTATTGAAAGGTTTTCTCAATAGAAATCTAATTTGGAGGATTTCGGGGTGGACACTCTTCGTGAGTAGAGATGTAGTGTCTAGTAGCAACCTTAATATTTATAAGAGCTTTGTAATGAATGAATGATTATCTAGGATGAGTACTCTTTGTGAGTTTAGTACATTGTAGAATTCCCCTATCCTATAACTAATTAATGTAATACGAGTATAAAACTCCGTGGTATTAATGCTTAGCATCGAGAAGATTGGAGAAGGGGATGGATACTCATCTTGAGAAGAGATGTAGTAATGAAAAGTAAACTCTTGAGATGGGTACTCTTCGTTAGATGATATGTAGTAATTAGATGTAATCTCTTTATTCCTTAACTATGCGCCAACATGTATTGTTGAAGAAATGGAGAAAAGGTAATAAAGGTTTGGATGAAGGGTAAGTTATTCTAATCTTGCTTAGTTCTTATTGTGAAATAATGTTGAGTGGTATGGTCCACCTTTGTTTGCAGTGTTTACTTGAAGTATATGAATATATGTGTATATTGTGATCCAAGGCCTTGAAATATTAAGTGAAGTTAAAGTATGTTGAGTATACATGTGATGTCTACAAAATTCATGTTGTGCATCTTAAAGATGTTAGGTTTACACGAAATATGTGTATGTGAATTATTATAGTGTGTGATTATGATAAATGCAAGGTGAAGATGATTAGAAATCAATGTTATACCTGATAGGTGCTATGTGAAAGGTGTTCTCACATGTACTCTCACACACACCTAGAATGAATGAATGAAGTTTATGGAAGAGTATGTATGAGAGTCTATTGAATGAATAGGGGATTTTTGGGGTAGACACTTCTCGTGCGTGGAGATGAAGTGTCTAGACCATTTCAAATATTCACATAGCATTAAAAGGGGGATTTTTGGCTGAACAATCTTCATGATTTGAGATGAAGTTTTTAGTAGAAACCTCACTATTACCAAGAGGTTTTTAAGATAGGTTGGAGGTTGGGTACCCTTCATGAGTTAAGATGTGGTGTCAACAAGTAACCTCTAGGGAAAAGTACACTTTGTTAGTTGAGATGTCGTACTAAATATATATCCCCTAACCTATAGTAGATGAATGTTTATGACTACATGGGGGATTTATGCCTAGCACTATGAGGATTTGAAGAAGGGGTGGGTACAATTCGTGAGTCGAGATGATGTATCCAATGTACCTCTTGAGATAAGTTATCCTCGCTAGAAGATTAATCAGTCACTTAAAATAAATGTACTTATCCCTTAACTATGCCCCGCATAGGATTTTCTATTGGAAACCCTATGTAAAGGCTCAAGAATATCCTACCTTTGTGAAACGCCCTAAAATGAACTAAATCAACTAGAGATTCATGATTATTTATTCAGTTAATGTTAAGCTTAAATGAGTTATTTTAGTGTTCTTAGGATGTGTTTGATGTTTGGTTAAGTTTTAAGGTCAATCGACCAAGAACGTCCATGACGTTAGGATGGTGTGTCTTACAAAGTACTTGTGTATCTTTATGTGTTTGAGTAAGTTTTACGTGTTCTTTATCTTAAAACTTGTGTGGGATGTTTCTAAGACCAAGATAAATTATTTTAGGGGTTAAATTCCAGATACGACCCCACCTAGGACCCACATTTGGGCTGTGGATAAGGGCCCAAGAGTTAGCACAAACCTACCGAATCACTGCTCCATCAACGGAGGGCAGTCTACTGTCTATAGACTCAAATACACCCTGTCATTTAGGGGGTTGGGACGTAGTCCTATACTTAGTGGGAGACTAGCCCTACATGAAGCAGTATCTGAAGACATCGATGCCCCAGCAGAACAGGTCGTCGATCAAAGGCCGCCTGTAGCTTGGGGACGTCGATTTGCACATGCTAACGCTGCTGAACGTTTCTTGGAAGCTTTGGGTGTTTTGTGTAAATTCACCCCAAGAATTTTATGACCCTAGGATTATAATTTTAGGAATTTTATGTTATAGTAAATTAGGTTTAAGTCCTAGACCTAGACAAGACCCCTCACGTCAAAATTCAAACTCTCTCTGTAAAGACAAACTCTTCAAATGTCAACATTGGAGCTAAAACTCAAGAAAGACTAGGAGGCTGGTTTGGACGTGTTTCTTCACCAAAATTAGTTGTTTGTCTTGCATTATGTATGGTATCAATCCTTGAGCCCTCTTCCATCAAGGAGATAATTTCAAAAAAATTCAGAACGGGTTTTCAAACTCTACTTTCTTATATCTTCTATTCAAAGTGTGGGTCTTCTTGTAAAAGTGTTTTAATAATTCAAACGTGTTTATTGTAGAATTTGATTCTAATGTCAAAAACCTAATGAACTTATCTGTATGCATATTTCAAACTTTTAGCTTAAGAAATGTGTTAAATGAGCATGTTTGTGTAGGGAATTAGCTTTGGCTTTCTTATATTGTTATTTCATGAGTTGAGATGAAATGTGTATTAGCAACCTCACTAAATCCTAAGATCTTTTAAAGACAGGTCGGAGGTTGAACACCCTTCATGAGTTAAGATGTGGTGTTCACTAGTTATCCTTAACCTATAGTTTAATTGTTGAGAATTCGTAGGGATATATGCCTAGCACCGACATGATATGAAAAACGGGTGGTTACACTTTTTGAGTTGAGATTTTGTATTTAAATTTACCTCTTGAGATTAGTGCTCCTTGTAAGTAGAGAATGAGTTACTTAGTAGCAATCTGCTTATTCCTTAACTATGTGCCCTCATATGTTTATCTATTGGGAAAGCCATGTAAAAGAAAAAAAGTATGACCTTACTCTAGGCAAATGAGGATCCCTTATCCGATAGGGGTTAATATCGGGATTCAATGTGTAACACCTCTTACCCAAAACAGACCAAATTTTTTTTAAAAAAATACAGGTGCTACCAACAGTGGCATCGAAGGACCGTAGCCTAAACAACTGTCTATTCTGCACAACCATCGATGGGATCAGAAACTCCCAAAAATTTCAGCCTAGAAAAATTAGTTATGTCTTGGACGACGGACAAACTTACGGTCTGTAGGTCAGACAACGGTCCTTAGTCCATGACCGTCGATCAATACTCCCTTCATACACTCTCTATCAAAAGCTAGGGATAACCAGCACGGTTCGTAGGTGGAAAATTTGCAGACACATAAGGGGAAATGCAATTCGGTTCAACTTCAAATGATGATAACTCTTATCAACAAATGAATTAGGATTCCCATGACTTATCCACATATCAATAATTGAATTATCTTTCCATAGACACCGACTTTTCTAAAATCAGAACTCTAAGTAATAAGGTATGCCTATTTTAGTAAAAGCTTGTCAAACAGGCTCTAACGGCAAACCCAACAACGGAGCATCGAGAAGATGACGGACCGTCAGTCCTGGCAGTCATTTGGCAAGACAGCAACCTTCCAAGGGGTCTATTTGACCTTTCCCGCTCCATTTAAACCCTATGTTACGTTATTCTTACCCTAAATCATAATACTTTTGTCAGTTTAAGCCTAGAAACATAATTAAAACATATCTAAGTAAAATCATTAAATCAAAAGTTAAAAAACTAGAAGCAAGAAAAAAGAAAATGATCAAGAACCCTAGTTCAAGAACGAAACAAGTGTCCATCTGTTCCAGCCACAAAAATTATGTTTTTTACGTGGATTTCATCGCCAGGTTTGTGAAATTTCACCAGTCGGTTCCTTTCATCCATTTGGTCCCTAGTTTTAAGTCAGATTTTTTATTCTATTATCATGATTAAACCTAGGGTTTGTAGAACCTCATAAACCTATTAAATACGTGTTGATAATTAGATTATGATGTTACTACTCACATTATCGCTTGAATTTCAGAACCCTAGCTTTGTATTTCTTTAGTTCTCGAAATACACATGCTAGGTCAGATATTTCAGATACTTCGGATATACATGCCTCAGCCATAAATGCATAATTACAAGATTAATTGTTGCATTCTCAGTTTGCATATTAAGTTTCGAGCTATCAAGTATTTACAAAAATTCAGACATAATCAGTAAATTTACATAATCAATGGAAGTAGCATAATACTGATTTGGACTAGGGTTTAACGTACCAATTAGTCCCAGAACTACAAGACAGGTAGGTTGTAAGTCCCCTCTGTGGGCAATCAGTTTAGTTATCACGCCAACATGCATTTTTACCTCAGGCAGGGTATATTGGGTCCTCCCGAAGGGTCGTATACATCGTACTACAAATTTAGCGCATGTGGTTTTAGTATCGGTTATTAGTAGCTCCCACAGATCAATCAGACTCTCAGCATTTACCATTTATCAGTATACTCAGTATTAAGTTTCAGCATATTATAAATTGGTCATTCCATTTAGTTTGCTCAAAAATTCAGTATATCATGTTCAGATTATTATGCTTGGTTTTAGGCTTCTTCTGTTATGTTTTATTTCAGCTTTATTCTATCTTACATGTTTGTTACCTTTCAAGTACTGATACATACGTGCGCTACATCTTCTCGTGATGTTGCTTCAGGTTCTCAGCATCCAGATCACGCATACATCGATTTTCGATCTGCAGTTCAGAAGATTCAGTTGTAATTCTTCATTTTCCGAGGACAACACTCATCAGTTTCATTTCACTCTTTCATCATTAAGTTTTGGTTTTTGCTAGATCTTGTTGGGGCTTGTCCTAGTAATTCTAGTCTAGTTTAGAGGCTTATTTCAGACATAGTTAGATTCAACTTTGTATTGAGTTAATATTTCCTTTGTATTAAACTCATTGTTTTCAAATATCTTAGTTAAAGAATTTGGGTATTCCCCATCTTTTCATCATAGTTAATGATTTTGTTTCTGCAATAGTTTATTATCTTTAGTATGCTAATGATAATGCCATCAAGGTTAGCTTGGGATCACTAGTGGTCCAAGGTTTCGAGTTCGCGTCTCGGGGGTAGCTCGGGGCGTGACACCATGCGTAGATCTCATGGTCTATGTTGGTTAGGCTAACCTCCCAAAAAAGTAATGAAAGTAGTAAGTCTTTTAAAATAAGGTGACACTTATGTGAATTGAATGAACCAAGTCTTCTAAAATAACGTACTACATAGGGTAGGTGGTGGTATGGGACGTCCAGATGCTGTGAGATCTTGGAATCACGGAGTTAACATTAGGGTTTCCCAAAATGAGCGCTCAACATACGGAACCTCAACTACGGAGCCTTCTTTAGCAAACACAAAGTCTGCTTCATTCATTCATACATACTTAACTTTTATTAATTCATTGGCTGGTGTGAACACCACCTATATGTAGGATGTTGTTTAAGGCATTCATTGTGTTCACTGTGCAATGACCAAGAATGAACTAGTATCATTATTTGAGTCTAGTTCACCTCTTGATTTTCCTATCCAAACACCTTTGGTATTATTCATTTCATTATCTTTCATACTTTAAGTACATTGAACTTAACCGACATATATCATGTGAGAGTCATGAAATCTGGTGTCTTCCCCACATCGAAAAGAGGTCAAGTCACTATCCAAGGTGAAACAAAAACATCCCTATCTCGCTTCGGTGGAAAACGACTAGCTAATTCCCTAAGTTGGCAGCATAGTTCAAAGACTAGGAGATTTAGGGCGACCAATACCCACATTGGTGGAAAGTCTAATCTCATTAGAATTACGTGAACCTCCAACCTTTCCAAAAGAAGGTATGACCACTCATAGCTAGTCTATCGATGGTCCGTTTTAAGTTCCTATCTGCATTCAACTCATACATCATTAATGCTTGCTTCTGGCATGACGTAGTCATAGCTTATTCGATGATTTATCATTTCTTCTTTACATATTAAGTGTTCATTGTCCTTAAACTTACATATACAGTGTGATTGAGACTTGTCTTTTAATGATCAACACTCTCTTAGATGAGTACTTTTGGTGACCTTATATTGGCGTAGGTACAACTTGTCTCACTTGTACTAGCCTCTTATCGTAATGCCACCCTGTTTTTTCTTAACATCTTTTCATTTCATCATTACTCACCTTTCATTATTTTATCATCGTATAACAAACATATGCTCTCGTAGAATATACATTGAGGGACATTGAGTCTAGGCGTAGATACAACTTGTCTCACTTGTACTATCCTATCCTTATGTAACCACTATTTCTTTGCTTATTCGTCGTTTAGCATAAATATACTCTCTTAGAAATATCATTTGGTGACATTGATTTTTAGGCGTAGATGCAGTTTATCTCCTTTTCACTAGCCTATAGTCATGTAGTCACTCTTTCTTTGCTTATTAACTATGAATTCATTCATAACACTTTCTTTTGTAGTATATTTGAGATTTTACTCTACATCATTCTACACTCCCATAGGTGAGTACATTTGGTAACATTTTCCCTAGGCTTTGTTGAGACTTGTCGCACCATTCATCTTAGCCTCTTATCAAGTTGTCACTGTTTTCATTAGCTTTAGCATTATAGCTCTGCATAATTACTCACCCCATTACATGACTTTTCATTCCTTCATATGCCAATGAACTTGGCCTTTTAGTGTGTTTCACACTCTTACTTAACCCCCTTGGAGTCACATCAATTCATCAATGCATCTTAGGTTCACTTACTTTTAAACGTTATAAATCCATACGAACAAGCCATGAGGCTTCATCATAATTCGTCTAAGTGACTCATACTTACCCAAGATTATGTGGTATAAGGCTTATGCATCTTGTAAGAACGCCAAGGTGTCGAGTTCGATTTTTATGGGCAGCATTCATTAAATATTTATTCACCTACACTTCTTTTTCCTTTCTTTTTCCTTCCTCTCTTTTTTGATGGAGACCAAGAGGACGTGGGATTGACCCCCCACAACCTCATTTGTTTTATTTTTTCCTAACTTCCTCCAAACTATCCGAGAGGTTGTGGGTTCGATTCCCACACCCCTCATTTTAATTTTATTTCATTTTTCTCCTATCTCCCTCACCTATCCAAAAGGTTGTGGGTTCGATCCCCACACACATCATTTTTTTTTATTCTTTTCCTTTTTCATTCCTTCACTTGAGCTTTACTCCATTTTGAATTCCCCTTTACGTAATTTTTATTATTGAATTTTTAATAGCTTGTATATGGTGAGGTTTTGTCTTCAATCACTAATGACCTCATACCTTACAAAAAAATTTAACAATTATAGCATCTCACTTGTTGCTTTGCCGAGACCAATTTTCCATATTTTCTAGAAATTTGGTAACGTTTTTGGTCTATTTTTTCATTATTTACGCTAGATTCTTAGTTAATTCGCTGGATATTTTGTACATTATTATGTGGATCTTTTCCAGGTAATATTATACAAAAAACACAACACTTTAACATGTCATTTTCATGGTCTAAACACATGCCCAAGAACACGGCTACACACACAGTGCACACAGTGTCATCATCACATAAATCCGAACATACATACATGAACATAATCATCATGAAAACACATTATATCCCTAATTTGTACCAGCAAGCATACATAACCCACAATAATCGATGGGATCTAGTGACAGGGACATGCAAAGGGGAACGGTCCTAGTATTTGGATTAGAATTCGACTAAATCATAGGGGTCTCTTGAAAAAGGTACCAAAAAGAACAAAACCCATACCTTTTTTTCTTCGTTTAACACCTTTAAATCTGATCTCAAATGCTTCCAACTTCCTTGAAAAACAAATGGTTCTCAAACAAAACTCACGCGCAAACCGTTTGAAAAATGCTTTCGCTTTTTATTTTTAGTTTAGTTTTTATTTTTAGTTTTTGTTTGCAAGTTCTTGAAGTGATGAACTTTGATTTATTTGTTACTTTTTTCTGATGATGGACATGAGAATGAGAGTGAGAGACATGATAATGAGAGTGGAGGGAGATGAGAGTATGTTTAGGAGTACGAGTTTTAGTTGAAGACTTAGTCAAACTAGGACTCTTTGTTTTTTATTTATTTTATTAATAATTTACTACTAAAAATATAATTTAATAACTGCTTCCACCAAGGATCAATCCTGGGTGAAGCCTAACTTGTGAAAATGAGTCAATTCGGGTTAACTCTACCCAGATTGTGTACTCCGTATATTAATTAATTAATTAATTTAATATTTAGGGTAATTACAATACTACTCTTATCTTGGAAAATACTATTTTACACTTAGACCCTCCAAACTTAAGATTACCCCTTTCTAGTCAGATAAAGACTCATTCGGGGGGAATCTTAATATTTGGTTGCCCTACATGGATGGACCCAACCTTTACTAGCTCAAATAACTCAGTAATTTTGTTTGCTTGGCTGATGCATAGGTTCAGAGGTCTGGTTCCACGCACATCAATCCGTGTGAACCCGGTCTAATCTGGGCTATCTAGGTACATTACGCATTACTTAGCATAGTCAATTTCGGGTAGTTACAGTTAATGCTTATGTTGGTTTTATGGTTGAATGAGTATGAATGAAGGTTTATTTTGCATGTTTTTATGATGCGATGCAAATTATGGCTATGTATGAGATTTATGTGTATAAGCATGTTTTGTTGAAGGATGTATATCATGATATAGTTAAAGCTTGTTAGAAGATATTATGGTTTGCATGAGTTTCTTTTGAAATGATTTGTTACTATATGGGACTATATGTTTGTAGCCTAATGATATGATTTGAACTTGAAATGCTTAATGACTACATATGGAAGCATGCTACCCTACGAATATGTGCTTAAAAGTATTCAATGCTTCGCTTTGTATATATGTTGTCCTTGATAAGTTACCTAGTATGGATTGGAGTCCATTGTATATAATTAATCCTAAGTGTAAAGGTAGTATGCATGATTTTGTAGGGTGATGATGTGGGTTCTAGTGATCTAGAAGTCACCTTATTGTAATGATCTAGGGAAAAAGAAATTTGATGGCTAAGTATTATTGTTTTCTTACCCTAATATTGTGTTACCTTAGTGTCTATTGTATGGTATGAAAACATTATGTGATTGAATGGTATGACCTAGCAGGATGATTGGGAATAAATTTCCTAGGAAATGACGTTTAGAATACCTTGCTTGACTTACTGTAAATTCCTTCTAAATGGTGATCACTTTTATGTTTTATGAAAAAATGAAGGGTGCTAAGTTACAATCCTCTTAAGGTTGGGTTAAATTGCTCGTAATTGGGTTTACCCTAAATGGGGGATGGTGATGGAAGTGGTAAGGTTGTATATATTGTCTACCTTGATCTTCTATTTTTACTTGATCTTGAATTCAATGAATTCTTGATGAGATTGTTCATGAATAGAGTCCTGCATAAAGTATGAGTTGCATGAACTTTATATGATTGGTATGTATTTATTGACATTACCTTATGGATATTTTTAAGATTCCAAGGTGTATGAACGGAAATTCTAATTAAATACATGTTTTCTTATGAATATTGTACATATTAACATGCTAATGATACACTTAACTTTATGAGATAATGTAGGAAACATGTTTTTAGTCACTTGTAATATGTAAGGTTTAGCCTTATAATGAAAAGTTGAGTCTCATTAAAATGAAATAAGAGGAGTCCCTTGAAACTATGTAACATGTATGGTTAGGAAAGCATGATTGTAGGCTCATTCTTGAAAAGTGAAAGCATTTTTAACTTAGTATTCATGTGAGTGCCTATGATTTGTATTAATTTTCCAAATTATGCTTACTGTGAAGGTGATTACTATTCTATAAATTTACATTGTGTGAAATGGCTTCCTAATTATTGTGATGCATTTGGTGTGACTTACCATTTGGACTTCAATAGGAAGAAAACATTAGCATGTCTTTATTTGAAAAGTTGAGAAATTCCCATCTTACAGTAAAAGGTGGACTTTGTGCATTTTCTTAAGTGTGAGCTCATGATACATGTAAGTGTGTTAAGGATATGGATATTCCTCCATGGATACTACTAAGCATGATATGGTTGAGTGTGACCTTCATGGCACTAGGTCTAACTCAAGTCTATGTGCATTGAAGCATGAGTGCCTACTTACTTTTGAGTGATCTGGAATCTGCCTTAGCATGGTTAACAGAAAAGAGTATGATGAACTCTTAATAAATGGATTGTAATGACCATGTTATGATTAGGAGAAGGATGTTCTTCCTATGAACATGATAAGATCCTTGTAATTGATGCGTTAAGGAGTTAGTGAATTAAAGTTTTGCTTGTATGTATCGTTGAGTGCAAAATGATGTGAAGTAGTGTACCTTGTAGGTTTGGTTCATTAACTTCTATGTGTTGATGTTATGAATATGATGACCTGATCTATGATGCATTTTTATTGTGATTGAAATGTTCTAAGTATTATTCGAGGACTAATGTTCCCAAGTTGGGGATATTGTAAGACCCACAAAATGATATAGAGTTATAGATCCTAACATGTTTGTATTAATTATATAAGGTCCTAAAATTTGTCATAGTATCGTTAAGAGGCAGTGTGTAAAGTTTGAGGTGATTTGAAAGTCAAACATAAAGGGTCGACCAAAACGTTCGACGACTAGTCAGCTATGAGCCTCATATGTCTATGCATGCTTAAAATTTTAATAGATAGTCTTAAAATGAGTTATAATGATGTTAAATTATATAATATGAAGTTTTGAGAAGTTAATAGGTCAAACATCAAAGAACGTCCAAGTCGTTCGAAAGCAAGCCCTTGAGATATTCATTTACATCTTGATGGGGCCATGCATGTTTGGATATGTTGCAGGTGTTTGTGTAAGGGTTTTACTTACGTTTTAAACATCAGGGTATGATTTCTAAATGTCCCCTCAAAAGTACCAAGAAGAAGAATCCAAGGCTGGCCGAGACACTGCCTAGGTATTGTCAAGCGATTGACCAAACGACGGCCAGTTGGTCAACCAATGGCCGGTAGGTGAAGTATCTTCGATTCGTACTTAACTTGGTAAGTTATCAGGAAAAAAATTTCCAAAGACAAATCGAAAAATCCAATGCACGGCCCATCGGCTGACGTACGGCCCGTAGATGGCTCCGTCGATAGTGACCTGCAATATGTGCATGCGTACTAATTAATTAAAGGGGTGAATGGGTAATTCACCACACGTCCTAAACCAACTCTATTCATGTTATTTACCTAATTTTTGGTGTATATAAGTCATAAAACACGTGAACCTCCCATTCCCAATCCCATACACACGTAAGAAATCTTTCCCTCAAAAACTCTTCTCGCTAGAAACTTCCATTGTTGTTGAAGCTCAAGAACAACATGGATCTTTGAATGGAATGATTTTATAACCACTTTTTATAGGTATTGATGTAGATACAGGTATGGCAATCTTCATATCTAGTTATCCTTCCATATATGGAGTTAAATCTGAAAGTTTCAAAAGAGAAAAATATGATCAAAAAACTTCTACTTCAATCTGCCATGGGTTCTTTCTAAAAATGTTTTGAACGATTAAAGCATGCTTAATTGAAGTTATTGAAGTGTTTAAAACGTGAATTTTAATCCAATTGCATGATGAACTCATGTCCCTTCCAAACATGTTTTAGTCTTTGCATGGGCTTTATTATCTTGATTTGCTGTCTAATGAATTATTATTCTATTATGTTGAAGTGGTTATATATACTTTTATTTACAGGAATTAACGTTGAATTGGTGTTGACCATACGGAATTGAACATGTTTAGTCTAGTTCCATGGTTCACTGTAACATTGGCTACTTACTGATTTAATATGGATTTCGATCATGTGAAGTTGGTTATATTTTACTGTTTTAGGTTAATATCATTATTGAATTATGGAAAGGAATCTCTTATGATCAAAGTACGGAAGAATTGGCATGAATTGATCTAGTCTCTTTTAGTCTACCGATTGATAATATTATGTATATATGTGATCTCGAATCGTGGATCGATGAAGCATGATTCCTTTATATAGTGATCTATATAGTTACTGCCTATTGTGTACATTATTGTTAAAGTATGATTGATGATCAAGGCCTTAGATAATCAATAGTGTTTGTTAATTCCTTTCTATTTTAGTGAATTAATAAGTCTAATACCTATGTTCGAAGCTTGATATTGAAGTACCTTAAGAGTGATTTCATTATGATAAAGTGTCTGATTAGATACTTCCTTAGATTGACATTATTGAAGAAATATGATCTATAATTCATGTAAGTAAAATTAGCTAATGGTCTATGTTCTTCTACTTTCTAGTATGCTATGGTTTTGTGCTAGTTGTAGTATGACCTTGTAGTAGATTGTAATTGAATTCATGTATGATTATGGAAATAAATCTACTTCCCTATATGTGATTTACTTTTGAAAGAACATTAAAGGTTAAAGATGACCAAAGGCTAAAGGGTTGGTAAGAACCTCTACTATTCTACTTCTCTATTCTTCTATAAGAATGTGGATGAAGCCTTGTATGACATTGTGTGGTATGATACACTTATGGTGGCGCTGTTTACATTATGTCATTATGTATGTGTTGACCATGACCTTGAAGGAAAATTGATGATTATATGAATGAGTGGTTATGATGATCACCTTATGTGTAACTTGTGCCTACTCTTCTATTATAGTTGTGAATCTAGGTTATAATTACTATTGTTATGAGCATGTCAAAGGGTTATGTAAGACCATGAGTAGATGATTCCATTAATGAAGTGTTAAAGATTTATGACATGTACCCATTTAACCCTATGTGAATGTGTGAATAGCTAATGTACGAGCCTTAAAGTATAATATGAAGATCGTGTTGTCTCCTACGCTAAACTGTGTTGTATGGTCTATACTTGAAAGTGTAATATGGTCTAAGAGGGTGTTTGCCTCAATGAGTTGTTGATACCCATTAAGTGATCATGTTGACCAATATACACACAGTCGCACTTCATGCATGCTTGAGTGTAGTAAAGGCTAATGGTGTCTAAATGAAAGGTAGTTCTCATATTCACTAGTTTCTACTACTATGCATGTTAAGATTATATGATATGATGAAGTATGAATGTGCATAGAGTCTTAGTAGGTTTAGTATGAAAGGGTTGCTCATATAGTTAAGCCTATAGACTTATGCATTGATGTAAGAACATGTGTGATGTCTATAAACACACACACATGGATGATGATCTAGTAAGTAAGAGGAATTGATAGGGGTGCCCAAGATTACTCAAAATAAAGATAGGTACTTGATTATGCTAAAAGCATATATGTGATGAGTATCTTAAACAAATGTTTTATAAAAACATAATTAAAGGCTTTTCAATAAAGGTAACTTAGCTCAGCACCAAGTGAACTTGACATTGAGAGGGATGGAATTTCCCTTGAGGAAATATTCACTATTTGTCCATTATAGAGTGTTTACTTCCCTTTGTGGAATATTCAACTAGGGATCCACATGAGGTGTTGACATCCCGTAAGGAAGGGATCACCCATGTTTTCTCATGATGTGAGGCCCCTGTAACCAAATGGTATGTAGAAGGAATATCTACTTCTTATTTCTAGAAACTATTCTTTCCACATAGGATCTAGAAAAGTGAATTCACTTAGGATGCTATGATATATCTTCATGTTCTACCTTGTCTAGGTAAGAACACCTTCCATTGGTATAAGGCTCTAAAACACCAAATTTCATGTTTAACACCCATCATCTTAGTGTCGATTAGGGCTATAGTTTCCCTAATGTAAAAGTCACGATGGAAGTAAATGAATAGAATCCTAATTAGGAAAACTTAAGGTAAGTTACTTAGTATAGGTGGAAGTAATAAGCCCATCTAGACATTCCACAATTGGCTCCTTAGGAATCCTACGAAGATGACCTAATATGTATGATTATGATGCATGATATTATAGAAGTGGTCTACTTGTTATGAAGATGTGCATGATATGAATCTATGTGATATTATTTATTCGTATGTGTACTATGTTGGTGTAAATTACTATATGATGAAAGTCTTGTAGGACATGAATGAAGTTGTCTTTACTTGTTATATTGACGTATGAATTGAATGTTAAGGTTTATGGTCTCATGAAGAGTTTATTAAATATGTGTGTGGTTAGGGGGCTTCACATGTACATTACACTAGTAGGATAAGGTTTGGGTCATGAACAATGACTTATAATGATGAATATGAAAAGAAGTAAAGATATGTGTAAATGGATATAGTTCAGTGTAATTCCATATGGCCTTGACCTAAATGTGTCTTTGATAGGTTGTGCTTATATGATAATATGTATTGTCTTGTGTAAGTTTTCTGTATGTTTCCTTGTGTCCTTAAGGTGATGCATTGCACCAAGTATAACTAAAGGGTTATTTGGGAAGTTAAGGAATAAAGGAAATAAAACTCACTGTTAAGGAGAATGAGCTCACTGTAAAGTGACCTCAAATGGGACTTAAATTCTATATGTGATGTTCGATGATGTTTGTCCTTTAATTATGTTTCTATGAACTATGTGATTGATATAAATGCTATTGGTAAAAATTTTATGATGATTTACTTAAACATGAAGTATAATTTCAAATATAATGTCCCTTTTAGATGCATGTTTTTGCATGTTTTCCATACTTAGTACATTTTTGTGCTAATCCCATTCTTCTCTCTTTTTTTACACAAAGTGTAGGTTATGGATGCTTGAATGATGTATTGAATGGTGAAGAGCTTTGTAGATTATTCCCAATCACAATCAAAGGAATCCTTAAGTTCAAGGATCTCTTGCTTATGTATTTAATGTAAAGTCTTTAAATATTGTATAGTTATGAAATGTGTATTATGGGACGTGTCCCTAATGTACTCTAATGTTGTTGAGTCTAAGTTGGCAAAGATACTTAAGGTCTATATATGTTTTATGACTTATGCTTTATCTATCTATGATATGAAGTTTCTAGCATATGATGTTCTGTGAAAAGTTTGATGTTTTCCGCAAAATTTACTATGTGAATGCAATGAATGATAACTATGGCCTTGTATAAGACCTCCAAGAGGTCAAGTACGCCATGTTACTTATAGGCGGTGCTCCCCAGATGTGACATTTAGAGATCATTTAGCATGCTTCAAGAAAATAGATGATAAGACCTATAGGAATAGAATTTCCCCCGTTTCATTCTAAAACATGTTTTTGTGGAAATTTAAACTTCACCATCCTCGGTCTACAATCAATAGAGGCAAAGAAAGCATGCAACTAATCCATACAAAAAATTATATTAAAATCAATCATATCAAGTTGTATTAGTTAAACATAAGAAACTCTATTAGGTAACATTATAGGACTATTTCTATACACCTTTTTTGCAACAACCGACTTATCATGCAAGATATTGGATAAAATGTCAATCTTTTTAGCTAAAAGAGGAGTAACAAATTCCAGGGTAGCACCGAGAAAAAGTAAATCATATACATCAATAGAGAAGACTTTCAACATACCGATCACCACATAGGGAGAAGTCTCTTTCTCACCTGTAGAGCGTATAGCATAGAAGCGGTTCTTGATAGAAAAATCATTAGAACCACATTCTTGAGGTTGACCATAACCCTTGTCCTGACCCTTCACATTAGGGAAATACTTAACCTCGTTACCTCTCTTGACACAACCAAAACAATTACACGTTCAAACCAAGAAATCACCAAGATGACCCTTTCCACACTTGACACATGTAGGCTTCTCATTTCGTGACTTTCTACTCCTTCCCTTTTATGTCCTATTTTTTGCTCCTTATCATCACGAGCCTTAGGGAACTTGGATGTCACTTAATTAGAGAACCTCTTCTTGAAACTAGGATTGTCTTGGATATCAAGCTTACCCTCGAAGAATTACCATAAAATGGTCTTGCCATCTTAGAATCTCTACTCTTTCTCTTAGACCTTGCCTCTCCACTTGTTGAGCATGCACCATGAGATGAGAATGTTCATATTAACATGTAGCCTAGACGAACGACATTCTTCTCGCAAGTCATATGATACTACCATCACAAATTGACTCATTTCATCTATAGGGTCGGAAACCAACTAAGGAGCATTCCTTAAAAATTTAGTGAATTTCAAAGAGTAGCAAGTACAATGATACATCCTTGACGAAGGTTGACGAATTCTTCCATTTTTTCTTCCCTCTTCTTACTAGGAAAGAAGTGATTAAAAAAAGCCTTTTTGAAAATCTCCCATCTCACTGGACCACCATTTAGAGGGTCTTGTCTCTCTATTGGACGTACCATGTTTGGGACACATCTTTGAGTTTATAAGTGGCTAACTCGGCCTTCTCACTTGTAGTAAACCACATAGCATAAATGATCTTGTAAATTTCATCTATGAACTCTTAGAGGTCTACCTCCACTTTGAACCCATAGAAAGAAAGGGGATTCATCCTAGGTAAATACCTCAAATGGGAGGTCATGGTACTAACTTGTTTGTTTCCTCGGGGTACTAGATCGCGATTAAATTGGGTCGTCGTAACTTGTTCTTGACTAGTGACTACTTCTGCTTAGAATGTAATGGATAGGGCCATTTGGAGAAAATCCGCCCTTTTATCGCCATCATCCATGTGAGGAGGAACAACAGGATCTTGGTCACCCATAGCAACTTCTTCAAGTGGAGGCACTTGGTTGTCTTGTGGTCCTGCATTAGCTACTCCTTCTCCAGACCTACTTGCAGTTGTTCTTCGGATATTCAGACCTATAACCACCATATAGGTTTTAGGTGAAAGCACACATAAATTAGACTCTAGAGGCACGACATAAGATTACAAGAAGATGAACGTTTCATCAGCATCACATCGTTTCTCATACATAAGTGTGGCGTGCTTCACAGTTAAAAATATGAATCTATGTAGACGTTGTTAATGAGAAATCAATCCTAAAGGTATTCAATCTCAATCCCTAATACCAAGTTTGTCCCATCAGGGGAGCACCCCCTAGACGTAACCGGTGTCGCCTCCCTCTTTGACGACTAAGACTAACCTCTTAGCATACATCATTAATTTCATAGATTAAAATTTGTGTAAAATTTAAAACATTTTTATTACTTCTACATAAAGGTTTACATAGACCACTACATACACATATTATACTCATATCGAATTTACATAGACCCTTTGTATAAGGAGATTACGTAGTCTTTACTTTTTGAAACATAAATAGTATAAGATAATCACATTAGAAGTCGATAACATTGTCTCATATTAAACAATCTAGAAAAGAGTATCACAATTTAGGCATAGCCCTTCAATAAACAATTATAGCCACATAGAGGCTTTACAATTATAGTATCAAAATGAATTAGAAATAATGAAGTGTCTTTAAGGTCTAAAAAACATCCAATATGTAGATAATGGCATCGTTGTAAGGAAGTGAGGCCCTACAGAACT
The DNA here is from genome assembly GCA_027705065.1 of Solanum peruvianum. Taxonomy (NCBI): domain Eukaryota; kingdom Viridiplantae; phylum Streptophyta; class Magnoliopsida; order Solanales; family Solanaceae; genus Solanum; species Solanum peruvianum. The sequence continues at coordinate 33,797,607 of JAKWJD010001763.1, read as the reverse complement.
TGGAAGATAACAATCCAAGTAGTCTTCAAAGCCTTCTCTAATGTCAACAGTCGGATCCTACTTTTGTAGTAAACATTAAACATGGGTTAGTACACACTTGTACTAAGTATGGGCATATGCACATAGAGCAAGTGAAATCATGATAAAAAGGACATTTGATCAAAAAAAAATGCAAAGGTAAATTGAAAGTCGATATGCATAATCGAGAACCCATATAAGCCAATTATCACATAATGCATAAGTCAAACCCATGTACGACACAAAACCAACATCAACAAGTGATAGTGAAGTAAACAAATAAAAGAGTTCATAACATCATAATATAAACAAGACCCTTACTTATAACCCACCATTTAGCCTACAAGTGCAACGTCGACAAGCAACGTCTAACTCAACATAACGTAGAATCAATAGAAACCATCATCATAGTTAGCAATATAGACCAATATCATCTTCAAGATTAAAACTAATAATATATAGGATAATCACCATGAAAACTCAACATCTTCATGGCATATACATTATAATAACACAAGAACAACCTACTAAGTTTCCCTCAAGGAAAACTATACAGGGCATACGTAGAGTCCCATACCTGTACCTAGGTTAACTCAAACCTCCCAAGTCTCCCTTGTTAGTGTATAGTCCATTACTTCATTTTACTTTTGGGAAAACTGGACTTAACCTACCTTGATGACAACAGCTACTTGCAAAATCCGGTTTTGTAAAACTTTATACCGATGAAAGGTAGTCTACCGGCAAAAGTAGGAACAAACAGGAACATAACGTCTAGGTGGATCCACTAGCTATTATTCCTATGGTGGAAACATAGTTTATGGTGCTTGGGATCTGTCATGAAAAAATCACTCTATGGCCTTTGCACTATTTCTGTTAGAAATGTCTGGCTACGACTCCATGTAGGACACACAAGGGACTTAAAGAAGGACCCCAACATGGAGCTCAACATTGCTAGGTAGTGGCACTCGACTGACCCAAACGATGGCCAGTTGTCCAGGCAACGGCCTGTATATGGTTATCTTCGATGGAGCATGTGGCCTGCAGGTTTAAGAGGTGTTGAAGCAAACCAAGATACCCCATCGACAAGGTGTGGTTTCACAAAAGAACCGTCGATGGTGCTGTGGAACTTTGCGTCTTCACTGTAATGTTAGGGGTGAAGTTGGGAATTCACCCCAAGCCTTTTAAAAATATAAGGATGGTTACTTTGGGTTTTAAGGGTATTTTAAGAATATAGAAGTCCTAAAACTCTCATTTAAACCCTAACACCTAAATCATAACACATTTCCTCCCAAAGTTTCTTAAAAATCTCCATGAGAGTTCAAGATGAAGATGGAGCTTGAAGATGGGTCTTCAATGGAGTTTGTTCTTCAATTATCGTTGGCTTATTCTAATAAGGTATGGTCTTTCTTTATCTAAGTGTTTCTCTCAACTTATAGACAATTTCAAAGATGATTTTCAAAGATTTCTAAAAGACCAAAAAGTCTAATTTCTACTCTAAGGTTCTTGCATGAAACGTTATTAAATCTTAAGATATGATTTTATTAATGTATTATTGATGTTTTCTAATGAAATTCTCCATGAACTCTTGACCTTCACAATTCTCTCAATTTGACTAAAATATAGGTTATGTGATCATGCTTCGATATTGATTAATTCATGTGTACATTGGTATGGGGTTTTGATTCATATATAGATTATGATTATATAGTTTATAGGCTTCTTAAATATTATCAATTGAGTATTTTATATTATTATAGCTATTAAAAAAAAGCTTAATGAATTGATATTGACTTTAGGATTATGAATTCAAATGTAGTTTTCGATGCGTAATCTAATGATGAGCTAATTATATTCAGTTGATATGTAGGATGTATTATATTGATAAATATATATTGAATTCACTTATATTCATTGAGTATTATAGTTTATGAATTGTATTGATGTTCATGGCCATGGGTAAGGGCCTTATGATACCGATTTGGATGATTTAGATTTGGAATCAAAGTGGTTAGGTGAAGTGGAGGTTTGCTACCCTAATTCCCTTTAATTCATGTTAATTAGACTTCAATTATGTTTTGACTGGTATGGTCCACTTATGGCAGCAGTCCTATGTGAATTGGTGTGGCCTTGTAGACGTTTACTTTATGCGATATAATAATCATGTCCTTGTCGGCACAACTTGTAGTATAATGATTATTTGTGTAGTTGATTTATGTGAAGTATGAGAATATCTATCTATATGTGAAGTAATGTGAAAGTATGTGCTCTTTGTATGTACGTTAGGAGATCATGTAGACTGGTTATGTGTTTATATGTGTAGTCTTAGGGTTTATGTGTGGTTGTTCCTACTTGATATGACTCTATAATGGTTATGTTGATGATGATATGGTACTGCATAGGATGACATAACGATGATAATGGTTACCCCTAAGTGTTTTAAGTAATGACATATAATATGTGTTAAGGTGAAGCATGTGATGTCTCGTATTGGTTTTTTTTTTGTCCTTAATTGATGCATGTGTGAAGGTTAATATGTGATGTCTCGACTTAGGATATTATATCCTCTCTGTATTGAATGTATGCATAATATGTGAGACCTTTAATGATGATAAGAAAGTTCTTTATGTGAAACCTTGAACATAGTAGTAAGGTTATGAAACTTGAAGTCGAAATTCGTAACGGTATCGTTCATGTAATGAATGATGGACTTAAGGTTGATTGGATGGAACCGAATCATATCAATACTTTGGAAAATCATTATGATATTTTTGTCGCCATTGGAAGGAAGCCCCTATAGGACCTCTTTGATAAGGTAAATGTAATTGGGTTATGAACTTTGTATGGAACCCTTTTGTATGAACCTTAATGTTAATTGATCTATGAGAACAAAGTCTAGAACTGAGTGAGTATGGTAAGGCAAGTAGCTCTAGTTGAAGGAGGAGGCTAGAGCACAAAGTAAACCCTTAATATTCCTTAACCATGTGCCTACATAGGATATGTCCAAGTTCTACCATTGGCAAGTAGAACAACCTCCATTGGAGTAGGGTACAACTCCAAATTCAATGATTTGCTACCATGTTCTATGTCGGTTATTACCTATTTTCATCATATAGGATACCTACTATCATTAGAGAAGTTCTATGAAGTTTAGGTGGTGGTATGGGACGCTATCTAGACATTTCACAATAGGCTTTGAAGGTGTTAGTTGGAGTCCCTAGGTATTGTCCAAGACCATTACATGATTGTCCTTATGCGATGAATGAGACTTGAATGAATTAATGAATGTAATTACTCAAGATAAGAAAGTAGGTTAAATGAATAAGTACTTATCTAGACTAGTTAGGGTTGTCTAGTTAAGGTGTGATTGGGGCATAGGAATAGTAACTTATTATCTTACCTAGACATGTCTTAAGAATGACTCTAGTTAGGGAACATGGTTGATTATGTCGAAATGATCCAAACTTGGGTATTCTTAAGGTTTACTTAGGTAATCTTGAAGAGGTAAATCATAAACGTTATCTTCTTGATTTTATTAAGTAAGTATTATGATAACCCTTTGAAACAAAATTGTCAAATCTTATATGTTATGTATGTTGGTGTATAGTAAGTGTGTGTGTGTCTCATTATGAGTAGTCTTGAAGATCGTTTAGGCATACATAGAGAGGGTGTATGGGCGGTCACTCTTTGTGTGACTTAAGTGAATCTTAGGAATATCTTTATGTGAGAAGACTACATGCTAGAAGGTGTGTTTAGTGAAGGCTAAGCACTTCACTATACAGTGAAGGGACTTCACTGTAATAGTGAATCGAGTTACATGAATGTGACTCATAAAATTATGATATTTGAATTAAATTATTTCTTATGTGTTTCTAAGTTGTTAAAGGTTGTTCTTATGGTTATAGTATGATGTTTTGATCAAAATTCATGAAAAGAATGTTATTTACTAAATATTCTTTTTCATGGTTTTTGCAAGGCTTCAATACTTAGTGCATCTAATGTGTTAACCACTTCTTTTCCCTTTTGACTAAAGTGTAGGAAATCGTAAGTTTTGATGTGCTATGGAAGATGGATAGGTTCCTAACGGTTTTAGATGTAGTATTGGTGAGTCCTCATCTATTCGAGGACAATATTCACACATTTTCCTTTATGTCTTAAGGCTTTATTTTTTGTTTTTTATGAGTTTAGCCCATGTGTTTAATACTCTTAAGTATTGATGGATCAAGGCGATGTTGTAATGGTTTAATGTTGTAAATGAGTGTCTTTTGCTTGTGTAATGATTATGAAAAGAGTTCTTGTTTTGTGAAGAAAATTTTAAATTCTTAACTCATTTTAGTTTATTTATTAGGAAATGAATGATACGAGTGGCTTAGATTAGACTTCTTGAAGTCTCATTTGCGTTGTGGTGACACAAGGAGACTCTAATTTCTAGGGTGTACTCGGGTTGTGACAAGCTTTGTATCAAAGCGTAAGGTTTAGGGAGTGTCTTAGTTGTGTCATGAACCACATCTAGTAGAGTTTTGTTTATGATTTGAAGCGCGCCACCTTTGGAGCTTGTGATGGTCCGTCGTGCCCTTGACAGTTTGTAGGTGGCATCGTACTGCAGCTGCTGAAGGAAGATGGGGAAGTCTGACCAAGTGTAAGGTTACGGAGTGTGTGACGGGACGTCATATCCATGACGGTCCGTCGTGCCGGTTCGTCATGAAGATCAGAGAAGTAGTCCAAGTACCCAAATTCCAATAGTTCAAGTGTTATGGAACGGAGACCCCCGACGGACCGTTATGCCTGTGACGATCCGTCATACCTGCCGTCTGGGTTAATGAACAGAGTAGGAGAAAAAATTGCATAAGTACGGGACGACGGAGTCCATGACGGCCCGTCGTGACCACGACGATCCGTCGTGAGGTCCGTCGACCCAGCCGCGTTTTGATAGATTTCCAGCAAATAGCGTCCTTATTTAATTAGGTTTTTTTTGTTATAAATAGTTTGAAAAACATCATTTTTGGGGTTAGACTCTTGGTTATTTGAGCTTCTTTTGTGGATAAGACTTGGTGATTATTATTACACTTTTAGAGAATCTTTAGTCTTCAGTTAATTTCAATAATTGATTGTTGGTGATTTTTGTTGATTAATCAAGTGAACTTCTAGATTTTATTCATTCTCATTGAAGTAAGTGCATGAATTATTATATTACAGATTTGAATATTGTGATTATGACTATGGGTAACTAAACTCCATAACTAGAGTTGTGGGAACCATAGGAGAATAATGGGTAAAACCTAACTAAAATAACAATTCTAGAATAGTGTCTTGCATGTATTGATAATTCTTTCGTTTAGAAGTCTTTTTAACGGATGGACAACGTTAGAACTCACCTTAATGCTACTTGCCAAACCAAGGAGGTAGATAATAGGAAAAGAATTATCAACATAGATTTAGTGTATACTATCTAATAGGCTAGTATTGATTGGTACGAGGTAATAACTTAGTCAAATATCGAATACGATGTTTAATATGAGGTAAAGATAAGGGTTAGTATAGCAACACACGTAGCCGGACCAAGGTGCGGAGTAAAATATTCTAGGTGCCGGACCAAGGATTTAGAAATACATAACTTATCAATTTCCATGCAAGATACTAGGAAAGAATTGTTATAGTTAGAATTATCAAGTTATGAACCTGTGGGGAACACGTAAACCCTAGTTAGTTTTATTAATTTATTAAACTCCAACAATTGAAGCTGTTACTTGTCTTCTTTAATTTAGCTAGTTATTTTCATTCATTTAGAAGTAAAAAAAACTTTAATTGTCTCTTCTTTCCAAGGAAATAATTGATTAAATAGTATTAATAATAGATGGAAGTCAAGTCTGAACTATTTTCCTCGTGGGAACGATCCCAACCCCATTAGTTGGGTTCTTTACTTGCTACGACCGCTTTACTTCTTATTTGAGAAGTAAGTTTGATTGTATCAAATTTTGGCGCCGCTGCCGGGAAAGTAGATTTTAGATCAACTCAAACTTATTACTAAAGTTTAGTCAATATTTTCTTGATTTTATTTTGTTTCATTGTTTTTGATTCTTGCAGAACTATCTTCCTTGTATGCCAAATACATGGAGAGGAAGAGAACCCTTGTTTACCTACGATCAAGAATTAGAACGTACACTACGCAACATGAATCAAAACTTAGGTATAAAGGATCATGATCAAAACCAGAACATCCCAGCTCCGGTTTATATTCATGGTCAGTTGTTACCCGATGCTCTTGGTGAAAACCAAAAGAGGGGAAAAAATCCCGCTCCACGCCCCCAAGAATACTAAAGTGGCTATGACAATATAGCAGACTCCGATAGGCCACTTGTCTTGCCCCCTCTACCAACAGGCTACACCTTTGTGGTAACTAGAGCCTGATGCAAATGCCCACTGCCAGAGGTTTGTTTTCAGGGCTACCTTCTAAGGATCGACATGCCCATATAGCAAAGGTAAGGGCACTGTGTAAAAGTTGTATAGGAAGGCCTGACTTAGACTTTGATGTAATAGGTCTAAGAGTGTTTCCTCTCTCACTGACGGGAGAGGATGCTATTTGGTTCACTAAGCTCCTTTACAACTCAATTTTCACTTGGAACCAACTAAGGGACGTTTTCTTAGCACGCTACTACCCGGTCTCCAATAAACTAAACCACAAAGATAGAGTAACAACTTTGTGGCACTACAAGGAGAGTCAGTTGGTAGTTCTTGGGATAGATTCACCTTGTTTTTTAGAAGCGTCCCCAATCACCGCATAGATGATGAGTCACTGAAGGAATACTTCTATTGGGTACATGATGATAATAATAAAGCGGTGTTGGATACTATAGCAGGTGGTTCCTATGGGGAGTGTCCTTATGTTGAGATTGCTGAAAAGTTAGGGAAAATCTCCCGGAATAATAAAGCTTGGAGTACTAGGAAGTCAGATACTAGGAGAAACACCTACGCAGTGCAATCCACTCACAAACCAGCCATAGATGAGATTCGTGAAGTGATGGCTCAGATGAGAACTGAGCCTGGGTTGATATTAAAACATATCACTGGGGTGCAGAAAAGATAAATGCAGTAAACTACTTTTCTAAAAAACCACCACCAAATGATGAATACTATTATGCGGAGGATTCCTATGTAGTGAATGAGCAGAGGGGGGTTTTCGACCGAGTTCCCAAGGCTAAAATCAGGATAATTGGCGCCAAGGTCAAAGGAACCAAGGTCGGATCTAAGGTAACTATAATCATGAGGGTCATTATGTCCGAGATGGAAACTACAACCGCGAAAACAACTTCAATAGGGGTAACTATGGTAACAAAAATGATAGGAATGGGACCTGTGTCCCTTCTTAAAATCGTGAAGTTACTCCTAGGGATGGTGGAGATACTATGGCGCGAGTTGAGCATATGTTGCACAAAATGATGAGAAGGTTCGATGCTAATGATGAGTACATTAAAGAGTTAAGAAGTGATTTAGCGGGTGTTGGGCAGAAAGTCGATACACATGCAATATCATTTGAGTAGATCGAGTTGCAAATGGCCCAATTATCTGCGACTGTGAACACACGGCAGCCGAGCACTCTTCCTAGCAACACTGTCCAAAATCTGAAAAATGATGGACACTGTATGGCAATCACTACTCGGGGTGGTAAGCAAACCATTGACCCACCTATGTCATCTAATGAGGAAGAGGTGAGAAAGGATAATGAAAAGGTGGTAGAGGCTAGTGGTGAAGCAGAAGATAGCACTGGAAAAGATCAGAAGTCCTTATAAACGTAATTCCCATGCCTAGACCACCACCTCCCTTTTCTTAGAGATTAGAGAAAAAGACCGAGGATAGTAAATATCAGCGTTTTATAACAATGTTGAAGCAGCTTTCTATCAATGTCTCTTTGGTAGAAACTCTAGAACAAATGCCTGGTTATGCAAAGTTTATGAAAGATCTAGTTACAAAGAAAATATTGGTGACGTTCGAGGATGATAGAAGAATGCAGCATTGTAGTGCTATTGCTAGAAGATCTCTCGTACAAAAGAAAGAAGATCCGGGTGCGTTCACTATTCCTTGTACAGTCGGTTCATTACATTTTGCAAAAGCATTATGTGATCTTGGGGACAAGATAAATCTCATGCCCCTCTCGATTTACAAGAAGTTGGGTTTGGGTGACCCAAAGCCCACTTTGATGTGTCTACTAATGGCCGATCGAATAATGAAAAGGCCTATAGGGATACTCCACGATGTGCTAGTAAAAGTTGAGTCGTTCATGTTTCTAATAGATTTTGTTATTCTTGATTGTAAAGTAGATTTTGAAGTGCCTATTATTCTTGGGAGGTCATTCCTTGCTACGGGTAGAGCCTTAGTTTATATGGAAAAGGGCAGATGAAATTTTGGTTGAACTATGAAGAAGCGACCTTCAACATTTGTGGGTCCATGAGGCAGAGTGACGAGGAGCTCCAATAAGTATCTACTATATCCTAGAAAAAAAAGATGAAGAAGGACAATAACCTATAAGTTAAAAACCAGAGTTTATGGTTAGAGATTTGGTTCTTTTAGATAGTTCTAGGTTGTGTTGGCTTACGGGCAATCTCAAGTCCAAACTGAAAGGCCCTTACTTGATTACCCAAGTATTCCCTCATGGAGAAGTTGAGTTAGAAACCAAGGAGGGAGTGCGGTTTAAGGTGAATGGACAACACATAAAAATGTATTTCGGGCATTGCTGAATCGGCGAATAAAGTGATCGAGGCATACCATCTTGATGAGGTCTGACTAATCAAGTGTCCTCAGTCGTACCGCGTTGTTAAATCAGGCGCTTGTTGGGAGGCAACCCAATACTTATAGTTTTTCTATCTAGTAATGGTAGCATTTTCTACTAATGGTTTTCAATTTGAAGGCACATCACCAGGAAATTCTGCAGAAAATCACTATGCAGCAGTCACTGACTGATTCATCGACGGCCCATCACGATCGCGACGGGCCATCGCATGAATCTGTCGTGCCAGGTACATCTTTCTTTTATTTCCAAAACTAGGGCACACGCGACAGAACCAATGATGGACCGTCACAAGTGCGTCAGATCGTCGTCGAGGACTCGTTGCGTCATTAATGAAACGTACCCAACCCGATCCGGCTGGGGGTTTTAAAATTTCTTAATATTTAAAAAACCCACTCCCTTTATTTCACCAATTTCCTTCCCTCTTCCTCCCATTTCCCTCCCTTTTAAACTTCCAATTTCCTACCTCTTTCTTTCAACCGATCAATTTCCCAAATTCCCCAATTTCATTATTCCACTCTCTACTAGTCGGAGTCCGCTGTTGTGGTTCTCTACTTGACCACCAAGTACCTTCCTCGCTTGTTTTTCTCAATTCTCAAGTATATGTCTCTTATTTCTACCCATTTACGATGCATTTTTGTATATCAATTAGTATTACCCTATTTCTTATTGATGGGTTCATTCTTTAATACATTTTCTGACTAACCTAAGTTGAGAATTCTCAAAATTTCCTTGTTAAAACTCTAGACATAGGTGCTTTATCATTGCTAGTTTACTAGGTATTTCGGTTTGAAAAATGTAGGTTAAAACACTAAAAATTCCATTTGGGTCATAGGGGATGAAAGGGGTATCCCCAGTTATGTCACTGCATGACAGAACGAGACCCTGATGACGAACCGTTGTACCCATGACGGACCGTCATTGGGTCCGTCCCAACATCCCTAACACCCCACTGTCCAATTTTCTCCAAGTGTCAACCAACGGACATATGCGACGGACCGTCATTCCACGACGGTCCGTCCTGCACAACAATTCTGGTTGTCAGAGACCCCATTCCTAAGGGTCTCTTACTTTTTCCAAGTGTCCTTTTACGGACATCTACGACGGACCGTCATACCCTCAACGGTCCATCCCGCATAACCGTTATGACGGTCAGAGATCCCTCTCCTAAGGGTCTCCATACTTTTTTTAAGTATCCTCTAACAGACACCTACGACGGACCATCATACCCTCGACCGTCCGTCCTGCGCATACAGTCATGACGGTGAGAGACCCTTCTCCTAAGGGTCCCCATTCTATTTTTCTATGTGTCCCACGACGGACATCGACGATGGACCGTCATCATCACAACGGTACGTCATGCTTATCCGTCATACTTGTCAGAGACATTCCTTCAGGGTCTCCACATAAACATAGTGCAAGTATCACATGACGGACCCCATGACGGTCCGTCGTACTCACAACGAACCATGACCTAGTCAGTCATGTTTCACCGTTACTATAGAAATGTCATTACACTTATTTCTTTTATTTATTTTTTGTCGTTTTGCTTGTCTTGTTTGATCCTTCTAGTACTAATATTGATTCTTTACAGGTACTATCTATTATTGCAAAAAAACAAGATTGAGTCTACGCACGTGGGCCATGGAAGTCTGTCGCCCCGTCTGCCTGCCTATTCATTGGCTCTAATGATGAGTGTGATCCCAAGTACATGCCCCCATGAACTTCCCCCCATCCCGAGCTGCACGTACTGCAAGAGACACACCCAAAAATGTGGCGTTCGGCGTAGTCACTGCCTCCCAGTCTTATGAGGAGCGCACACTGACTGGCACAGCTTTTGGGTTCATCTACTAATGAAGAAGGAGCGCCTGGATCCTTAGGAGTTTCGTGGTCGGAGGAAGCCTTCGGATATGCTGAGGTCCCTACACCTGCCACAGCTGCAAAGTCTGCCTCGTCGGATGAGGCTGACAGTTCTGAATCCACACCCGGCTCATCGACTCGTGCTCTCACCCGGGTTGCCGACCAACCCAAGCGGTGATGTGTCCACGGGCAATATCAAGTTTATTCAGCCGTAAAGTTTTCGAATGACAAAGGAGTCATGACTCGGACCCTTACATTCGAGCGGCGGGCCCTTACGGGAAGTCTCTTGACTATGCCAAAGATCCACAATCTCTTCACCAGACATCGATTTGAGTGGACAAAGCGTTCGTTGGGCCGTTATAGTGAAGAGTCGGTCCGAGAGATCTACGCGTCCTACGTGGCTACTCTCATATCACAGATTGATAGGCGGGCTACCCCCGCTAAACAGGCCCCACTTGAGCATGTCTGAGTATGTGGCATTCAGGTTGCTATCTCCCTACCTACCATCCGCCGGTATCTATACGGCGAGGATGTTAATACCAACCATACCCTTGTCACCGCCGAGTTTGACTACCGGTGGAAAATAGTCAAAGATGTCCAATTCTTGCGTAAGTCATCACTGAAAGATACCACCAACAGGTGGATGTGTCGACCCTTCAGGATGCGGTCGACAGTCTTTGCGCAGACATCGATATGATTTTAGAGTGTAGGGTGCCTGAGTATAAGGCCCCTTCTGCAGAGCTTGATGAAGACACAGTGATAGCGGTCTTATTCTCCACTTCTGAGATTCCACCACCTCCCCCTCGAGAGCATGCAAAGAGGCGTAGGCTCTAGAGGAGGATGAGGCTGGAGCATGGAAGAAGGAGTGCCGTGAGATGGAGGCTGCAAGGAGACCCTCGCTTGCTGATGAGGAGATGCGTCGGGTGAGGGTCGTAGAGTCAGTTGCTGGGGCATCTTGCTCCAGAAATGTGGAGATAGCGGGAGGCACTACTGATAGTGCTGATGATGCAGAGGACACTACTCAGGGCGTCCAGATTACAGAGGTAATGGGTTTCGGGGAATAAGACCCACCAGCTTGCTGATCGTCGGCGCTTTGAGCCCCAGTTTGCTTCACCTACCACTCTTGTATTTCATTTTTTTATGCATTGGGGACAATTGCATGTCTTTTTGTTGGGGGTGGGGTAAATGGAAAGTGAGTGCTAGGGTGAAGTCTGATTATCTCAATTCACTATCCCCTTTTAAGGTTTTCTTGTCTGTGTTCTTTTTCACCAAGAGACTGATTATTTTTACTGTTGAACTGGCATGTTTATATCTTGTGTACATAGTTTAATTCTAAAGCATGATGGCTAAAATGATATACTGATGAATTGAAAATACTGCATGACTAGGCATAGTAATTGATAAATGTGTCGCTCTAAGCGTGACATAGAGGTACACCACTGCATGACCCTAAGTCTAAAATTCAAACTAGGTGTCTGATAATCTGGTAGAGTAATGACATGTCAAGTGAGAGTGAGGAAGATTTGAATAGTCCACTATTGTACTGAGCTAGAACTTGCCTGGTTAGTCCTGCTAAAAGTAAGCTGTAATAGACAACTAGGAAAGGACGGTAGGCCCTTATTCAAAATAGCCCATTTTTAGCCTAAAAAAAACAAATGAAATTAATCCTTCTTTGATCCAGATGATTTGAACTTAAACAAGACCTTTCTTTTTCACTACAACAAATCTTTTCAAGGAATAATGTGTTGGCCCTGGTCCCTCTTTGGACATGTGCACCTCAGCTTATGCCAAAAGCATAAGTTGAGGGTGTCTAATGGAGTAAACAATATTTTTATGGCCCTGACCTAACTTTGGGTATTGTGTACTTCGACTCATGGCAAAGCCATGACTTGAGGGTGGCTATTATGAGGAATGCTCTGGAAAGTGGGCTTGAAAAAACAAAGAGAGAGAAAGAACAAAAGTAAAGTGACTCAAGATCAGTTGAAAGAAAACTGAAATAAAAAAAATACAACAAATACAAGCAAGAAAAGAAGAGAGTCACTTACACAAATGAATAAAGAAGGGAAAATAGCAAGGTAAAAGAATATGGGAAATTGGGAGAAATAAAATGATGAAAAGAAGTATGTTTAGCCGATAAGTCAAGGAAGGCAAAAAGTCACTAAAGTATCCCTAAATATACCCTACCCCACCCTTAGCCTATGTTACAAGCTAAGAAAGTCCTATCGTGATCCTAAAAAAAGTTGTATAGCGAACTTAAAGCAGTGAAAATAAGGGCAAGCTTATGACAATATGTATGAATGAGTTGTGAATCTATTCTGACAGTGAGTGTTGAAAAGTAATCCTTATACTCATACTGAAGCCGTTGTGTGAAAAATGAGGATATTGTTTTGAAGTTACGACACTAGTTGCAATACCGGAAATATTAGCACCCCAGTGAGAAATTGAAGAAGATAGGTGTTAGTGCATGGTGATTCTGTGTCATGGTCTGATTCCACATAATCCAAGCCTAATAGTTATAGCTGCATAAATATGATGAGACTAATCAGGATTGATAGCCAAATGATTGCAAAAGAAAAAACATGGATACTATTGTACAATGATTTTGTATTGAGTCATAGTGAGTCGCTTGAGGATAAAAAACGAATTTAAGTTAAGGGTGTTGATATACCAAGGTTTCATGGAATTTTAAATACTTTTACCTTAAGTTTAGTGTTACCAAAAGCCTTTTTCTACTAATTTTTATATAAGTTTCTCTTTATTTGCAGGAAATCTGTCTAAAAGATGAATGTGAAGGTTTTTGAGAAAGAAATGTAGAAAAGTACCATCTACGAAGCTTGTGAGATCCGTTGTGCCCGTGACGGTTCGTATGTGGCATCGTAGTGCATCTGCTGAAGGAAGATGGGGAATTCTGACCAAGTGTTGAGTTACGGAGTGCGTGACGGGCCTTCATAGCCATGACGGTCCGTCCTGCTGGTTCGTCATGAAGATCAGAGAAGTAGTCCCAGTACCCCATTTCCAAGAGTTCAAGTGTTATGGAACAGAGACCCCCGACGGACCGTTGTACCTGTGACGATCCGGCATACCTACCGTCGAGGGTAATGAAGGGAGCAGTAGAAGAAATTGCATAAGTATGGGATGACGAAGTCCATGACGCCCGTCGTGCCAAGGATGATCTGTCGCAAAGTCCGTCGGCCCAGCCGCGTTTTGAAAGACTTCCAGCAAATAGAATCCTTATTTAATTAGGTTTTTATTTTTTTATAAATAGTTTGAAAAACCTCATTTTAGGGGTTAGACTCTTGGTTATTTGAGCTTCTTTTTTTGGATTAGATTTGGTGATTATTATTACACTTTTGGAGAATCTTAGTCTTCAATTAATTTCAGTAATTGATTGTTGGTGATTTTTGTTGATTAATCAATTGAACTTCTAGATTTTATTCTTTCACATTGAAGTAAGTGTATGAATTCTTATATTACATATTTGAATATTGTGATTATGACTATGGGTAACTAAACTCCATAACTAGGGTTGTGGGAACCATAGGCGAATAATGAGGTAAAACCTAACTAAAATAACAATTCTAGAATAGTGTATTGCATGTATTGATAATTCTTTTGCTTAGAAGTCTTTTGAACGGATGGCCAGCATTAGAACTCGCCTTAATGATACTTTCCGGACCAATGAGGTAGATAATAGTAAAAGTATTATCAACATAGATTTAGTGTATACTATCTTATAGGCTAGTATTGATTGGTACGAGGTAATAACTTAGTCAAATATCGAATATGATGTTGAATATGAGGTAAAGGTAAGGGTTAGTATAGCAACACACGTAGGCGGACCAAAGTGCGGAGTGAAATTTTCTAGATGCCGGACCAAGGATTTAGAAATACATAACTTATCACTTTGCATGCAAGATACTAGGAAAGAATTGTTATAGTTAGAATTATCAAGTTATGAACGTGTGAGGAACACGTAAACCCTAGTTACTTATATTAATTGATTAAACTCCAACATTTGAAGCTATTGTTGTCTCATTTAATATAACTAGTTATTTTCATTCATTTAGAAGTAAAAAAAACCTTTTGTTTTCTTCACTTTCCAAGGAAATAATTGACTAAATAGTAGAAATAATAGATTGAAGTTAAGTCTGAACTATTTTCCTCGTGGGAATGATCCCAACCTCATTAGTTGGGCTCTTTACTTGATACAAGCATTTTACTTCTTATTTGAGAAGTAAGTTTGACCGTATCATATATGCATAATATAAACTTCCTAAGGCTCCTATCAATGCAAACTAGAGCAAGGCATAGGGAGATTCCCATATCCCTACCTAAGCTAAGTCAAACTCCTCAAGTCTCTTTAGTTAGTTTATACACCATTACTTCATTTTAGTTTAGGGGACTCTTGACCTAACTGTCATAGACCACGTGAGCTAAATGTGGAATCTGTTTCATAAAACCTTACACCGATAGAAGGTTGTTTACCGGCCAAAGTAACCCAATATAAACATAGATTCCTATATGGATCCATTAGCTAGTCTTCCTGTGGTGACAATATAGTTCAAGAACTAAAAGATAGGTATTCCCTCTTCGTACTGTGTGGTAGTTGGGCCTCTTCTCATGGGAATCCCTCGAATGAAATATCCCTCAAAGGGGAAGTTAACATCACATGGGCAACTATAGGGTGAATCTTTCCTCTTCATGAAAGGTCATCACATTCCGTTGTCAAGTTCACTCGGTGCTATGCTAAGTCCCTTTATTGAAATGTCTTTAAATATTCATTGACAATTCTAACTTAGTTTAGTTCATGGGTCTATCCCTTCTATAAACATCATCATCATACCTCAATAAGAAATGCATGAGTTATAGTCCTTTCATCACAATTCATATAAGTAAGGTTAACACTTTACATATCACATAATAATAGGGAAAAATGATACACATAACAATTCTCATAATTCAACAATAAACATGATAATAATGTTAGAATAGTCACCATATCATAATTCAACACTAAACAAAAGCTTTGAAACATGATACTTACGCCAATCTTCTTAACCTATATAACTACTCAAGAACTTAGCATGAGAGACTACAATTCGTCACAACATGTTTGTGATCAGTGTAATAGCAATAAGTAAGTATGATTTAACCAATAATAAAGTCAATTGAATCAACTCCAACATAATTCACATAAAGATCAAACCTAGGGTTAACAGTTAAGGGTCATATTCTACAATCTAGAAAAAACCATCTCAATTCATCATAATCAAGTTACATTACAGGTTAATCCAATTATTATACCCTAATTAAACCATAAACAACTTAATTCGTAGCATCAATTTCGTAATTGGATGAACCCATATGAAAACTCAACTTTTAGCAAACCTTTAAAGGAATCCTTTGAGGAAAAAAGTCTCAAAGGTGAATAGATCCCATACCTTAATGTTTTTGCTAGAAATTGAAGATGAATTTGTACATTTCCATCCCCCAAATTCCTTCCTTAGCCAATTCTTCAATGATGTCTTCTAATAGAGAGAGAAAGTAGATACAGATAGAGAGTTGATTTTTGAGTTTTAATTAGATTGATTGGGGTTGGGGATTTTATATGGGTGTTTAGTTAGTTAATTAGTGTCCCTTTAATCCCTGACTAACTCCTAAATAATTTAATTAGTTAATGTATTTATCCTTACAAAACGTGCAGCACTTAAGACCTTCACAGATAGAACCCCGTCGACGGGCCGTCTGTGAGTCTACGGACCTCCCCGCTCTCATCCTGCACATCCGTCGATAATTTGAGAGAATTTTCAGGCTAGGGGATTCCTCATTATGGATAAGTGTGGGATAATGGTGGTATCGATGCCCCGTTTGTCCACACACGGGTCGTCTCTTACTCCGTCGATGCACACATCCAGACAATGTTACTTCAAACGTTTGGGTCCTCCTCAAGGGCCCTTAGTTGGTCCTTGGGGATTCGTACAAAGACATTTCGACCAAGAAACAACTAAAACAACTTTAAGCTACCTTTTTACCATTTTTCATACGCTTCTGACTCTTATAAACTTGTCAAACATGCTAAGTCACACTAGTACCCTTTTGAACAAACTTCCGTACATCATGGACGTTCTTGAATGGCTTGGTTCTTATGCTTATTAACTAACCTATATTCATCAAAATGAACTTAAAATAGTATTTAGACCTCATTATCTATATGTTAGGCTTTACTACACATTTTGAGATTTCAAAATGTTACAGATGATGAGATCTTTTAGAGTCTTTAGTCTTCATGAGATAGACGTTGGTGTGAAAGCTTGTAAGGTATAAGTTTCCTTTAAGGAGTTCCTTATAGTATATGTTATGTTGACCTTATAATGGGTTTATCCTAAGTGGTGGATTATGGAGAAGAGTATGGTTGTTGGGAGTTAGGTACCCTTATGTTTTCTTTATGTGTTTATTCAAGCCTAAAACAAAGAGTTCTTAGTAACTTAATTTTGTAGGATTATTTTTTCAAATGTGTGTTCCAATTGTTCTCCATATGATATGAATTTTTTGATTAAAATTTTATTGAATGAGAAAATGAGTTTTCATGCATGATATCTTCCTCATGATTCATGTGCTTCGGATGTAGGTTGCAAATTGTTTCATATAGATGAATAGAGAGCATGTATAAATGATTACACGACATTGATTTGTTGAGAATTTGTAAGGAATTTCTTAAGTGTTGAATTGTTAGATTTTGAATCATGTTCACTATAAAGACTGCCTACTCACTGTAACATGTTGCAAAAATGTACTAATTCATCTTTGATATAAAATTGTTTTAATATGGTTTTAATCGATGTATATGAGAATGATATTGAATCTAAAATGAGTTTTTGCTATTTGTAATGAAGCATGTGAGTTTTGTAGTATAATGAGATATCGAATGTTTTCTAGTTTCTTATTGTCTTGTAATTGTCTTAATAATGTAATATTGATGTTCTCATCAATATTTGTATTGTATGAGATGTTATATGTTATTGTCATGAGTTGATTATTTATTCTCCACACTTTGAAGTGTTCAGAGAGTGGCAAGTGTCAATGGCGGACGACTGTTGTGGAAGTGGAGCACTATGTAAGATACCGAAAATGACCTAGGTGAATCTAGATCATAAAAGGGTTGTCGTGATTGTAAAAGGTACTAAATTGTTATATAATGTGGGTTGGAGGCAGTGTCTAACGGTTTAGGTGCATTGGAAGTCAAACGTCAGGGGATGATCAAGACGTTCGATGACTAAGTCACATATGTGCCTCATATATGGTTTTATGTTTTTATGTGTGATTTATGAGATTATATTGTTTTTAAATGATTTATTATTGTGTATATAGTAAATATGTCGATTTTCCTTAAGTTTGGAGGTCAAACATCAAAGAATGTCCATGACGTTCGAAAGGTTTGTCTTGTAACGACCATGTGTCTCTATGTATGTTTCGTCAAGATTTATGTTTTTGTTTTGGATGAAATTTATGTGGTAGGTGATTAACTCGTATACGAACACATTTTTGTTGGAAATGTCCGGGTCCGACTCCAGGTAGAACCCACAAGGTACCCCAACTTGGAGCTCAACACTGCCAGGCAGGGGCAATCAATTGACCCAAACGACGGCCAGTCGACTAGACGACGGCCCATCGATGGGTCTTGTCGATGGATCCATGTGTCATGCAGGTTGAAGAGTTGTTGAATGAAACCACATACCCCATCAACGGGGTGGGATCTCAAACACGGACCGTCGATAGAAGGGCGTCAATGGTGTTTTGAAACTGTGCTACTTCACTGTAATGTTAGGGGTGAAGTTTGGAATTTACACAAAGACTTTTAAAAATAGGTGGACGGTTATTTATGGTCTTAACGGGTATTTTAAAAGTATATACGTCCTAAAACTCTCATTTAAACTCTAACATGAATCAAAACACATTCCCTCCCAAAATTTCATCAAAAACCTCCACGAGAGTTCAAGATGAAGTTGGATCTCAAAGATTGGTCTTCAATGGAGTTTCTCATTAAATTATCATTGGTTCTTGTAATAAAGTATAGTAGTTATTCATCAATGTCATTCTATCACCTTAGAGCCAATTTGAAAAATGATCTTCGATGATTTCAACAAGATTAAAAAGTCCAATTTCTACTCTAAGTCTTTGGTTCTTGCCAATATTGTTTTCACAACTTAAGATATGATTTTGTTGATGTATAATTGATTTTTTCTAATGAAATTCTCTATGAACCCTTGACCTTGAAAATCCTCAATTTTACTAAAATATTGTTTATGTGATCATGCTTTGATATTGATGAATTCATGTGTAGATTCTTATGGGCTTTCGATTCATATAAGATTATGATTGTATGGATTATAGGATGCTTCAATTTTATCAATTGAGTATTTTATATTCTATGATCTATTAAATATTAAGCTTATTGAATTTATATTGACTTAAGGCTTATGAATTCTAATGTAGTTTTGGATGGGTTATGTAATGATTTGATAATTATACTCAATTGATATCTACGTTGTCTTAGATTGATAAATATATATATTGAATTGACTTAGATTAATTGGTTATTATAGTTAATGTATTGAATTGATGTTCACGGCCATGGTAAGGGCCTTATGCTACCGAATTGGATGATTTAGCTTTGGAATCGAGTTGTAAGATGGAGTGGGCGTATGATGCCCTAATTCCCTTTAATTCATGTTAATAAGTCTTCAATTATGTTGTGATTGGTATGGTCCACTTACGGTGGCGGTACTATTTGAATTCATGAGGCCTTGTCGGCGTTACATTATGTAGTATGATGATCATGGCCTTGTCGACACTACTTGTAGTATTATGATGGTTGGTCTAGT
Organism: Solanum peruvianum; assembly: GCA_027705065.1. Lineage (NCBI taxonomy): Eukaryota > Viridiplantae > Streptophyta > Magnoliopsida > Solanales > Solanaceae > Solanum > Solanum peruvianum. The sequence goes on along the minus strand of JAKWJD010001763.1, from coordinate 33,778,068 downwards.
TGGTTTATTTTAAGTATGATTATATCTTTCTATATGTGAAGTAATGTGAAAGTATCTGTTCTTTCTTTATACGTTAGGAGATCGTGTAGACTATGGTTATGGTTTTATGTGTAGTCTTAGAGTTGATGCATTGTTGTTCCTAGTTGACTATATGAATCTTCAATGGTTATGTTGATGATGATGATATGGTAGTATATAGGATTACATAAAGATGATAATTTTCACCCCTAAGTGTCTGAAAGAATGAAATATAATATGTGTTAAGGTGAAGCATATAATGTCTTGTATTGGTTGACGTGTGTCTCTTACTTAATGCATGTATGAAAGTTAATATGTGATGTGTGGACTTAGGATGTTATAGATTATTAGACATGAATGTATGAATTATATGTGAGAACTTGAATGATGATAGGAAGGTCCTTTATGTGAAAGCTTTAACCTAGCGGTAAGGTCAGGAAACTTAAAGTCGTAATCCATAATGGAATCCTTCATGTAATCAAAGATGAACTTAATGTTGATTGGCTGGAACGACATCATATTAATACTTAGGAAGGTCATTATGATCTTCTTTTCTCCATTGGAAGGAAGCCCCTAGAGGACCTCTTTGATAAGGTAAATGTAATTGGGTTATGAACTTGTTATGGAACCCATTTGTATGAACCTTAATGTTAATTAATCTATGATAACAAAGTCTACAACTCAGTGAGTATGGTAAGGGAAGAAACTCTAGTTAAAGAGCAAGTCTAGAGTACAATGTAAGCCCTTCATAATCGAACCATGGTCCTAAATCTGATGTGTCAAAATTCTACCATTTCAAGTAGAACACCCTCCATTGGAGCAGGGTGCAAATCCGAATTCCATGCTTTGCTACCATGGTCTATGTTTGTCATTTAATATTCTTAATATGGGATACCTACTAGCATTAGAGAAGTTCTATGATGTTTAGATGGTGGTATGGGACGCTATCTAGACATTGCATAATAGGCTTTGAAGGTGTTAGTTGGAGTCCATTGTCCAAGACCATTACTTGAATGTTCTTATGTGATTAATGAGTCTTAAATGAATAAACAAATGTGATAAGTTAAGTTAAGAAAGTATGTTAAATGACTAAGTACTTACCTAAAGTAGTTAAGGGTTGTCTAGTTAAGGTGTGAAGGGGGCAAAGGAATGGTCACTTCTTATCTTACCTAGATAAGTCATAAGAATCTAGTTAGGGGAGATGGTTGATTATTTGGACATGATCCAAACATAGGTATTCTAAAGGAATACTTAGTTAATTTTGAAGAGGACAATCATGGACGTTATCTTCTTTATTTACTTCAGTAAGTCTTTTGATAGCCCTTGGAAGGAGAATTGACATATCTAAAGTAGTTAAGGGTTGTCTAGTTCAGTAAGTCTTTATTTACTTAAGTAAATCTGTGTGTGTATCATTACAAGTAGTCTTCATGATCGTTTAGGCATACATAGAGAGCTTGTATGGGCGGTCTCTCTTTATGTGAGTTAAATGAATCTTAGTATAGCTTTTAGTGAGAAGACTGCATGCTAGAAGGTGTGTTTACTGAAGGCTAAGCACTTCACTGTATAGTGAAGGGACTTCACTGTAACAGTGATTCAAGTTACTGGAATGTAACTCATAAAATTATAATATTTGGTTTAAATGAATTCTTGTGTATTTCTAAGTTTTTAAATGTTGTTCTTATGCTTATAGTATGATGTTTCAATAAAATTCATGAAAAACATGTTACTTACTAAATGCGCCTTTTTCATGGTTTTTGCATGGCGTCCATACTTAGGCATCTAATGTGCTAACCCCATCTTTTCCCTTTTTGACTAAATTGTAGGGAATTGGAAGTCTTGATGTTCCATGGAGGATGGACAGGTTTCTGAGGGTTGAAGATGAAGTATTGTTGAGTCCTCATCAATTCGAGGACGATATTAACACATGTTCCTTAATGTCTCAAGTCTTTATTTTATGTCTTGTAGGTTTTTGACCAAAGTGTTGTATACTCTAAAGTATAGATGGTGCAAAGAGAGGTTGTAAATGTTTAATTTTTTAAATGAAAGTCTTCCGCTTGTATAATGATCATGAAAAGAGTTCATCGTGTGTGAAGAATTTTTTATATTCTTACTATTTTTAGTTTGCTTATTATGCAATGAATGATACGAGTGGCTTAGATGAGACTTCTTTGGAGAAACAAGGATGCTCTAACTTCTAAGGTGTACTTGCGGGTCGCGACCAGAGTACCACCACTTAATCCTCAACACTTCAATCCAATGCTAAATCATAAACTTCATATCATAAGGCCCTTACACATGGCCATGAACATCAATTCAATACAAAAATTATAATACTCAATTAATCTAAGTAAATTCAATATAGATTTATCAATTGAAGACCAATTATTTATCAATTCAAATACAATTCTTACATCATTAGATAGTCCATTAGGAATTACACCATAATTCATAAGCATTAAGAATATATCACTTAACCCATAAAGTACACCATAATTCATAGGTTAATTAAGTTCAAATCATCTTAATAACGATAATTCAATCACTATTCAATGATGAAATACTTATACAGTAATAAACCCACGGATAGATCATAATATATGTCAAATACAACTTTGAAAAACTTTAGAAAACTTCTTTGAATTTGGGATCCTTGATAATAGAGCTTGAAGGATCAAAAAATATAATTCAATGAATCTAATCCTCCAATTTTACAAATAATCTTCACTCAAATCTCCAATCCAAGATCTTCCATGAGTTTTAGCTTTAGTGATGTCTAAAGGAATTTCTAAGGGATTTAGGGGTTTTGATTTAGATGAATGAATTATTCTATTTGTAAAGACATATATACATGTCTAAAATAATCATAATACCACTTAGCTACCGCAAATATTATTATTTGGAAGTGGGGTGAAATTACAAGTTCACCCCTCAACTTACAGTGAACTGTACGTAGGGACACAACACTGTCGATGGTTGGCAGTCGATGGATCGTTTGTCCACAAATGGAATGTGCTATCCACCCGTAATTTGGTTTTGATACTTTCCTTTGGTCTCTCCTCTATGCATACTAAGTCCGAAAAAATGAGACACCACCAACGGGGGGTCGACTGACCCACTAGGCATTGATTGCCAACCGTTGGTTGGGATGTCTTGGGCAGTCTTGGCACCAACTTTGGGTCCTTCCTCATGGACCCTTGGATGGTCCTTGGCGATGTTTGCTAGGATGTTTCCAACACAAACATGACCGTATACGAGTTTAGGACCTCTCACATGTATTACTTCCAAAACGAACACGTAAAACTCATTGAAACATGCCTAGATAAACATGTTCATTCAGGGCACATCTTTCGAACCTCATAGACGTTCTTCGATATTTGACCTCCCAACTTCACGAAACTTAACACACTGCCAATATACATCATAATAAATTACGTAAGGACCTCATAATCTCATGGATAAAGAATAAACGCATATAACCACATATGAGGCACTTAGGTGACTTAGTCGTCAAATATCTTAGACATCCCTTGACGTTTGACTTCCGATGAACCTAAAATTTTTTACACTGCATCAATAACACATAATATAAAATATTAGGAACTTAGACCACCATGAAAACCATGTTAGTCTCTTGCTTTACCAATGTACTTTTCGGGATCTTACACACAGTTAATGAACTTAGGAGATTTGAATTGAACCCTCTACATGCCAATTAGCATTGCATACCGCATCTTATGAGAATCCATCGGGTGAGCGTATCTCATAGGGGAGACAACACCTCATGTTGAACTACAGGGTGAATCTACCTCTACGGAAATTCAGCAACTCCCATTCTTAAATTCTCTTGGTTCTAAGCTAAGTCTATTTGGAAATGTCTTTCATTAACAATCATAACTTAGTTTAGGTCAAAGGGTCTACCACGTGTATAGTCATAGGCATTTAACTTATTAGGAATTGCATGAGATTATCCTTTCATGGAAACCCTCATATGTGAAATTAGCATATAATCATCATCACATCATAATAAGGCACATAGGCAATTCATAACAAACCTTATATAATTTCATCTTAATTACAATCTCACATCACATAATAAGGACATTTCAATTTAAAAATCGAACAACCTACTTAGGCTATTCACAAGACATGCTTCAATTGAACTACATCATCAATCACAAGCCATCATTATTGGAGTAAGGGTTAGGATCATGAAGACTTACCAAGAATCCTTCAAAATCCATCATCATGGTCTTACCATCAACAAACCAATTACATCCAATAATAGGAGTCGTAACCTCATTAAATAGGAATTAATACAAGAACTAGATCAATTACATCATCACTATCCCATTAACTTCATTTCATAACCTAGGGTTAGGGGTAGGGTTCATCGTATTTATTCAAGAAATAAAGACAATACCAACAATAGAATACCCTAGACAGTCCATGAATTAATTAGAGTAGATAAAACAAGTCTAATAATCAACACATTCTTCAATTCCCATCAATTCATAACTAAGATCCAAGATTTGTGCAATTTTGGGAAAAGGACATGATCCACATAAAAAATATCATCAATTAACCAACAATATACACTTAATTAGTCATAGGCAATCGCAATCCATCATCAATTTGATATTTAGAAGAAAACCCATTACAATTTGAAAACGCCATGAAATTGGGTAATTTAGAAATCAACTTTGAAAGGACCTCTTGGGGAAAGGAATCCCAAGAGTGCAGAACCCATTACTTAATGAAGATTAATCCACGAAATTGCTGTTAAATTCTTGATAAATTGGTCTTCTTCTTCAAGATTTCTTCTTCCTTCAATGGAGTATTTTAGGAGAGAGAAAGTAGAGAGAGATGAAACTTTTTGGATTTTTTTTTGGACATTTTGTTTAGGTGAGTGAAAAACCACTTAAAAGGACACTTAGATTATATATAAAGACCACCTAAATTTCCCAAAACACCACTCACTTAAATGGGTCTTTTTGTGAAGTGAAAATGCATAAAATACTATTTTCAATAAATTTGGGATGTGTGTTGCACGTCAACGGGCTAGTTTAAGATTGTATTTTAGAAATCCAATTTAAGACAGTGAGCCTCATGGAGTGCATGCATCCCGAGGTAAAATTCTTCCTTTCCTCATGACAGCAGTGCGTCGCGAAGTGGACTTCAAATATCGGTTGCCACAAGCTACCTTGGCAGCTTGCTCGCAATGGTTTGGGTCCTCCTCAAGGACCCTGAATGTGGTCCTTGGGGATTTGTTACCGTACTTTTATACACTCTATACTACGTTTTACTTATTTAAGGTCTTTTTAAAATTTATAGACTTCATTTGACCCTCCCAATCCTACATCAAACATAGGGACGTCAACTAGTTCAATTTAGCTAGTTTGTGGAAGTCATGGATGTTCTTTGATGTCTTGGCTCTAAAACTTCTTGGATGACTTTTAAACATTAATTTAGGTCTTAAACAGTTTTTACAACCTTTATGCACTCATGTGGGGATTTACATTAGGTCTTGACTTTTCAGAGTGTTACATTATCCCCCTCTTAGGAACATTCGTCCCCGAATGACACTAAACTTTTAGAAAAGATAGGATAGACAAAAGACTAGCATTTACACCAACAATATACAATATCGACATGAGTTACATTTCAGAGGTGTTTCACAACTTCATTCAACAAATAATAATGGAATTTATACAAGTAACCTAAAACATCAATTTTCAGACATAATAGCTCCAAATCATAACATGAGGAATTTCCGTATCAACAACAACATGAGCTCAACATATCGTTTAAGGGTCAATTATGTAAAACTCCTTTCTCAACATATCAACATGCTCAATATCATTTCATGAAGGTAAAAAAATACCAAACACACAAAAAGTGCAAATCAAGCAAAAGAGCATTTTTCCATGAGACTTATTTTAGCACAAAACCTTTTTACCATAAATATGCATATCTTTGTAAAACAAGTCAAATTCAAATTAACTCATTATATTCTATCTTAAATAGGAACAAGTAGACTTGATTAGCAAAGAGATGAGGATAACGGAACTTCATGTCGGCCTCGGTCTATCATGTTGCTCTATCAACTAGGTGGTTTTTCCATAACACTTTTACTGAGGCCACTGATATACCATGGTTTCACGGTATTATTAATACTTTTTCCTTAAGTTTAGTGTGTCCAAAAGCCTTTTTGTGCTAATTTTTATATAAGTTTCTCTTTGTTTTGCAGGAAATCTGTTCAAAGTTGAATGCGGAGATTTTGAGCAAAGAAATGCAGAAGAGACCACCTACGGAGCTTATGATGGTCTGTCGTGCTTGTGACGGTCCGTAGGTGGCACCGTAGTGCAGCTGCTGAAGGGAGATGGGGAATTCTGACCAAGTGTGGGATTACGAAGCTTGTGACGGTCCGTTGTGTCTCTGACGGTCCATCCTGCAGGTTCGTCGTGAAGTTCAGAGAAGTGATCCCAGTACCCAGATTCCAAGACTTGAAGTGTTTTAGAATGAAGACCCTTGACGGACCGTTGTGCCTATGACGGTCCGTCATACTTGCCGTCGACGGGAATGAAGAGAGATGCAGAAGAAATTGCACAAGTATGGGACGACAGAGTCGCGAGGTTCGTCGACCCAGCCGCGTTTTGGCAAATTTCCAGCAATTAGAATCCTTGTTTAATTAGGTTTTTGTTTTTTAATAAATAGTTCGAAAAACCTCGTTTTTGAGTTTAGACACCAGATAGTTAGACTATATGATATTAGACATCAGATTTTTAGACTTTGTGTATTAGTGTTGGATTTTGAGATTCTTGCAAGTGATTTTTGCAGATTAATCAAGAAAACTTTGGATTTTATTCTTTCTCAGTGAAGTAAGTACATGACTTCGTATTTAATATATTTGAATATTGTGTTTATGGCTATGAGTAACTAAACTCCATAACTAGGGTTGTGGGAACCATAGGCAAATAATGCGATAATCCCTAACTAAAATAACAATTCTAGATTACTGTCTTGCATGTATTAATAATTCTTACGGTTAAAATTCTTTTTAACGGATGGCCAACCTTAGAACTCGCCTTAATGCTACTTTCGGACCAAGGAGGTATATAATACGAAAAGAATTATTAACATAGATTTAGTGTATACTATCCAATAGGCTAGTATTAATTGGTACGAGGTAATAACTTAGTCAAATATCGAATACGATGCTTAATATGAGGTAAGGATAAGGGTTAGGATAGCAACATATGTAGCTGGACCAAGGTGGGGAGTGAGATTTTCTAGATGCCGGACCAAGGATTTAGAAATGCATAACTTATCACTTTGCATGCAAGATACTAGGAAAGAATTGTTATAGTTAGAGTTATCAAGTTATGAACCTGTGGGGAACATGTAAACCCTAGTTACTTTTATTAATTGATTAAAACCCAACATTCAAAGTTGTTAAGTATCTCTTTCAAGTTTGTTATTTATTTTCACTTATTAGAGATATAAACCCCCCCTTTTTTTATGTTTTTACTTTCCAAGGAAGTCATTAACCAAACAATAGTAATAATAGGTTGAAGTTCAGTCTAGACAATTTTCCTCGTGGGAACGATCCAAACCTCACTAGTTGGGTTATTTACTTGAAACGACCGCGTTACTTCTTTTTTGGGAAGTAAGTTTGAGCGTATCAAATTTTGGAGCCGCTTCCGGGGATTATAGCTTTAAAATTAACTTGAACTTATTACTATAGTTTAGTTGATATTTTCTTGATTTTACTTTGTTTTATTGTTTTTGATTTCTTTTCAGAACTAACCCTCTTGTATGCCAAATACAAGGAGAGGAAGAGAACCCTTGTTACCCTAAGATCACGAGTTAGAGCGTACACTGCGCAATATGAATCGAAACTTGGGAATAAATGATGAGTATCCGAACCAGAACATCCCAGCTCCCGTTGATGTTCATGGTCAGATGTTACCTGATGCTCCGGGAGAACATCATCAGGTAACATCAACAGAGGGGACAAAATCCCGCTCCACGGCCCCAAGCATACTACAGAGGGTACGATAACATAGCAGACTCAGATGGGCCACCTGTCTTTCCCCCTCTGCCCACAGGCCACACTTTTGTGGTAACTAGTACCCTGATGCAAATGCTCACTGCGAGAGGTTTGTTTTAAGGGCTACCTTCTGAGGATCCACATGCCCATATAGCTAAGGTAAGGGCAGTGTGTAAAAGTTGTGTGGGGAGGCCTGATTTGGATCTAGATGTAATAGGTCTCAGAGTGTTTCCTCTCTCACTGACGGGAGAGGCTTCTATATGGTTCCCTGAGCTCCCATACAAGTCAATCTTCACTTGGAACCAATTAGGAGATGTCTTCTTTGCACGCTACTATCCGGTCCCCAAGAAACTAAACCACAAAGGCAGAGTGAACAACTTTGTGGCACTACCAGGCGAGTCAGTTAGTAGTTCTTGGGATAGATTCACCTCATTCTTGAGAAGTGTTCCAAATCACCGTATAGATGATGAGTCACTGAAGGAATACTTCTATCGAGGACAGGATAATATCAATAAAGCGGTGTTGGACACTATAGCAAGTGGATCTTATGGAGAATGCCCTTATGCTGAGATTGCTGAAAAACTAGAGAAAATCTTCCAAAATAACAAAGCTTGGAGTACTAGAAAGTCTGATACAGGGAGAAACACCTTCGTAGTGCATTCCACTCACAACCCAGCCACAGATGAGATTCGGGAAGAAATGGCTCAGATGAGAACCGAGCTTGGGTTGGTATTAAAACATGTCACTGGGGGTGCAGAAAAGATGAATGCAGTCAACTACTTGTCTAAGCCACCACCTCCTAATAATGAGTGTTATTATGCGGAGGACACTTATGCAGTAAATGAGCGGACGAGGGGTTTCCGACCAAGCGCCCAAGGCTCAAATCAGGATAATTGGCGCCAAGGTCAAGGGAACCAAGGTTGGAACTATGGTAACTACAACCGTGAGGGTCATTATGTCCGAGATGGAAACTACAACCGCGACAACAACTTTAACAGGGGTAACTATGCTAATAGAAACGTCAGGAATGGGCCCTATGTCCCTCCTCAAAATCATGATGTTACTCCTAGGGATGGTGGATATAGTATGGCGCGAGTTGAGGATATGTTGCACAAAATGATGAGGAGGTTCGACACTTGTGATGAACACATTAAAGAGTTGAGGTGTGATTTAGCTAGCATTGGGCAAAAAGTTGATACACATGCAATTTCGATTCAACAGATCAAATTTCAGTGGCCCAATTATCTGCGACAGTGAACACACGACAACTGGGCACTCTTCCTAGTAACACTGTCCAAAATCCAAAGAATGATGTGCACTGTATGGAAATCACTACTCGGGGTTGTAGGCAAACCATTGACCCACCTATGCCATCTACTGAGGAAAATGTGAGAAAGGATAATGATAATGTGGTAAAGGGTAGTGGTGAAGCAGATGGAAGTAATGGAAAAGATGCAGAAGTACCTATAAAGTTAATTCCCATTCCTAGGACACCACCACCCTTCCCTCAGAGATTAGTGAAAAAGACCGAGAATGGTAAATACCGGCGCTTCATAACAATGTTGAAGCATCTCTCTATCAATATCCCTTTGGTAGAAGCTCTAGAACAAATGCCCGGTTATGCCAAATTTATGAAAGATCTGGTCAGCAAGAAAAGATCGGTCACTTTTTAGGATGATGATAGATTGCAGCATTATAGTGCTATTGCTACAAGATCCCTAGTACAAAAGAAAGAAGATCCGGGTGCGTTCACTATTCCTTGTACAGTTGGGTCATTACATTTTGCGAAAGCATTATGTTATCTGGGGCAAGCATAAATCTCATGCCCCTCTCAATTTACAAGAAGTTGGGTTTGGGGGATCCAAAACCCACTGCGATGCGGCTACTGATGGCCGATCGGACAGTGAAAAGGCCCATAGGGATACTCCATGATGTGCTAGTAAAAGTGGAGTCATTCATCTTTCCAGCTGATTTTGTTATTCTTGATTGCGAGGTCGATTTTGAAGTGTCTATTATTGTTGGGAGGCCATTCCTTGCTACAGGTAGAGCATTAGTTGATATGGAGAAGGGACAGATGACATTTCGGTTGAATAATGAAGAAACGACCTTTAACATTTGTAGGACCATGAGGCAGAGTGGTGAGATCCAATCGGTATCTGCCATATCCCACAAAGAAAAGATGAAGAAGGAGACTGAACAGAAAAATGCAAAACAAAATTTTATGGTTGGGGATTTGGTGCTTATAGAAAGTTCTGGGGTGCCTTGTCTTCTGGTCAAGCTCAAGTCCAAATGGACTGCACCTTACCTGATTACCCAAGTATTCCTTCATGGAGAAGTTGAGTTAAAAGCCAAGGAGGGAATGCGGTTTCAGAGGAATAGTGATAGAATAAAACTCTATTTTAAGCATAAAGCATCAAGGAATGAAGTGATAGAGGCATACCATCTTGATGAAGTCTGAGTAATCAAGTGTCCCCAGTCGTGCCGCGACATTAAATCAGGCACTTGTTGGGAGGCAACCCAATACTTATCATCTTTTTAGTAATGGTAGCATTTTTCTACTAATGGGTTTTTAAATTTGCAGGCACATCACCAAGAAATTCTGCAGAAAATTACTCTGCAGCAGTCACTGACGGACACATCGACGGACCGTTGCGCATGCGACGGACCGTCGTATGCATCGTCATACCAGGTACGTTTTTTTGTTATTTTGAAACTAGGGCACACACGATGGAACCAACGACGGGTCGTCACAATTGCGACGGACCGTCGTCGGGGAACCGTCGCGTGATTAATTAGGTATACCCGACCTGACCCGGCTGGACCCTTTTTCAAAATCAGACCGTTTAAACTCCCCAACCCCTCATTTCACCCCCATTACTTCATTATTTCTCCCATTACTCTTTCCTTCTCAGTTTCCACAATCTATTCCTCTATCAACCACCGATCATTGCCCTCACACAATTCTCCAAAGCCCTAAAGTGTTAATCTACTAGTGGAAACTGCTGCTGTGAGTGTCTATCTTGCCACCGAGTACTTGTGCATTTGTTTTTCTCCATTTCTAAGGTATGTGTCTATAAATTTATACTCATTTATCTTGCCTTTTTGTTTACTAGTTATATTATGCTTAGTTCCTCTTCGTATGTTGTTAACTTTAGACGATTCTATCTAACCTAGGTTACAAATGTTTGAAATTGTCATGTATACCACCCCAGACATAGGTGTTTTTGCATTGCTAGTTTCCTAGGTAGTTGGGTTAGACACGTGTAGGTCCAAAACACCACAAGGTTGATGTGGGTTTATCAGGGATGCTTAGGGTACCCTCAATTCTGTCACTGTTATTCAGAACGAGACCCCGATGACGTACCGTCATACCCACGACGGACCGTCGTAGGGTCCGTTGCAAAAGCCCTAGCACTCATGTCCCAACGGAAACATATGACGGATCATCGTACCCACGACGGTCCATCCTGCTCAATCGTCATGCTAGTCAGAGACCCTGTTTCTAAGGGTCTCTCATTTTTTCCCAAGTGTTTCCCAACGGACATATGTGACAGACAGTCGTCTTCACAACGGTCCGTCCTGCACAACCGTTCTGGTTGTCAGAGACCGTGTTTCTAAGGGTCTCTAATTTTTTTCCAAGTGACCTTCAATGGACACATGTGACGGACCGTGGTACCCACGATGGACTGTCCTGCATGACCGTCATGACGGTAAGATACCCCTCTCCTATTTTTTTTTCTCAAGTGTCCTACGACGGACATCTACGACGGGCCATCGTACCACATATCGTCATGCTAGTTAGAGACTCTACTTCAGGGTTCTCTATATATACATAGTCTAAGTAAAACACGACGGACCTCACGACGGTCTGTCATAGTCACGACGAGCCGTCACCGGGCCCGTCGTGTGGAACTGTTTCTACAGCAATGACATACTATTTTCAATGTTTTATTTCGTATGGTTTCGCTTGTCTTGTTTGCCACTACTCATACTACTATTGATCCTTTACATGTACTATCTACTATGGCACCCAAGCAAGACCGAATCTACGCACGCGGGCGATCAAAGTCTGTCGCTTCAGGTGCACGCATGATCATCGGCTCTGATGATGAGCGGGACCTAGAGTATGTGCACCTATGGACTTCCACACCTTCCCGTGCTGCACGTGCTCCCAGATCCACACCCAAAAAGGTGGCGTTCGGCGTAGTCACTGCCTCCCAGTCTGATGAGGAGCGCACACTGACCGGAACACCCTATGGGTCAGCCACAAATGAGGAAGGAGCGGCTGGCTCCTTAAGAGTATCATGGTCCGAGGAAGCCTCTGGCTCTACTGAGGTTCCCGCACCCGCCACTGCTGCAGCGTCGGCCTCGTCTGATGAGGCTGAAAGTTCAGACTCTACATCCGGCTCACCAGCTCAGGTCCCCACTCCAGCCACTGACCAGCCCAACCGGTGGTGTGTCGACGGGCAGTTTCAAGTCTACTCAGACGCCAAGTTCCTGACTGATAAAAGAGTGATGACTCGAACACTCACTTTGGAGCGGCGGGTACTTACAGGGAGTTTCCTGACGATGCCGGAGATCCACAACCTCTTCACCTGTCATCGCTTGGAGTGGACAGCACGTCCGTTGGGACGATACAACGAAGAAATGGTTCGAGAGTTCTACGCATCCTACGTAGCGACTCTCCCATAACAGATCGATAGGCGGGCTGACCCCACTAAACAGGCCCCACTGGAGCAGGTCCGAGTCCGGGGTGTGCAGGTTGACGTTTCCCTGCCAGCCATCCGCCGGTTTCTATACGGCGAGAGTATTGATGCTACTCAGACCCCCCTTACTGCCGAGTTTGAATACCGCTGACAGATAGTAAAGGATGGCCAGTTCTTGCACGAGCCAGCACTGAGAGAGACCACCAAGAGGTGGATGGCCCTTCACCTGTCAGTAGATGGAGAGGTTTCCGATTTGGTGACTTAGCCGAAGGGGGCTATCAAGAAGGCCAACCTCACGTTCAAAGCAAAGTTCTTGTGGCTGCTTGTCCGTCACTGCCTTTCCCCAACAGCTGCTGATAACATCGTTACCTGGGATCGAGCAGTATTGATGGCGGCGATGATAGCCGGATTCTAGGTGGACTTCGCATGGCTTCTCCAGGCAGTCATGCACGAGAGGGCATTCAAGGTCACTACTACCTACCCTTTCGCGTGCATGATTTTTGCCCTTTGCAGGTCCGCAGGTGTGCCCATATGGCACGTAGATCAGCCTAAGACCCCGCAGGGCACTGTAGACATCGGCCTTATCAGAGACGAGGCCAATGAGTTGGCTCCACACAGAGGTCCCCGTCCAGAGCTGCCCCCACTTGCTGATGATCTTGCTGATACGGTAGCCCAGGCCCGCACAGCTACCCAGGCGTCCACTGACACTACCCCGGTTGAGTTTATACCGGGTAGTAGCACAGCCCCACGCTCCTCTCGCACAGCCCCACTACCGGCACTGGTCCCTCTTGAAAGGGTCCAAAAACTAGAGGCACAAATGGCCACTCTTCTACATCATATCTAGCCGTGGATGCAGAAGTCGATTACTGAGTCCGATGAGCGTCTAGAGAGGAAGATGATGCAGTTTACAGAGCGGATGATCGCTGAGGTTAACCAGCGCCTGGACGCCTTTGAGCTGAGAGTGCTAGCCCGACCAGCCCCTTCGGTGGATGTGTCGACTCTTCAGGCTGCAGTCGACAGTCTTCGTGCAGACATCGACACGATCTTAGAGGCTAGGGTGCCAGAGTCTGAGGCCCTTTCTGTCGAGCCTGCTGAGGACACCGTGTTGGCAGCCCTTTTTGCTACTTCTGGCATTCCACCACCTCCCCCTCGGGAAAGTGCCAAGAGGCGTAGGGGTCGAGCAAAGGACGAAGCGCGAGCACGGAAGAAGGAGCGCCAAGATATGGAGGTTGCGAGGAGAGCCTACCTTGCTGAGGAGGAGGCGCACCGAATGAGAGCATCTGAGTTAGCGGCTGGGGCGTCTAGCTCCCGCACTGTGGAGATAGCAGGAGGCACTATTGATGGTGCGGTTGTTGCTGAGGACACCACTAAGGGTGTCCAGATTGCAGAGGACGTGGGTTCCGGGGAACCGGACCCACCAACTTGCTGATCGACGGCGCTTTGCGCCACAGGTTTGCTTCACCTACCACTCTTGTATTTAGATTTTTATGCAATGGGTACAATTGCATGCCTTTTTGTTGGGGGTGGGGTAAATGGATAGTGAGTGTTAGGGTGAAGTCAGAGTAGCCCAATTCACTATCCTCTTTTGGGGTTTTCTTGCCTGTGTTCTTTTTCCCCAAAAGACTGGTTACTTTTTCTGTTGAACCGGCAAGTTTATATGTTTTGTACATAGTTTAAGTCTTAAGCATGATGGCTAAAATTATATCCTGATAAACTGGAAAATAATGCATGACTAGGCATAGTAATTGATAATTGTGTGGCTCTAAGAATGAAATAGAGTTACACCATTGCATTACCCTAAGTCTTAAATTCGAACTAGGTGTCTAATAATCTAGTATAGTCATGAGATGTCAAGTGAGTGTGAGGAAATTTGAATAGTCCACTATTGGTACTGAGCTAGAATTTGCTTGGTTTGTCCTGCTAAAAGTAAGTTGTAATAGACAATTAGGAAATGATCATAGGCCCTAATTCAATATAGCCCATTTCTAGCAAAAATAAAAGAAACCAAATGAAATTTATCCTTCTTTGATCCAAATAATATGAGCTTAAAATTAGACCTTTCTTTTTCACCCCAACTGATCTTTTCTGGGAACAATGTGTTGTCCCTTGTCCCTCCTTGGACATGTGCACCTCAGCTTATGCCAAAAGCATAAGCTGAGGGTGTCTAATGCATAAACAACCTTCGTTATGGCCCTGACCCAACTTTAAGTATTGTGTACCTTGACTCATGGCAAAGCCATGAGTTTAGGGTGGCTACTATGAGGAATGCTTTGGAAAGTGGGGTTGAAAGAACAAAGAGAGAGAAAGAACAAAAGTAAAGTGACTCAAGAATTAGATTAAAAGAAAAGTAAAGAAGAAGAGAAATACAAGCAAGAAAAGAAGAGAGTCACTTACACAAATGAAGAAAGAAGATAAAAAATCAAGGTGAAAGAATATGAGAAACTGGGCGAGATAAAATGAGAGACAGTGGAAGGTTTAGTCGATGTGTCAAGGAAGGCAAAAAGTCACTAAGGTATACCAAAATATACCTTACCTGACCCCGAGCGCATGTTACTAGCTAAAAAAGTCCTATCGTGATCTTAAGGGTTGTATAGCGAACTTAAGGCAGTAAAAATAAGGGCAAGCTTAAGGCAAAAGGTATGAATGAGTGTGACTTTGTTCTGAGAGTGAGTGTTGAAAAGTAATACTCAAACTGAAATCATTGGGTGAAAAAGAAGGATTTTGTTTTAAAGTGAGGACACTAGTTGCAATACCAGAATTTTTAGCACCTCGGTGAGAAATTGAAGAGGATAGGTGTTAGTGCATGGTGAGTCTGTGTCATGTTCTGATCCCACAAAATTCAAGCCTAATAGTGATAGCATGCATAGAGTTGATAAGATTAATCGGGATTGATAGCTAAATGATTGCAAAGGATAAAACATGGGTACTATTGTACAAAGATTGTGTAGTGAGTCATAGTGCGTCGCTTGAGGACAAACAACGAAATTAAGTTGAGGGTGTTGATATACCGTGGTTTCACGGTATTATTAATACTTTTTCCTTAAGTTTTGTGTGTCCAAAAGCCTTTTTGTGCTAATTTTTTATAAGTTTCTCTTTGTTTTGCAGGAAATCTGTCCAAAGATGAATGCGGAGATTTTGAGCGAAGAAATGCAGAAGAGACCACCTACGGAGATTATGACGGTCCGTCGTGCTTGTGACGGTCTGTAGGTGGCAGCGTAGTGCAGCTGCTCAAGGATGATGGGGAAGTGTGACCAAGTGTGGGATTACGAAGCTTGTGACGGTCCGTCGAGTCTCTAACGGTCCGTCCTGCAGGTTCGTTGTGAAGTTCAGAGAAGTGATCCCAGTACCCAGATTCCAAGAGTTGAAGTGTTTTAGAACGAAGACCCTCGACGGACCGTTGTGCCTATGACGGTCCGTCATACTTGCCGTCGAGGGGAATGAAGAGAGAAGCAGAAGAAATTGCACAAGTATGGGACGACGGAGTTCACGACGGTCCGTCGTGCGTTTTGGCAGATTTCCAGCAATTAGAATCCTTGTTTAATTTGGTTTTTTTTTATAAATAGTTTGAAAAACCTCGTTTTTGAGCTTAGACACCAGATAGTTAGACTCTATGAGATTAGACATCAGATTTTTAGATTTTGTGTATTAGTGTTGGATTTTGAGATTCTTGCAAGTGATTTTTGGAAATTAATCAAGAAAACTTTGGATTTTATTCTTTCTCAGTGAAGTAAGTACATGACTTCGTATTTAATATATTTGAATATTGTGTTTATGGCTATGAGTAACTAAACTCCATAACTAGGGTTGTGGGAACCATAGGCAAATAATGAGATAAACCCTAACTAAAATAACAATTCTAGATTAGTGTCTTGCATGTATTAATAATTCTTTTGCTTAAAAGTCTTTTTAACGGATGGCCAACGTTAGAACTCGCATTAATTCTACTTGCCGGACCAAGGAGGTATATAATAGGAAAAGAATTATTAACATAGATTTAGTGTATGCTTTCCAATAGGCTAGTATTGATTGGTACAAGGTAATAACTTAGTCAAATATCGAATACGATGCTTAATATGAGGTAAGGATAAGGGTTAGGATAGCAACACACGTAGCTGGACCAAGGTGCGGAGTGAGATTTTCTAGATGCCGGACCAAGGAATTAGAAATACATAACTTATCACTTTGCATGCAAGATACTAGGAAAGAATTGTTATAGTTAGAGTTATCAAGTTATGAACTTGTGGGGAACACGTAAAGCCTAGTTACTTTGATTAATAAATAAAAACCCAACATTCAAAGCTGTTAAGTGTCTCTTTCAAGTTTGTTATTTATTTTCACTTATTTAGAGATAGAAACCCCCCTTTTTATATTTTACTTTCCAAGGAAGTCATTAACCAAACAATAGTAATAATATGTTGAAGTTAAGTCTAGACTATTTTTTCCTCGTGGGACGATCCCAACCTCACTAGTTGGGTTATTTACTTGACACGACCGCTTTACTTCTTATTTGAGAAGTAAGTTTGAGCGTATCAGCCACCTCTTCACTTGAAGATCAAGGAATTGAACAGGAACATACTCATAAGACAGGTTCTCTTTCATGTCAAGACCCTCAATTGGAAGAATAGACTCGGTATCACCATTAATTTTCCTAAGCATAGAAAATGGAAAACTGGATGAACCGAAAATAGTTCACTAGGGAGTTCAACTCATACGCAACCTTGCCAGCCCTTTGCAAAATTCTATAGGGACCCATATATAAAGGACTCAACTTCTCTTTCTTGCCAAATCTAACCACTTCTTTCATAGGTGAATTTTCATGTAAACTTTATCACCTTCTTAAAATTATAAATCTATTTTGCTACGATCGGCATAAGACTTTTACAAACTATAGGTTGCTTGCAAACAGTTCCTTATGATATCAACTTTCTCCAATGTCTTATAAATCAAATCAGTATAAAGAAGCAAAAGATTGCAAACCTCTAAGAATCCAATAAGAAATCTAACCCTCCTACCATAAATGCTTCAAAAGGAGCAGTAGATAATGGATGAGTGAAAACTATTGTTATATGAGAACTCCATCCAAGGTAAGTGCTCATCCCAATTTCCCTTGAAGTCATTGATACAATACCTAAGCATATATTCAAGAGTTTGAGTAGTACGCTCCGCTTTACAATTCATTCGTGGATTAAAAGTTGTGATCAATTTCAGTTGAGTACCCAAATCTCTTTGAAATTATCACCAAAACCTAGAGGTAAATTGAGTACCTCTATTCGATATGATCGTCAAAGGAACCCCACGAAGACTCACTATCTGATCAATATAGATCCTTGCATAATCTTCGATGGAATAACTAGATTTAATGGGAATAAAGTAAGTAGACTTCATCAATCTATCAACTACCACCCATATAGAGTCATATTGCCTTCTAGTCCGAGGCAACCCAACTTTAAATTCATGTTGACATCTTCCCACTTCCATGTAGGACTTTCTATTTCTTGTAGTAGACCACATGGATTGTGGTGCTCGGCCTTCACTTGTTGGCAATTGGGGCAATATACCATTTAGGCCATCCAATAAAAGCACCTCTCTAAGATCATGGTACATATTTGTAGAACCCGGATAAATAGAGTAACGGGATACATGAGCTTCCTCAAAGATCTTATTCCTCAAATCATCCAAATTTCCAATAATCTATTCTTTTAACTCCATCAATAATGGATCAAGGTGTTTCTTAGCCTTCACCTCAACCACCAAAGATGACTCGGAGTTATAATGTCTAAAAACAGCACCATTTTGAGAACCTTCAATTTCAAACCTTAAACAATCCAACCTATGAAAATCCTTAACTAGGTTTCTCTTGGATTTTTCCACATGGGACACACTTCCCATTGATAAAAGACTTAGAGCGTCCGCCACCACATAAGCCTTACCAAAGTAATAGAAAACACTCATGTCATAGTCTTTCAACAGTTCCAACCACCTTCTTTGTTGAAGATTCAAATCTTTTTGGGTGAATAAGTATTGAAGAGTTTCATGGTCCGTATAGTAAACAACATGAACCCCATAAGGATAATGCCTCCTTATTTTCAAGGCAAATACCACGGCCGCTAACTCAAGGTCATGAGTCGGATAATTCTTCGCATTAAATTTTAGTTTCCTTGAAGCATAGCTATAACTTTGCCATGTTGAATAGGAACACATTCCAACCTGACTTGGGATGCATCACAATAAACCACTGTAACACTTTGGAAATCCAAGACGTGTTGTAAAGCCTAAACATAGATATCGTGAACTCTAGACAATGTTTTAAGGTTAGATTAATGAATATAGGTCATTTAGGAAGTTTACAAAGTAAAACATCCAAGAACGTCCATGACGTTCAAAAGTGGGTTTAAAGAGGTGCTAGTGTGCCATACCTTATTTTACTAGCTTTTAAGAGTCAAAAATTCATTAAAAGTGGTGAAAGGGTAGATAATATGTGTTTAAGTTGTTTCATGGTCAAAATGTCTTGGTATGAATCCCAAATGATAAACCAAGGGCCCTTGAGCAGGACCCTTGCACTTTGGTGACAAACTGCCTGGGTAGTGTTGCAAACCACGAGAGCCAGAGGACGGCTCGTGTGTAGATCGATGGGCCGTTGATGCCAGAATTCATCCCACACTTATCAAAAATGTAAAATCCTCGCCTGCACAAGTCTCTGGCCAAGACGATGGTGTGAAGACGGAGAGAGGACCAATCGTCAACTCATAGACAACCCGTCGGCGGGGTTTCTGTCTGTGAAGGTCGATTTTACAGCTCAAATTAAGTAAAGTTCAAATTAATTAAGTAAGGATTTTATATGGTTATTTAGGGTATTAGGTAAGATTACATAACTAATATAACCCCTCATATAAAGACCTCAGTCCTTATTAGTCTAAACATAGCTCAGAAAATAAACTCTCTTCTTTCTCTGTACTTTCTCTATATATATGAAGATACTGTTGAAGACTAAGCTAAGGAAGGACTTTGGGGGATGGAAAGCGACAAAATTCATCTTCAAATCTTTGTGAAAACGTTAAGGTATGATATTTTTTCACCTTTGGGACCTCTTTCCTCAAAGGGTTCATTCAAAGTGTTTTCAAATCTATAGTTTTCAAATGGGTTTTCATTCAATTACTAATTTCAAGTTATTAATTGAGTTGTTGATGTTTTGTTTAGGTTTTATTGAATATATTAACATGTATTTTAACTTTATTATGGTAATTGTTGATTTCTTGCTTAAATAAAAGAACATGATCCAAGTGCCTAAACCCTAAGTTGTGATCTTGACCTATATTGTATAATGGTCATTCAATTGCCTTGATTAAAGGTTTAATTATGACTAGATGATGTTGTTATGCTAATCATTAATGAATTAGGATGAGTAATAGTATTTCATGCAAGTTATTGAGAATTTATCTAAGGTATGATGAATTGACTTAATCTAAGGTTTGATATATTGTTGAATTTTGATGCAGTGATCACAATTCATCCTCAATTTGATGTTTATAAGAAAACTATATTAGAATTTGAAAACACCGTGGAATTAAGTAATTTAGAAATCAACTTTTAAAGGACCTCTTGGGTAAAGGAATCCCAAGAGTGAACAAACCATATGTTAATGAAGATTAATCCTCTAAATTGAAGTGAAATCCTAGAGAAGTTGGTCTTCTTCTTCAAGATTTGTTCTTCCCTAAATGGAGGATTTTCAAAGATATAAATTAGAAAGAGATGAGAATTTTTGTGTTTTGTTTTGGAAATAAGGTTTAGGTGAGTGAAAAATGACCTCAAACTTATCCTTAAACTATATATAATCACCCCCTGAATTTCCCAAACATTCCTCAGTTAAATGGGAGTTTTTGTGAAGTAAAATGCCTAAAATTTGATTTCAACGAATCTGGGATGTGGGCTGCGTGTCATGGGACTTATTCAAGATTTAATTTTTGAAATACAATTTGAGGAAGTGATACTTGAGGAGGGAAATCATCTCGAGTTAAAATTTTCCATTCCACGTTGTAGGTGCGTTCACGCAGCGGACTCCAAATCTCGGCTGCTACAAGCTGCCTTTGCAGTTTGCCTGCCAAGGTTTGGGTCCTCCTCAAAGACCCTTCAGGTTGTCCTTGGGGAGTCGTTACTTGAAGCTTAGACCCTCTATACTACATTTTACCTATATAAAGTCTTTTAACAATTTTTAAAGTTTATTTGGCCTTCCAAATCCTTCACCAAACATAGGGATGTCAACTCGTTCAAATTAGCTAGTTTACGAAAGTCATAGACGTTCCTTGACGTCTTGGATCTAAAACTTCTTCAATGACTTTTTAACATTAATTTAGGTCTTAAAAAACACTGTTACATACTTTATACACTTATGTGGGTCTCTATATTAGGTCTTGACTTTTCAAAGTGTTAAAAGCTTAATCCAGAATTCATTACACATAAGAGCTCATCATTTACATTACATAAGGAGGAACTACCATCTCCATTTCAACATGAGTTCAACATGAACAATTTCAAAAAGGTGACATGCTAATTTCTTATCAATATACACAAAACGTGCCCAACATAATTCTCATGATAGCAAAGTAGCACACAACATATTTAAGTGCAAGTTAATTATGAGTCATATATTACAAAAGCTCATTTTAGGCATGAATTCCTACAAGAATATGCACATACTAGATAAACATGATAAATTCAACTTTATTTATTTAACTCATTTAAATAAATCTAGTAATTTTAATTTTGGATAGGAGTAGGGGGAAAGAGATGAGGTTAGCGGGTCTTTAGGTCGGCCTCGGCCTCCCATGTTTCATCCTCAAGAAGGTGGTTCCTCCATAAAAATTTTACTTATGCAACCTATTTTCCCCTAAATTTCTTAAATTGAAAATCCAAGATCTCAACGGGGACCTCTTCATAAGAAAGTTCCTCTTTACCCCTAAACC
This sequence comes from Solanum peruvianum, assembly GCA_027705065.1. Taxonomy (NCBI): domain Eukaryota; kingdom Viridiplantae; phylum Streptophyta; class Magnoliopsida; order Solanales; family Solanaceae; genus Solanum; species Solanum peruvianum. Next base: position 33,756,334 of record JAKWJD010001763.1, on the reverse strand, counting down.
TTCTAGAGGGAGAACCCACACCGGATCACCTATACACTTCTTATTCATAGGCACGTGAAACACCGGATAAAGCGAGGACAATTCAATTGCCAACTCTAACTCATATACCATTTCCCATACCCTTTTTAAAATCCCATAAGGGCAAAAATAATGGGGACTAATCTTCTCCTTCTTTCTAAACCTCCTCACCCCTTTCATGGGTGAAATCTTACATAGACTCAATCTCCTACTTCATATTCAAGGTCCCTCTTTCTATTGTTGGCATAAGATTTTTGCCATCTTTAAGCCATTTTCAACATTTCTCATATGAGTTGAACCTTTGTCAAGACCTCATACACCATTTTGGGACAAAAAAAAAGTCACCCACTTCAAAAAACCTAATTGGGGACCGACACCTCCTACCATAAAGTGCTTCAAAAGATGACTTACCAATATTTCCCTGGTAGCTATTATTGTAAGATAATTCTATCAAAGGAAGGTGATCATCTGAATATTCTTTGAAATTAATCACACAAGCCCTCAGCATGTCTTCAAGAGTTTTGATGGTGCGCTCCGCTTGTCCATCTGTTTATGGGAGGAAAGCCGTGCTAAGTTTAACTTTTATACCAACCCCGCCTTTGAAATATCTCCAAAAGTGGAAAGTGAATTGTGAAATTCTATCCACAATGATCGATAGGGGGCCCCATGTAACTTCAAAATCTCTTCGACATACAATTTAGCATACTCCTCCACCGAGTAAGAAACTTTTATGAAAAGGAAATGGCTGACTTAGTCAACCTATCTATTATGACCAAAATAGAGTCATCTTGTAGATATTTTCTAGGCAATCCTACCACAAAGTCCATGCTTACGTCTTCCAACATCCAAATGGGAATTTCAATATCTTGTGTTAGACCACCCTGGACTTGATTCTCGACTTTGACTAGTTGGCAATTTAGGCACCTCGACACAAACTTACCTACCACTTTTTTTATTCCGCTCCACCAAAAAATAAATTGTAAGTCACTCTACATCTTTATTTCCACTTGATTGATGGAGTATCCAAAACCATCAGCCTCTTCCATGATTTACTCCCTTAAACCATCCACATCTAGAACATATAAACTCCCTTGGTACCTAAGTACCCCATCCTTACCTTGGAGAAAGATTCATTATTCTGTTTAAGGACAGATTCTATCAACTCCATCATTAGAGGATCAAGATGTTGCTTAGACTTCACATTAACCACTACAAATGACTCAGAGTTATGACGGACCGTGAAACAACCCTTAGAAAATTCTTGTAGTCATACACCCACCAACTGCGACAACTTATGAAACTCCTTCACCAATTCTTTCTTATTATCACCCACATGAGCCACACTACCCATGGACACTCGAATTTAGTGAATCCACTACCACATTGGCTTTCCGGGATAGTAAAGGACACTCATGTCATTATTCTTTAAAAGTTATAACCATCTTCTTTGTCTTAGATTCAAGTATTTTTTTAGTGAATACATATTCCAGACTCTTATGATAAGGGAATACATCAACATGCACACCACAGAGATAATGCCTTCAAATTTTAAATCCAAACACCATATCTGCAAGATCAATATCATGAGTAGGGTAATTCTTCTCATGAGGTTTGTGTTGCGTAGAGGCCTAAGCTATCACTTTGTTGTGTTGCGTGAGCACACATTATAGACCCACTAGGGAGGCATCAAAATAAATCACAAAACCATCCGTACTCTCCGAATAAATCAATATCGGAGCAGAGGAAAGTCTATCTTTCAATAATTGGAAGCTCCTTTCACATAATTTTGACATGCGAACATGGACTTCTTTTGGGTTATGGCCTTCCATTAGAGATTCGATAGATAAGAATACCTCAACAAACCTCCTATAGTAATCGTCCAACCCTACAAAACTTCGGATGTCGATAGGACTCAAAGGTATAGGCAAATTTTTGATCACTTCTGTCTTCCTCGGATAAGCCTCTACCCCTTCATAGAGATAATGTGACCAGGAAATGCAACCGATCTAAGCCAAAATTTACACTTGATAAACATAAAAAAAATGGTTATCCTTGAAACATGCAAAAACATCCTTAAATATCTCATATGACAAGGAGGGATTGAAATATGATGTGTATCTACGACGAAGTCAATCTCCTATTCTAAGGAATTCCAGGAAGGTAGTCAAGAAAAAACTCTGGAAATTCCATCACTACGGGGACCGGCTCTATGGGAGGTACATCGGATTAAAGATCCCTAGATTTTATTATATGGTATATACAACCCTTTGTAATTAATTTGCAAGGCTTTAGATATGAAATGATCTTACCTATACGATTTGAGTTTCCTCCCTTTAACTTAAAAATGGGTTTTTTTTGAAATTCAAATTTGACTACCCTAGCCCTACAATCAATAGAGGCAAAGCAAGCATGCAACTAATTCATTCCCAATATTACATCAAAATCTAGCATATAAAGTTTTATCAATTTAACTAATGTAAATCTATTGGGTAAGGAAATAGGACAACCATATAGACTTTCTTAACAACAAATGAAATCACCCACCAAGGTAGAAAACAAAAAAGTGTCGTCGAATATGTCAGGTAGTATTTAATATTTCATGGCTACAAGAGGGGTCAAAAATGAAAATATATCTCCGGGATCAAGCAAAAAAACATACATTAAAGGAAATTAATTGTAACATACCGGTAACCATATGCAGTGAGATCTCTTGATCACCTCGGATTGGAGAGCATTCATGTGATTCTTTTTAGGAGCATCCGTATTTGGGGAATTTAGTTGTTCTTGAACGTTTTCCCTTTGTTAAGTATTCATTAAAGTTGCAATTTGTCTTCATGTTACCACTCTTGCCACAACCATGGCAATTAACCATACCGACTAGGCACTTACCTTATGTTTTCTACAACATTTTCAACAAAAAGGCCACTCAAAAACATAAGAACCACCACTATTCCCCTCTTGAGGGTTGGGTGTAGACACGTTACTCTTTTTGAAACTTGGAGAAAATTGGAGGACCTTAGTTGGAAAACCTCCTTTTGAACCTTGGTTTGTCTTGCACCTCAATTTAGTTTTGGAAGAATTCCCATCTTTGGTTCTTACCTTATTCAATTCCCTACTATCTTGCTTACGCTTTTGTTCCTCAATTTGTTCGGCATGAACAATGAGACGAGATATGTCCATGCTAGGAAGTAAAATAGACAACCTACATTCATTAACCACAAGGTTGGATATCCCCATTACAAATTTGTTCAACTTAGATCTATAATCTGCAACCATAGTAGAAACATGCTTTGATAGTTGAGTGAACATGAGGCTATACTTCTTCACACTCATACCCCCTGATGAAGGTTGATCAATTATTGCATTTTCCTCTCCTTTAATTCCAAGGGAAGGATCGTATCAAGGAAAGTCGTCTTAAAAGTTCCCAAGTAATTCCACCTTGTATAACCGGCCTCTCATCCTTCCATTGCTCATACCAATATTCAACCAAGTCTTTGAGTCGATAGGCGTCTAGTTGCATGTTTTCTTGAGAAGAAACACCCATAGCATCAATAACTTTGAAAACTTCATCAGTGAACCCTTGTGGGTCCCCCTCCCCCTTCGAACCATAGAAAGTAGGGGTATTCATCCTTGTGATATCCCTAATCGTTGAAGCGGTGGTGTTAGCGTTGGGGTTCACTTAGAAACTTGTTTCCCTAGCATCTTGGGTAGCCAACCATTGATGTAAATAAGAATATCCTCTCTTCTCTCAATGTTAGTCATGGACTTTTAATCAATAGGAACATGAGGGTTTTGAGGAGTTTCAGGGGGAACCGCCTCATTCAAATTCTCCTCCTCGGCCCTTAGAGCATTTTTCCTCCTTGTATTTATTTCCTATAAGCACAATAAAAGGATTATAAACGACTATATAGAGTTAATACTTTAGGAACAACTAAATAAAAATAAAAGAGTTAAAGTTCCTAAGCATCATGTAGTCTAACATTTATAAGTGTGGTGCGCTTCACAATTATGAATGAATGAGACCCTACATACACGTGGTTTAGTGAGACATAAATCCTTAGATTAATCATGATCTGATAATAAGTTTGATACGACCCAAAGTACACGATAGTCGTTACCGGCGTCGGTATCCTCAAAGAGGACTAAGACAAGCCCTTATCATACATCATAGCACATTGTAAGTCCAAATGCAAAAAAAATTAAAACATTACATAGTGAAGCTTACTTAGACTTTTCACATATTATATATGGAGTTTACATAGACTTCTCACATATGAAGTTTACATAGACTTCTATTTTAGCATCACATATCATATAACAGTCTAAAGTCACATCTCACATATAAACCATCTACAAGAGTATGAATGTTTGGGCAAGACCAAATACAAAACATTACACCATTATAGGCTTACAATAATTGTCTCAGTTATAAAAAAAGAATTAATGTTTCTAAACAAAAGAAACACCTTTGGTACATTGAAACTTGGAAACATCCCCGGATGTGAGCGAGTCCAATGACTGGAAAAAGATCCAAGTATTCCTTGCAATCGACCAGGAACTTCTCAACGGCCCGAACCTAAAATATTTTGGGAAAAAAGAGAGAAATATGGTAGTACAAACCACATGTACCAATTATGACTCCTATGCACAAAATCATCAATGCATGAGAAAAGGACATTTTAGTCAAAATCATACATTCTATCAATTTTACTAAACATGAACATATAATAAGCATAGCTAGGAAACTTAACATAATAACAACCCAACATGCATATCACCAAAGTAATACTTGTGCAATGCCAAAGATAGAACACATAATCCTATCCAAGTCCAAGTATCATATTAAGCAATCCACTTCATACTTACAACATATTCTCATAAATTCATAATGGCATGCTTAATACATGAATACTACTCATAGCTTATCAACATAATCATAATCATAGTCATAAATATAACATAAAGGAACACTAATAGAACCATCCCTTAGAATTCCACATTTGCAATGAGTAAGAGAAGTCTCATACCCTCTTTCACCCTATGTAGTAGCCTTCAAGACAATCCTAATAAGAGTTCACCTACTTAAATTCTTCATTAAATTTTTACGTTAGGGAATGAAATGCAATAACCTACATGAGACCATGTAAGCTACATGGAATCTGGTGTTCCACTTTCACACCGAAACGAGAGGGTTAACAATTTCATAAGGTATAACAATTGTACGTTACTATCGAGGTGGATCCGTAAAGCTAGAGTCCTATGTGGGCACATAATTAAGGGTCAAGGATATTTTTGATTGAAACCTTGACTTACTAACTTGGAGGTTTCCATCTCATGAGACAACACATAACTTGGGAATCCAGACATACTAACATGAGGAAACCCATATGGGAGGAAGGACTTACTAAGATGAGACCTCATCTCATTCATATGCCTTTTTGGTGTGCAAAGCAAAAATTTCTTTAGTATTCATATTATTTCATCATACAAGTTCACATTACTCTCTTCTAGACCCCTAATAACATCTTATCATATCTAGCTCATAGGTTATCACAAGTGAGAACAATCCTTTCACTTTTGGACACCACTTTATAGGTGAGTAAACCGTCCACTTAATACTCTTTATAAACAGGAGAAAATACTTTCATCATACAATAATCGTATCATTACATGCATCCATATATCAAGTCTAATTTAATATCTTGATGTTAGGAATTATTAGTACTTAGCATCATCATCACTACCACACATTAGACATAGAAGCATTACTATCTAAGTAACTTATGATTCGTAATTGAATCCAAGAAGAACAATCAACATACCTCTTTCTTCTTCCAAGAACTTTCATACTTCCATTACCAAGAATGAATAACTAACCTAATAAACACGGTAACTTAAAAAAGTAATTAAACAATTAACAATAATGTAAAAAATCTATATATTCATAATCTTCACATTCACCATATTGATTCAATTTTCCATGAAATTAGGGGAGGACATGAGTCTAGGGAAATCTCACAGGAAATCATCAATAAACAATCAATATATACTAAAAAACATCAATTCATCATAATACATCACAATTTATTCATAATTTCATTTTTTTAAAGAAAAAACTAATGTGTAGAAGAAAACCCAGATTTGGGGGATTTGACCTCTTGGCTAAAAGAATCCCATGAGTAAAATAAAAAATACCTTAATGAATCTTAATCCACTAAATTCAAGTGAAATCCTAGAGAAATTGGTCTTCTTCTTCAAGCTTGATTTCTTTTTCAATGGAGGATTTAGGGAGATACAAAGTAGAGAGAGATCAGAGTTTTTGGGTTATTGTTCTGGTGAATTTTTAGGGGGTAAAATGACAAACTGAACTTAAATCAATATATATTCACCACCTAAATTACCCAAAATACCCCTCACTTAATTGGTTTTTTATGAAGTCAAAATGCTTAATTACAACATTAACGAATATGTGAAGTGGCTGCGCGTCACATGGTCAATTTCAGATTTTATTTTTGAAATTCGGGTTGAGGAAGTATGCCTCGTGTAGAAAGCACATATACAGGCCACTTTTTTAACATCCACGTGTTGGCTGTGCATCATGCAGTAGCATCCATTTCTTGGCTGTACGCAGGCTACTTTGGCAGCCTTCTCGCCCATGTTCTGGTCCTCCACTAGGACCTTTCAGGTGGTCTTCAGGGAGTTCTAACTGTATGTTTTAACCCTATATACTATATTTTACCTATTTAGATTTTTTTACAAGTTTATATTCGATATGAACCTCCCAAACCTTCACCAAATATAGGTACCTCTACTAGTTCAATTTCACTAGTTTCGGACGTTAACCCTTTGTTTAATGCTTTGGCTCCAATAATTCTTAAACAAGTTATTAACACTAATATAGGTCTAAAATAATCATTATACAACAAGCAATATCATAATGTATGGGTCATGGAAATTATGGAGTGTTACAATATCCCCCCTTAGGAAAATTCGTCCCTGAATGACACCTTAAACCTTCTATGGGAAAAAAAGGAGTAGACTCAACACTAGCATCCCAACAACAAGCAATATCATAATGAGTCGAAGCTCATAATAGGATTTAAGAACTCCTTTCAACACATAAACATTACATTAAAACATGGGAACTTAGTCCACAATTCATGACACATAAGAGCTCATCATTTACATCACATTAGAAGGAACTACCATCTCCATTGAGCTCAACATGAAAATTTTCAAGAGGTAGAGGTGACATGCTAATTTAAAATAAATACACAGCAAAACATGCCTAGCACAATTCTCATGAAAGGAATATAGCACATTACATATTCAAGTGCAATTTAATCATGAGAGTCGTACATTACAAAAACTCAATTTAGGCATAAATTCCTAAAAAAATATGCATATACTAGATAAACAATATAAGTTCAAAAATATTCATATAACTCATTTAAAGAAATCTACTCAACTTAACTTTGGATAGGAGTAGGGGGAAAGAGATGAGGATAGAGCACATCTTTATGTCGGCCTCGGCCTCCCATGTTGTACTTTCAACAAGGTGGTTCCTCCATAAAACCTTTACGGAGGCAAACTCCTTATTGCTCAATTTCATAACTTGATGATCCAAGATCTCAACAGGACCTCTTTATTAGAAATGTCCTCTTTTACCCACTAAGACTTCTAGGGGAAAATCGACATTGGATCACTTATACACTTCTTGATCATAGACAAATGGAACACAGGATGGACCAAGGCAAATTCAATTGGCAACTCTAACTCATATGCCACTTTCCGTACCTTTTAAAAAATCTCATAAGGGCCCATTTAACGGGTAATAAGTTTCTCCTTCTTCCCAAACATCATCAACCCTTTCATTGGTGTAATTTTCAAATAAATCCAATCTCCTACTTCGAATTAAAGGTCCTTATTTCTATTGTTGGCATAAGATATTTGGCGACTATAAATCGTTTTCAACCTTTCTCTTATGAGTCAAACATTCTCCGTGGCCTCATACACTATTTCAGGACCAAGAAGATCAAACTCTGCCACTTTAAACAACCTATTCAAGGACCAACACCTACTACAATAAAGTGATTCAGAAGATGCCATGTCAATACTCACATGGTATCTATTGTTGTAGGAGAATTCTATCTAATGAAGGTGATCATCCCATACCCGTTTGAAATAAATCACACAAGCACAACATGTCTTCAAGAGTTTGGATGGTGCGCTTCGCTTGTTTATCGTTTGTGGGTGGAAAGTGGTGCTAAGCTTAACTTGGGTACTGATTTATGCGTGTTTTCACGGTATTATTAATACTTTTTCCTTAATGTTTAGTGTGTCCAAAAGCCTTTTTGTGCTAATTTTATTTAAGTTTCTCTTTATTTGCAGGAAATCTATCCAAAGATGAATGCGGAGATTTTGAGCGAAGAAATGCAGACGAGACCACCTAAGAGATTGTGACGGTCCGTCGTGCTTGTGACGGTCCGTAGGTGGAAGCATAGTGCAGCTGCTAAAGGAAGATGGGGAAGTCTGACCAAGTGTGGGGTTACGGAGTCCATGACGGTCCGTCGTGTCTACGACACTCTGTCCTGCAGGTTCATCATGATGAAGTTCAGAGAAGTAATCCTAGTACCCATATTCCAAGAGTTTAAGAGTTTGGAACGAAGACCCTCGACGGACCGTTGTGCCTATGACGGTCCGTCATTACTTGCGGTCGAGGATAATGAAGAGAGCAGCAGAAGAAATTGCACAAGTATGGGGCGACGGAGTCCATGACGGTCCGTCGTGACCACGACGATCCGTCGCGAGGTCCGTCGACCTAGCCGCGTTTTGACAGGTTTCCAGCAAATAGAGTCCTTGTTTAATTAGGTTTTTATTTTCTATAAATAGTTCAAAAAACCTCGTTTTGAGGTTAGACTCCGCATTGTTTGACTCGTTGTATTATTAGTTAGACTCTAAATCATTATTAGACTCTGTGTATTAGTGTTAGACTCTTGAGTAATTTGTAGACTCTTTGAGAGATATTGATTATCTTGAGTTTTTATCATTGATTATGGGTGATTTTTGCTGATTAATCAAGTGAACTTTGGGATTTTACTCTTTCTCATTGAAGTAAGTACATGAATTCTTATCTAATATATTTGAATATTGTGATTATGACTATGAGTAACTAAACTCCATAACTAGGGTTGTGGGAACCATAGACAAATAATGAGATAAAACCTAACTAAAATAACAATTCTAGAATAGTGTCTTGCATGTATTAAAAATTATTTCACTTAGAAGTCTTTTTAACGGATGGCCAACGTTAGAACTCGCCTTAATGCTACTTGCCGGACCAAGGAGGTAGATAATAGGAAAAGAATTATCAACATACATTTAGTGTATACTATCTAATAGGCTAGTATTGATTGGTAAAAGGTAATAACTTAGTCAAATATCGAATACGATGCTTAATATGAGGTAATGATAAGGGTTAGGACAGCAACACACGTAGCGGACCAAGGTGCGGAGTGAAATTTTCTAGATGCCGGACCAAGTATTTAGAATACATAACTTATCACTTTGCACGCAAGATACTACGAAAAGAATTGTTATAGTTAGAATTATCAAGGTATGAACCTGTGGGGAACACGTAAACCCTAGTTACTTTGATTAATTGATTTAACTCCAACATTCAAAGTTTTTAAGTGTCTCTTTCAATTTCGTTAGTTTTTTATTCATTGAGAAATACAAACCCCCTTTTATTGTTTTTTACTTTCCAAGAAAGTCATTGACTTAACAATAGTAATAATAGATTGAAGTTAAGTCTAAACAATTTTCTTGATTTTACTTTTGTTTTATTGTTTTTGACTCGTGCAGAACCAACCTCCTTGTATGCCAAACACATGAAGAGGAAGAGAACCCTTGTTTCCCTATGATCACGAATTAGAGCGTACACTACGCATGAATCGAAACTTGGGAATCAATGATGACGAAACAAACCAGAACATCCCAGCTCCGGTTGATGTTCATGGTCAGTGTGTACCCGATGCTCCCGGTGAACACCAACAACAGGGGCCAACAATGCGGGCTCCACCCAACAAGCACTACAGACCACATGTCAAGAACTACTACAGAGGCAGATAACATAGCAGACTGATGGGCCACTAGTTTTGCCTCCTCTACCACAGCCCATACTTTGTGGCAACTAGTAGCGTGATGCAAATGCTCACTGGCAGAGATTTGTTTTCAGGGCTAACCTTCTAGGATCCACATGCCCATATAGCTAAGGTAAGGGCAGTGTGTAAAAGCTGTATAGGGAGGCCTGACTTGGACTTAGATGTAATAGGGCTCAGAGTGTTTCCTCTCTCACTACGAGAGAGGCTGCTGTATATGGTTCACTAAGCTCATTATAAATCAATTTTCACTTGGAACACAACTAAGGGATGTTTTCTTAGCACGCTACTATCCAGTCTCCAAGAAATTAAACCACAAAGACAGAGTGAAGAACTTTGTGGCAATACCAGGAGAGTCAGTTAGTAGTTCTTGGGATAGATTCACCTCATTCTCTAGAAGTGTTCCAAATCACCGTATAGATGATGAGTCACTAAGGAATACTTCTATCGGGGACAGGATGATAATTATAAAGCGGTGTTGGACACTATAGCAGGTGGATCTTATGGGGAATGTCCTTATGCTGAGATTGCCGTAAAATTAGAGAAAATCCCCGGAATAATAAAGCTTGGAGTACTAGGGAGTCTGATACAGGGAGAAACACCTTCGCAGTGCAGTCCACTCAAAACCCAGCCACAGATGAGATTCGCGAAGAAATGGCTCAGATGAGAACCGAGCTTGGGTTGGTACTAAAACATGTCACTGAATGTGCAGAAAAGATAAATGCAGTCAACTACTTGTCGAAACCACCACCACAAAACGATGAGTGCTATTATGAGGAGTATTCCTATGTAGTAAATGAACAAACGGGGGTTTTCCGACCAAGTTGCCCAAGGCTCTAATAAGGAGAATTGGCGCCAAGGTCAAGGG